>QLSR01000075.1:328167-397548 GCA_031780015.1 Citrullus colocynthis | reverse complement strand
AAAAAAAAAAAAAAAAAAAAAAAAAAAAAGGAAAATGTAATTAGAAGTATTACAACAGGGCAAAAGCAAGAAAATAGGAAATTTCCACCCGAACCTACAGGGGCACAAACTCAATTCTGCTATCAGTTATGAAATTGAATGCCAAAAATAATCAAAGGAACCTAAGAAAAAAAACCCCAAATCCCAAAAATTGAGCGAAATCCCAAAAATGACGAGGAAACCCTGAATTCGAAAAAATCGAACAAAATCCCAAAAAATGTCGCATCGATCAGGGGGGATATCATTTCATTGAGACAAGGAAAAGAAATGGTAAATCTGAAGAACATAAAAAGGGAAATGAATTACCAAGAATCAATTAGAAGACGCAGAAGGAGAGTCAAAATTGGATTGTGATGAAATCCGATGCTCTCTCTCTCTCTCTCTCTCTCTCTCTCTCTCTCTCTCTCTCTCTCTCTCTCGGTTTCAACCGTCTGTGAAGTGAGGGGGATGTGTGTGTGAACAGCCGAAAATGATCACCAACCATGGGCGATCAGCTGCAACGCGTTCCATAATTGAGAAGAATCCAAGCCGTTGAATGAAGAGCATCCCACGAACGTCCCAATTATTTTACCTTCTGTCGCCTCACGTTTTCCATATCGTCATCTTTAGACGTGGCTCATTCAATTCAAGACGTTACTCAATAATATATAAGTGCATTATTTATATTATTTTTTTTAACAATACCTAAAGTGAGGATCAATAAAGGGGGCGAGAGGACTACTAAAAGAAAGGATCAAAAATATCTTGTATTTTTGAAAAATTATTATAAATAAAAAAATATCAAACTATTTACAAATATAGAAAAATTTCACTATCTATCAGCAATAGACTGTGATAGACTTCTATCGCTAAAGCGATCGAAGTCTATTGCAGTCTATCACTTATTTCACTTTCTATCAGTAATAGACCGTGATAGACTTCTATCGCTAGAGTGATAGAAGTTTATCGTAATATATCGCTCAAGCAATAAATGTCTATCGCGGTTTATTGATGATAGACAGTAAAAAAAATTTTATATTTGTAAATAGTTTGGCTCATTTTGCTATATTTGAAAACAACTCTATATTTCTAAGATTAAGATGGGTCACTACAAGGAAAATGAGCTTTATCGAAGCTAAACATGGCAATGCCTAAAATGTCATCGGAAAAAATGGTCTCTGCTGATGGCCAAAAGTACCACTGGCAGTTGTAGATTTCTAGTCTCTATTGATGTCTGTATACTTACCGTCAGTGGAGACGATCTATGCTAATGGTTTATTAAGTTCTGTTGGCAAAAGGTTTAGGAGTTTGGATATTTCAAAGACAAATGCCAATGATATGCTCATACCGTTGGCAGAATACCCTGTTTGTTAACGCCTAAATAGTGGCGTTGGTAGAGCCATTTTCACCTTTGCCGACATAGTGAATTACTGTTGATGAAGGACGGATCTGCCGACACCACTAGTTTTGGTGTCGGCAGTTAAGATCCATAATTTTTTTCCCTAAAACACCTGCATTGTCCCTCTCTCTTCATCCCTAATTTCTTCTCACTTGCCTCCCTCTTCGATCGCAACCCTCTTCTCTTCCAGATTTTCCTTCAAATCTCTTTTTCCCATTTCAACGTGCTCTTTCTATTAGGATTTATGTTCTAAATCTTGTAGTTTGTATTATATAAACGATTTTCATTTATTTAATAAAATAAAAAGTTGTTTTATTAAACTTTTAGTCTTGTGTAACTCAATCCAATAAACTAAGATCCAAGGTTATTTTATGTAACTTGAACAGTATGTGGTAGCCATACAAGTTGATCGTGTTCAAGTAATATGTAACGACCCAACTTCTCTAACGTTTACTAATAAGATGTTACTCTATGCATGCATAATCTTATAACACAGTTTTCGAATCAAAATAAAAAGAACATAATTTATTTAAAAATAAATAAATTGAATCAACTAATTATTTCAAAAAACATAAAACAGTTTTCACAAGGTCCCACTTAAAACATAAGTTCAAAATAAGAGAGTAAAATAATTTAAGATTTCAAACATGAAAAACATGTGAAAAAGTAAGCAGAAGCGATGATTGGTCCCTTTGGCACGATCACAAATTCTTCTTGTTATTCACCTGTTTGTCCCTGCCTTTACCTGGAAAAAAAGGCATAGGAAAGAGTGAGTATAAAAATACTCCTTAAGTGACCCACTATAGGGCCAACTAGGTGAATAGGTTATTTCCTCGGTTATTTCCTATCATAGGCACAGATGTACAAAACATAAGTATAAGCATAGGTAGCGAACTCGAAGGCACACAATCATAGGTAGTGTTATTTCCTATCATAGGCACAGATGTACATAACATAAGTATAAACATAGGTAGGGAACCCAAAGGCACACAATTATATGTAGTGAACTCGAAGGGTCACAATCATAAACATAAGTAGTGATCCAAAGAAACACAGTCATAGATATAAGTATGGTACAAGTAGTGAATTCAAACGTTCACAGCATAAGATGTACACAACCGTATAAGAAAAATAGCACACACCTTTAATCTAACATGCACCCATCTAATGTTGTTGAAGTGACCCCAGGTGCGTGCCTCAAGCGAGAGGCGAGAGGCGAGGCGTCCAGGGGCTTATGAGCCTCATGTGTGCATGGGGCGAGCAAGTTCAATCCGGCACTTGCCCCTTTGCGTCTTGGCTCGCCTGGTGGTGCCTTGCGCCTTTGCTCAGGCGTTTTCCTGAGTAATATTAGGGTTTTTTTTTTAAGTTTTAAGCCCACGTTAAAAAAGCCCAACTAAGCCATGCAACATAGTACTATTCGACCATCGGATCATGCAAAAATTAAAGGAGGAAAACGTGTGTGACTCTTCCTATTCTTCACACTTAAGTTAACTTTTTTTTTTTTTCAAATTTTCCATTCTTCTACACCTAATGTAACATTCTAAGGGAATTTGAAAGAAAAAGGAAGAAAACTCCTTCAACTTTTCAACTTCTTCTTGCATGTCGTTGCACTTCTTTGGTGTAAATATCCAAAAGATAAGATTTTTGTTTTTTGTCTTTCCATTATTCTTCTTGTCGGCAGATTCTGTGGTGGAATTATTTTAAAATAAAGGTTTTTTTCGTTTGTGATTTTGGTTTATGGTTTTGGGAAGTCGGGCAAAAAGAAAAAAACCATAAGTTGGTCTATGGTTCAATGGTTCTTCACTTTTCAGTAATACAGACTATACATTATACTTCTTTTGTGGTTTTTGGGCAAATTTTCAACTTTGTTTTTTTAGAAAGATTAGTGTTTTTGTTTATTTTTATTTTCATATTTTTTAGAAAGTTTTTTTTTGGTTCAATTTCACTTTTAAAATATTGAAACTAATGGATTTTGTTTAGTAAGTTTTAAAATTAGCTTAATAGGATAGTTTGAAAGAGATCAGATCAGAGAATCACAGTATACATACTATTATTCTAGTAGCATTAGGTTTCTAAGGTTGTTTCTATTCTTTTATAATAGGATGGGAGAAGGAGAGCAAAAACGCAAATATCCTGGTTGACAATATGTCATCTTAGAAAATGAAAAGGATACGAACACTTGCAAGTGTATGTTTTGTGGAAAAATCACCAAGGGTGGGATTTGTCGGACAACCCAACACTTAGTTGGTGGAAATCGAAATGTTAAATCATGCTTAAAGTGTCCAACTAATGTAAGAGAAGAAATGAAAGAGTATCAAGTGAGGACAAAAGCAAAGAGGGAGGAAAGTAATGCCCTCCTAGACTACGGTGTTTATGATTTGAATATTATTGATGGAGAAGAGATGGAGGATGAGATGGAAGTTCGTGAATCAAGTACCGGAACATCTAGAAAATGAGCAATTCAATCACAAGCAAAAACACCACGAATTAAGGGAGCAATGGATAAATTTTTATATCCAAATCCAACCAAGGTTGTTGATGATCGGAAATCATAATAGATTAAAGAAGTTGAAGCAATCAACCATCACCGAGAAATACAACAAAGAAGGGAGAGATGCTACTATTCAATTTATCATGTGTTGGATTTATCAAGCATGTATTCCATTAAACACAATTCGGTTAAAAAGCTTTCATATAATGCTAGAGGCCATGGGACAATTTGGACCTGATTTGATACCTCCTTCTTATCATGAGGCTAGAGTGACATGTTTGAAAAAAGAAGTAGAATACACAAAAAATTTAATGAGTAACCATGAGGTTGAGTGGAAAAGAACTGGTTGCTATTTGATGTCGAATGGGTGGATTGATAGAAGAGATAAGACCCTAATAAACTTTTTAGTGCATTCTACTAATGGGACATTATTTTTAGAATCAATTGATGCATCTGCATGCATCAAAAACTGGAGAAAAAGTATTTGAACTTCTAGATGGAATGGTGAAAAAGATAGGAGAAGAGAATATTATCCAAGTTGTGACTGACAATGCCTTAAACTATGTCCTAGTTGGAAAATATTTGGAAGCAAAACGACCACACCTATATTGGACACCATGTCCTACCCACTGTTTAGATTTGATTCTAGAAGATATTCAAAAGATTGATCAGATTAAAAGATGTCTTAAAAGGGGTATAGCACTTAGTAGTTTTATTTATAACCACTTGTATGTACTAAACATGATGAGAGAGTTCACCAAACAACATGAATTGGTAAGACCGGCTATTACACGTTTTGCAACTTCGTTTTTGACCTTAGCAAGTATCCATAGTGATGTGCACTTTCCGTGTTAACCGCAAGTGTACCGGTCAAGTTATAATAAAAGACGGTTAAGTCCGACTATCGTTCTACTGAGGATGCAATTATGAAAGTTTAAATCACTTAGCTATTCTATAATTGAATCAATTTTATTTGAGGATTGGAATTTAAGTTGTGATTTTAGAAAGACTTAAAAAAGGAAATAAAGTAAATAAGAAACACAAGAGTCAAAGAGAGTTCTAGGGTAATGAATCCTTGTTTACTTCATCATGCAATATTCTAAGGTTCATGGATTTTATTGCAATTCTTATGCTTAAGTCTAGAAACATAAATCAAAGTTTCTCAAAAATAATATTTTCTCATACAACTCAATCGATTACTAATTTCTTGAAATCAATACAAATTACATGGCATTAAGAATAGTCTTTAACAACTTTCATTGTTAACTTACTCTTTTCATGAGAGAATAACAACAATTCTTTGTTATAGATCTAGTTAGACATACAATCCTTCAACCATACATCTGACCTAACATTCAAACATGGCTATTCAAAAATAATTTAAGCACAATAACAAAGAAAAACATAATTATTACAACAAAACCATGAATAGTCTACAATATCAACATAACTTCATAAACAATTCATCAAAACCTTAAAACTAAACCATGAACTCTTTTTTCTCTTCCTTGCAGCTAAGTCACTCTTTGGACTCTCTAATGAACTTTCTCTCAATTCTCTTCTTCTTGTGTCTCTTGGTGTGTAGATTGGTGATTAGGGTTGTTGAACAATTTATAGAGTTGGCTGCCCAAAATTCTTTCCAAAAATGTAAAATTTTCAAATACAGAAAGATGGCACCGTGGTGCCATAAAATAGCGTCACTACGCTAACCGTCATTGAAGGATGGCACCGACGCGCTGTTGGATGGCATCGCCGCACTGTGCGTCATAATTTCCTACCCTCGACGTTGTGTCGTAGCGCACGGCGAAGCTGCTGCGTTGAAGCCAGAGGCTATCTCAGGAAAAAACGTCACGGCAGCGCCGTACTGACGCTACGGTGCTGCCCTGTTGTTGGCAGTTTTGTATTTTCCTTCTCCTTTTCACTGAATTTTGGCTCGATGTTGATCTTTTGACTTTCAATTCTAATTTTCTTTATTTTGACCTGAAAACTACTAGCAAACAAGTGAAATCTAATATGCTCCCTAAATCTGAGAGAATAAAAAGCACTTTTTAAGCGCCTTTCAAATAGGAATAAAGCTAACTTGAGGAAGATGTTTGTTTCTGAGAAATGGACGACTTCTAAATGGGCGAAAGATTTGAAGGGGAAGAGAGCAGCTGCCACCCTTTTGATGCCATCCTTTTGGAACTTAGTGGTTTATACTCTAAAGGCATTTGGACCCTTAGTTCAAGTTCTTAGACTTGTAGATGGTGATAAACCTGCGATGGGGTATATCTATGAGGCTATGGATAGGGCAAAAGAGGTCATTAAGAATGATTTTAATGATAATGAGGCAAAGTACAAGCCAATCTAGGAGATCATTAATAGAAGATGGGATTGTCAACTTCATCGGCCTTTACATGTAGTTGGATATTATTTGAATCCATCACTTTTCTATGACCATGAGGATAAAATTATTCAAGATGTTGAAGTCATGAGTGGTTTACTTAAAGTTGTGCAAAGATTAATACCATCTTCTAGTGATCAAAATCAATGCACGGTGGAATTAGAATTATATTCTGAAGCTAAAGGCATGTTCGATATTGAATTAGCATTCAACACGAGGAAGGTTAAGACGCCAGGTAATGATACCATCTACTACTTAATAGTTAATAGTGCTAGATCTTAGTGTTAAAGTTCTAAATCATGTTAAAATACGTGAACAACATCATGGTGGACTCTTTATGGCGGTAGTACTCCAATTTTGCAAAAGTTAGCCATCAGAGTCGTTAATCTAACGTGCAGTGCTTCTAAGTGTGAGCACAATTGGAGTATTTTTGAACATGTAAGTGGTTACTTTGTTTTTTACATTATTAATTTAATATTTAAGATCGCTTTGATCTAAAGGATCAACTCGATCCAATTTTCCTAGATCATATCGATGAGAGTAACGAATGGTTGGTCGAAACACTAGATGAAGAAAATAATGAAGCTGAAGTTGATGATGAGCTAGTTTTTTATGAGGAGCTAGTTTTTTATGATGAAGACCTCACATGGGGAGATGTAGCTCGTGCTAGTGGCGTTGGAGAACCCATCACGTACACTAGATCAAAAGAAAAATCATTGCAACTGCCACCACTTCTAGAGTTCAAAAGCGAACACTAACTATACAAGTGGTTAGTGATGAAGAGGAATACGATGAAGATGAAGAGGAATTAGACATTGAGGAGGACAATGGCCAAGGAGGAGCAATGGATGAGACCTTAGGCTTAGATGGGGAGGATGATGAATTTGACTTTTAATGATGTTTTAAACTTTTACTTTTAGGGTTTTGTTCATTTTTATTGCTTAGAATTTAAATTATTATTATTAATCTTTGAGGCTTTGACATATATTATTTATTTATTCATTGCACCTCGCTTCACTCAGGCGTCGCCTTTTTGTCGCCTCTCACCTTGAGGTGATTAAGGGAGATGTCACCTTGAGGTGCGCATAGTGCGTTAAAAACACTGCACCTAAACCCATCAACCAAAAGGCTTCATATCATCACACCCTTCTTAGTAACCATACAAAACATATTCATGGAGTTTTAAGTCATAGTTATGCCCATAATAGTCCATAAGTATAAGACTTAGTATGATAATCCAATCAAACAATAGCATGCTTTCAAGGTATACATTCATCTTATAATAAATAACTTGATTTGCGCAACGACTTGTAAACGAACAGATAGTAAACCATTTATCTTAAATAAATATGTTGAAGCAATCCAAACTCTCTTTTTCGTCTTCGAATAAAATCTAGAATCAATTCCTAACACACAAACCAAATTCAATTTCAATACTAACGGCTAATTCTAAACACAAAAATTATCATAACATTCACCAAAACTTACTCAATTAGTGGCTTTCTCCAAAATTGTTTCCAAGCTTAGCACGATGAGCATTTTAAATCCTTCCAAAAAGTCCCAAATTCATGATACTCACCTACCTCGAGCCAAAACCCCAAAATTGATCCTTACTTTTGTTGAACACCGGTTCTTGATGCCCCAAAACTTCGGTCTAAGCTTTGAAACATCATGGCTAACAATAAATTGGTGCTGAAAGTGAATGGGTTTCAAGAACTTTCAAGAAATTTCACCAAACTTACCCAAAAATAACCAAAATCTCACATAACTTAAGATTTCGGCAGAACAAACAGTGGTGGCGGCGAAACTCATGACAGCAGCAGAATTGGCAGTATCGTTGAAGACCGATGATGTGAGCATGACGACTACTGGCGCGACCTAAGCTGAACAGATGTAACGGTGGCGGCGCTCAGACGTAACGGTGCATGACAATGTCTTGGATGGAGCTTCATGTAGTCATCGATGGAAGAAGAAGAAACCCAGAGGGAAGAGAGGGGGGAGTCAGTTGAAGGAGGAAGAAGGAGAGGAATTTTTTTTACTTTGGCATGCTTCCCAAGACTCATATATATTTATGTATATGAACTTTAATCAATTTAATATACATATATATTCCTTTAAATTCCCTTTTATTTTCCCTTAGGTTAAAAATCACTATTGGTTCCTAAACTTTAGTAAAAGTAACGATTTGGTCTTTGAACTTTCAAAAAGTAACGATTTAGTCTCTAAAATGATTAATTGGTACCAAATTGGTCCCTCGGTTAAAAATTTTGTTAGTCTACAGATGGAATTATGAGATGGCACCATGTGTCATCCTACCTACAAAAAATAAAAGCCATGATGTATTAGAGAAAAGAAAAAGGCGAGAAAATATGTTTTGCCTTCTTTTTCTTCTTTTCCTCTTTTTCCTTCTTCGACTCCTCTTGTTTTTTTTTTTTTTTCCTTTCTTTTTCTTCTCTTGCATCTTCTTCTTCTCAAACTTCTTCTCTAGTTTCTTCTTCTTCTCCGATATGAATAGTCAAAACTCCAACGCGACCAACTCCGATGAGCGAGAGCGAGAGTATGAGAGAGAGCGAGAGAGATAGAGTGATTGAAAGTGAGGAAAGGAAGCTTGAGTGAGAGCGAGAGCTTTCCATGTGCGCAAGTTCATTTTGGTAATTTCATCCGAACTTGACGTCAACAAAGGTTCACTCGACATTCTTTTGAAAATACGGGTCATTTGGCATTTTCGCCTGAATTTTTCTGATTGATGCAAATTAAAACGTTTCAGTTTTTTAACAACTTAGTTATCACTAAAGCATTCGTGTGATTGTTGAGTTTGATTGATGCTAGAAAATCCCAACTTTGCCCTTATAAAGATAACCATTTATAATAGTGAGAAAATGAAAATTAAGACACTCTTGAGAGGTTAAACTCTTGAATGTCCAATTTGAAGTAATTTCACAACCATTACAAGACTAATTTCATAGACATAACAAAACTAATTCCATAGTTGTCAGCTTCCACTTCCATTACAAAACAATTATTGTGATGTCCCAAATTTTCGGGTAATTTTTTCTTAAAGAAAAAAATTAATTATCTTGAATTATTTAGTTAGTAGTTTGAATTTTAAGGTTTTAATTGGATTATGTGGAGAAAATAATTCAATTTAAAGTAATTGTGATAAAAGATTTGGATTTAATTCAATTAGTGGAAAATTGAATTTATTTGTAGGAGATCTAAAAGTTGGATTTAACATGAAGAATTGAAATTGGGTGAGATTTAAGAACTTGATTAATTTAAGAAAATATAAGGATAAGTTGGAATTGAATTTAAGTTGGGGAATTGATTTGTTAGGAAATATTTTGGTTAAATAAATTATTAGGTGGTGATTGAAAAAAATTTAATTTTATGGGTTGAGGAATATTATATTAAATAAGTTGTGTATATTTTGGGAAAAGGAAAAGGAAAAGGAAAGGGGAAATTTAAATATATATATTTAAGCCAATCTTGGATTTTAGTGGGTTTTGATCTGACATTTGCAAGCTGCCGCCCAACTGCTCTCAACTAAGCTTCGCCCACATCATCCCTTTTCGTGTGTTACGCTGCGAGGATGGTTTTTATAAGTATTGTTGATTTTCTTGTAATTTCGTGAATACCCATTGACGTTGATTTTAATTATTGTTACCCATTGGGTTTGAGTTTTAGATTCAAGCTTTGAATTTTGAAACTGGAAGCGAGCTATCCAAGCAGGTTAAAGGGTACATTTTGGTTAGACCCATTATTTGAAGTATGGAAGATGACTGTGACAATTGCACTTTGGGAAAAAGATTTGGTCCACTTGTTGATTTCTCTTGCTTACCTATTTTGCTGGTGTACCATGTGATACCCTTGTGTTGGTTCTTAGATCCGTTTTCGAAGGGGCTTCGGAGAAGGTCGAGATTGGAGGAGCTAGTGGTTGGGAATCCGAAATTGAGTGTTTTGGTTGGCGTTGGCTTTGGTCGCTTTTAGGCATATCCTCAGGTAAGGGACTTACTACTGAGTCTATGCAGATGCCCATGGTTACTTATTAACTGAATTATGGTTACTTATTGACTGAATTATGGTTACTTATTGACTGAATTATGGTTACTTATTGACTGAATTATGGTTATTGTATGGACTTTATTATTGCATTAGTTGGTTATGATTATTGTGTCTTACTAGTATAATGGTTAATTATCTTATTACTATGGACTGGAAACTCTGGTTGATTATGATAGTGATGGTTGATTATGTTCGTGATGACTGCTATGTCCCGATGATTGTTATCCTATCTATCATGCCCTGTACCTCTATTGAAGTGAACCTTTGGGTACACTAACTATGATTATGCTTGATTACGACAGGGTATCCCTCGGGATCACCACCTATATTTATGTTTATGATTGTGACCTTCAGGATCACTGCGTGCCTCGGGGTTTGCTACTTATGTCTATGCCTATGTTGGGTACACGGGTGCACATGATAAAAGGATAACAACTTTACCTAGTAGACCTAGTATAGGTCACTTACTGAGTATTTTGTACTCATTCTTTTCATGTTTTGTTTTTTAGGTAAAGGAAAGGACATCTCAACGAATGATGAAAGAAGACCTTGGTCGTGTCACTAGGATTAGTCAGATGCTTCTGTACATGAAATTTCATGTTTTCATCTTTAAGAATTTTGGTTATGTCATTAGAACTTTATTTATTTATGCTTCTTCTTTTAAAATTCTCACGGTCAGATGTTTTATGTGAGTTTTCTGTTTTATTAAAATTGTTCAAGGGGTACCCCGATCAAAGATTTTCAGTTATTTGAATTTTGCAAAATATATTTAATTTAATAAAAAAGTTACTTGGATTTTTTTGTAAAATTATGAAAATGAGTCATTTTAGATACATGCATGTGGAAATCATGTCAACGCCATGAAAATTCATGCATTTGCGGGCGGTGTATTACGTGCCCTCGTTATAGGGTGGGATTTACCAACGCCTTACTTATGGCGTCGTCAGTTCTAAAAATAAAAACATTTTTTTCCTTTCCCCTTCCATTTTGCCGAACCCTTTCCCTCTCCTTCGATTTCCTCGTCCCTAGCAATGTCCACCACCCTAGATCTCATCGTCGTCGCTCCTTCCCGAAACCGCTGACGACCTGTCGCCCGTCCTCTCCCTCACCCATCACTCATCCCTTCCCCTCTCTCTCTCACCCACCACCCATACGGTTTCCTAGAAATTTTTGCAATTTTTTTCTTTTGGATTTTTATTTTATTTTTGAGTGGCCTATCATGAAATTGTTGTTCATATTTGTATTATTTTTTACACTTTGATGTGATTTAGTTGTTGGGTGAAGTTTTTGTTAGAAACTTTTGGTGTGATATATATTTTTGGTTATTGAAATTTGCATACCTTTTGTTATTTATATTTGTGTTTTTTTTTTTTTTTTTTGAATGTTCAATATTAAAGTTTTGGGGATGTTCATTGAAATTTTGTTGTGCAATAATTTAGATTTGTGGTTGATTATTGATGTTTATGATTTTATTTTTTTGTATTTTATTAGGGCTTGTAGTTAAATATTATCGGTGACTCTTGTTGTATTTTTGTGGTTAATTTGTAGTTGAATTTTAGATTCTTTTAGATTGGTGAATGTTGTTTATAGATAATATTGTTGTGTGTATGCTGGGCTTAAATCTTTGGTTGAATAATATTAAAGCCCAAATATATGAATTTTAAGATTAAGGAATTGTAATTTTTCTTCCTTTTAATTCTCATCAAAAGCAATAGATCCATATATGTTAGTTAATATTAACTTTGATATTTTGTATAATTACTATATGTTTAAGACTTTAAGACTATAGAAATCAAGAGTTTAGTTGGAAAGGATATCATTAAAAATGAATAAAGATTGGACTCAACCTCGAGATAAGTTCTCAATGGCTTATATAGAAGAAGTAACTCAATTCCTTAAGAAAGCTAAGTCTCATGTTAATAACTTTGAAAAAACAAGATGTCCATGTAAAAATTGTATGAATACAGTGTGGGAATCATTAGACGAGGTACGACGACATTTGTTCACATACGAAATGTCTTCCTTATATAGGCAATGGGTAAATCATGGGGAAGAAGTTAATTTGTCATCGGAATTAAATCAGGCATCTCACTTAGTATAAGATGAAGGATTCAATAATGCAGAGTTTAATGATGTGTCAACTGAAGAAAATGAGATATTAAATATTCTAAACGATTTACAAGGTCAAATTATGGATGAAGATTCAAATGAAGAAGATATCGAGATTGAGAGTGATAATTCAAGGCTATCTAAGGATTTATTGGATGAAGCACGTAATCACTTATACCCTAGTTGTACAAAATACTTTTCATTGAACTTTTTGATAAGACTGATGTGAAGGGAATTGAATCCCGACGGAAGAGTGTGATTGCGTTCTTTGATTTCTTGAAAGAATTAAAAATACAAAAAAAGTTAAGAAAATGTTAAGCAACAACCTTTGCCAATCCATAATTTTAGCAAAATATCTCCTCGAGCCAATAGTCTTCTCCTTGTAGTCCTAATTTTCCAAAAGATCTTCCTTGCTATGACTCTGGCAAGGATCCGGTTTGTAGGAATCGCTTCTTGAAAGAATAGAGAGAACGCAAAGAAAAATTTTCTTAGAACTTTTCTAAGAAAATCGAGAGAATTTCTAGAGGAAGATTTTTAGACTAATCGTAGAGATTATCCGAGAGGTATGTCCTATGAGAGATCCCAATGGCACTATTTATAGAACTTTATGGGTTACTCCTAATACTATTAGGATAACCTGTCTGCAGAGATTTTAAATTGAATATTTAATAGTATTCAATATTAATAAATATTTATCTAAATAATATCTCATACTAAACGGTTTAAAATATTTAAATCTTATTTAAATATTTATTTTCTAGAGAATCTTTAATTTGAATCTCATCCAAATTAAATAATTAATTATTTGAATTCAATTCAAATTAATTAATTAATTCTCCCTCTATTTATTTATATGGATTTCATTCAAATAAATAATTAATTATTTGAATCATATTTAAATATATTAATTCTCCATATTATAAAGTTATAGTTTGAATCTTATTCAAATAAACTTTATAATAAATCATGTAATTAATTGTATCCAATATAATTAATATTTTCCCTTATAAATTTGAACATTTCAATTTTTTCTTTCAACATAGTTGATCTTTGTTGGTCTGCGGTGAGCTAGCAAGGGGACCTTATGGACCTACAAATTATAAGCTCCAATAATCCAAGATTAATTAATTAAACTCTTTAATTAAATTAACCTTCATTCATTAACTACTGGGCAAACCACTATAGACCTGTAGTTGATCCTTCAGTATAAATAAGTCGATCCTTCAAGAGTTATTCATAATTATAACTAGGTAAAATGTTTGTTCTACCCCTATAATTACCTTTTATCCTTAAGTATCACTGATTTCTCTAAAGAACAATTTGTTTATGATCCAACTATAAACTAAGTCCCTCTCGGGCTAGTGAGAGGGTGGGGCCCCTTGTTCAAGACCCAAAATAAAGGAACTACTCATCTATTTACCCTATTTGGGAATAAGTAAATTCCATTTTGTAAAGTTATATTCCCAACTCCCCATTTAGTCAAATCCCCAAAATGGTAGGCTTATTGAGTCGGTAACTAGGGCCACTCTCACCCATGCAAATCAAAGGATCGACCTCGCAGACAGGAGTTCATAAGTCACTTAGGATTAAGATCGAGTCGCACATGATCATCCTATGAAATATTAATCTGATCAATTAACGGATTGAAAAAGAGAGATTAAATATTTCGCAATCTGGTCTTATATAAACTCTCTGTATAAGATACCCCACTCACATGTCTCTACATCAACGGTATGGATCAAATCATTTATAACTATTACAAAGTAGGTTATATCCATAGTGTCACAAAAATAAGGCACCCAACATTATCCATATACTATTGACCTTTAGGTTATTTCTTGAACATGATCTACTCGTATGTCAACTACATACATGTTCAAGACTTCATGTAATAACCTTGGATTTTTCCGTTAATGGATAAATTAATATTGCATAATTAATAATTAAATTAGCTAATCGATTACAAGGTCTTAGGGCACAAATCCCAACATGATGCACATTAAAGTTCTTAATGGTTGGAGTAACAAGTCATTTGATATGCTACTCGAATTGCTAAAGAACACATTCCAATGGGTGAATCTATACCTAGTTCATTTTATGAAGTTAAGAAAAAGTTACATGACTTAGGTCTAGGGTATGACTTAATTCGTGCTTGCAAGTACGATTGCATATTATATTTGAAAGAATTTTCTGATTGCCAACAATGTCCAGTATGCAATGAGCCTCAGTATAAAATTAATGATGAAAAAGGTAAGAAAATCACACATAAAGTCTTACGCCACTTTCTGTTGATACCGAGGTTGAAACAATTGTTTACATCGAGACATGTTACATCTAAAATGAGGTGGCATAAAGAAAAGCGTGTTGTAACAGATGATACATTACAACATCCAACTAATGGAAAAGGGTGGAAACATTTTGAACGTGAATTTCCTCAGTTTGCTTCAGACCCACGAAATTTTTGGTTAGGATTAGTTTCAAATGGGTTTTAATCTATTCGCAAATATGAGTATTTCATACAGTATGTGGGCCGTTGTGCTAATTTCTTATAATTTGCCATCATGTAAATGTATGAAAGAAACAAATTTCTTCAGGTCTTTACTTATACTAAGACCGAAATCTCCTGGAAAAGAAATTGACATTTACTTGCAACCATTGATAGAGGAGTTGAAAGAATTATGGAATAATGGTGTTCGCACTTATGATTGTGTCAGGTGAGTACTTTAAACTACATGCAAGTTCGTCACCTTCACTAACAGTGCTTTCACTGCCTTTTTCGTTGAGGGCAAGCTTTTTCTTCTTTTTTTCCTATGTTTTCAACTCATTTCTTCTCGTTTTCTTTTTGAAAACTCTATGTCTTTGATTTTTGGGAGATTTTAGACTAAAGTGGAGGTCTAGGTGTTATTTTGTTGAAGGATAAGATGGTGGGAATAATATCTCCTCTAATATCTTTTCTATTGGTATGAGGTTTTTTGAATGAAATAAAAGCAAGTTAATATAATATTTATAGAAGCCATGATAGTGGCCTTGGAGAAAGAAGCAAACTAAAACTAGTATTGAATTTGGGGTTAGAATTACTTTTGGATTGAAATCTTAGATATGGGTAACATCTACAACCAAATATTTTCAAGTTGTTGTAATTTGGCTCCTTTTGGAACAAAATTTCAAAAAAAGGAATTTTCAACTTCAATATAAACTGCACAAATTGGTCATAGTTTTTTTCCAAATTGATAATTGAATCAATTGTTTGTTGTGCAAATGATTCATTAAAACATAATTTATAAATGGCAAAATTCGTGAAAATATTTTCAAATATAGCAAAATGTAGTTTATCAGTCTATTATGAATAGACAATGTCATTTTATTATATATGTAAAGATTTTATCTCATCTTCCTATATTTGAAAATACCTTTTAAAAAATGGTAGAATTACTAAGTAATAATTTACAACTAAATCACTCAAATCAACTCTTAAACCTACCACTGCAATGTTGGTTGCGTACTTGTTTAAAGTTGTTTTTTCTCTTCCTTCATTTTTTTTTTCGGTTGTTTTATTAATAATAATGGCAATAATGGTTGAGTAGTGGCTTATAATTTTATTTTTATTTTATTTAAATCATGTAATCATTTAAATTTAATTGTTAATTATAATGAAAGATAATAATAGGTGGAAAATAGAATATGAATAGAGGGGTGTTGAAAAAATCCGATGATCCAAAAAAATCGACCAACCCAACCGTATGAATTGGGTTATAAACTTATTTGAGTTGAGTTGGATTCAAATGAATGAAAATTTTATGGGTTGAATTGGTTATCGGTTTATCTAAAACAACTCGAACCAACTTGAATTTATTATTAATTTTAAAATGTAAATTTTTTCTTTACTTATGATACAATTATATATACAAATTTTATTTTAGTTTTTTTAATTCCATTTTTTTCTTTAGACAACTTATTCTTTAACAACTCCTAAAAGTAGTTTTTTAGCACTTTGGAAAGAAAATTTTCATTATAAAATTGAAGTTGAGTTGTCAATCTTAATTCAATATATCAAAATAATTTAATCAAATTTTTACGTATTAACATTTTACTTATTTTAAAATAAAAATTTAGATAAATGAACCGAGCAACTCGAACTAACTCAACTCAACAAAACTATTTTATGGTTGGGGGTGGGTTGGGTTCATTTTCCAATAAAAATTCTAACCCGAACACACGAACACCCCTAATGAAAAGTTGTATCCATTTTTTTGAAAAAACATAAAAATAATTATAACTTCACAATGAATTATAATCACCCCTAGAATTTCAAAAGTTTTGAATTACTTCTCGAATATAAAATGGTGTATCCCTTGACGTCAATTATTTCTTCCCTTGACGTCAATTATTTCTTTTTTTCTTTTTTTAATTTGGAAGTTTCGTAATTTTCTTTACGTTTCTACTCTCTATAGAAGTATGTAATAAATGTGTTCAAATAATCTGACAACCCAAACAACTCAGACTATCCAACTTAAATTATAAGGTTGAGTTGAATTAGTTTTGTTTTTGTTTGAGTTGGGTTAAACATTTTTCATTTTTGTCGAGTTGGGTCGGATCTACGGTTGGCTAAAAAGATCAGGCCAACCCAATCCAAATTAGATAGATATTTTTCCTTGTTTAAAGTTTGGTTCTTTTGAATTGATAAATTTATGAATTTTTTTTTATATAATTTGTTTTTTTTAATTTTAATAAATATTATAGATATTTAGTACTTAACATCTGAATTTTTTTAGTCGTGTGTTTAAATAAATTTACATTTTTTTATATTGATTAGAAAAATAAGTTATAACTCGACAATTCAATCCAATTTAAATTTGTTCTTGATTTGAGTTGGGTTGAAAACTTTATTTGGGTTTTTGGGTTGTCAACCTAACCAACCAAAATTTTTTGGTTGGTCCCAAAAACACTCTCAATAACCTAACTCAACTCGTATATACCTATGTAATTTCAATATATAATTATTTTTATTTTATATTTATTTTAAAAAGCATATGGATACTAACTAGTGTTTTCTAGAAGGTGAATAAAATAAAGAACGTTAGCAATTAAAAAGTGATGTCCTCTTTTTAAAAAATGGAAAATAAATGTATTTGAAAAGAATATAAATTAACAAACACACAACAATTATTTATTATTGTTGTGAAAGCACATTCCAAGAATTGTGTTGTTTCAAAATCGAAAATATTTAAAGTGATTGACTTGGAAATGTGAGATATTACAAATGCCACGTTTACCAATTCGTAATAAAAATTAATGTAATCTAATTGAACTTTCATTGATGGATGAATCGTAATAAATATGAATCTCAAACATAATTTGATCGTTTTTTAATCGTGTTTACTTAGAATTATGAATATGTCACATTTTACTATTACCATTATTATTACGGTTACTGCTTAACCCTACCGATAACTGTAACGGTAACAATAAAGGTAAAAATAACAATAAATGTGCAAATTCATAATTTTCATACTGTTATTGCTTAACCCTACTGATAACCTTGTGGTGACAAGGCCCCTTTGCCCACAAAAAATTTAATCCAAAGTTCCTTAAAAAATAGTCTTTCAATTGAGTTTGAACCCAATTTTATTATGAGACGAAGTCAAAAAGGGTGCATATATATAAGGAGGCCTTAGAGAAAAACTAGAATAAGAGGTTATGAGAGGAACTTGGTGCCCAAGTAGTATGGCATGACCTTAGAATCTAAGGTCAAAGCCAACCTTGCAGAACTAAGACACTTTGCCATAGGACAATTTAGCCTAAAACCCCATGAAATGTTAGGTTTTCTTAAAAATTTGAGGAACGTAAAAAAAAAAAAAAGAAAAAGAGAAAAAAAAAAAGATAAGTTAAGACAGAAACAAAAAATTGATTTCGTTAATAAAAGGAGGCCTGAGTTGGCCTATGACCCCAAGCCGAGGTGAAACCATTGACAAAGTTGATTTTGTAGATCTCCAACCACGGTACAAGGTTTCAAAGTAGTTAAAAAATGAGCCTCAGGTCGGCCTATAGCCTTGAGGCCAAGGCATATCATTTCCAAGTACCATCTTCATCGAGGATATGCAAAACTAAACCAAGGAAAGCCTAAAATTGGCTCCAAGGGACTTGATGAGATCATTCCCTAGATAATATGGGAATTGAGAATCTCGAAAATCGTAAACCAAGGAAAGCCTAAAATCAGTCCCAAGGGGCTTGATGGGGTTATTCCCTAGATATTATGGGAATTATGAATCCCAAAACCAGTAAACCAAGGAAATCCTAAAATCATCCTCAAGGGGCTTGATGGGGTCATTCTCAGGATAATCTGAAAATTGAGAATCTAGAAGCCCGTAAACCAAGGAAAACTTAAAATCAAACCCAAGGGGCTAGATAGGGTCATTTCCTAGATAATCTGGGAATTGAGAATCCCAAAGCCCGTAAATCAAGGAAATTGAGAATCCAAAGCCCATAAACCAAGGGAAGTCTAAAATTAGCCCAAGGGACTTAATGGAGTCATTCTATGAATAATCTAGGAATTGATATCCTAGAGTCCGTAAACCAAAGAAAGCCTAAAATCAGCTCCAAGGGGCTTAATGAGGTCATTCCTTGGATAATCTGGGAATTAAGAATCCTAAAGCCTGTAAACCAAGGAAAGCCCAAATCAGCTTAAAGAGCTTTATAGGGCCATTCCATGGATAATTTGAGAACTAAGAATCTCAAAGCCTTTGAGATAAGGAAGGCCCAAAACCAGCTGATGAGCTTGGTGAGCCTTTCCAAACAAAGTTTTAAAGAAATTGTCCTTCAAATTTAAATCTGGTAGCCCAAAACTCCGAGGTGCACATCGTGTGGGGCTAAAACTATCAGGTAAACAATACTCCCAAGTAAGGAATCATCAAGAACAAACTCATTAATTGTGTCCTTAAAGTCCCAACTAGCGAGTAGGGGCTGATGTTCTAAGTCACTTGTGGACCAAGAATCACAAGCTCAAGGAGATAAGCTATGAAGGGTAAAGTTGAAACAATGACAGATAAGAAGTGTGCAAGTATCAGGCCAATGGGCCAAGGGAGGAAAAAACTAGAGAAAAGAAAGGCATTGGGCCAAAGGGCCCAACTTGCCCACCACGGCCTTAGGCGAAGGCCGAGGCAAGTCAGGTCAAGTCTGCCTCAACCTCAGAGGCCAAGGTCGACCCGAGCCGTTTTCTATCCTCGAAGGTTTGCTTCTCATAAACCATAATCTAAACCCCCTTAGGTGAACCGAAGTTGCATTCCTTAATCTTACTTGCCCTATCTCCCAAATCCCATGGAGATTTGGAGATCAAAGTCCACCCCACCATAAATAAGGGGTCATAAGCACACTTAAAGGTAAGCTCAACTCCTCCCTAAAAACTACTTGCCCTGACCTTTGGGGAAAAAACTAACTTAAGCATCGGAGTGTCTATGCAAGCACCGCACCAGTGTGTTATCCTTTGATTGTTTTGCAGGTAACCTCTTCTTCAAAGTATAAATTTACTGTTGGCGGCACATGAGTCAGGTGAGTGCGTTTGGTCGGATTTCACCATCAATGATATATAAACTAGATTATAATAGAAACAAAGACTCAAAATGTATTTGATAATATATTTATAAACCATAAAAAAACTTGTAGTTACCAACTAAATATCCGGTTGAATCTCAATTATTATTAATTAATTTAATTAATTTATGAGCATGTATTATGTTCTTATTATATTATGTCTTTTCTTTCGATATGATTCAACTTTTTGAATTTTCTAAAATCGAGGTACAATACTACAAAAGGTGTTTCTAAAATTACCAATCTTTGGATAAAATGAATAAAAAAATTTCAAAGACAATTACGTCATAGATTTTTGTTGAATCCATTTGACTCGATCAATTTGAATACATATACTAAAATCTAGATAACAATCCTACATTAGTTTAGTAGTAAAAAAGGAGAACCTATTGAGAATTTAATGGTTATCCCATTAGATTTTGTAAAAAAAAACGCTTAAGTTTGTCCAAATATTTACGAATTTTGCTATATATATATATATAACAAAATCTAGATTGCATGCGAAATAATTTTTCTATTTTTTAAGTAGCTTTCTAAATACTAAGATAGTCGTTTTTAATTGGACACCGAGGATGTTACTCAAAGCACATGAAATTATACATTTAAACTTCATTTGTCCTTGTATGTTTTAAGTAAATATCATGGATGAAGCTGGGCTAATGAAATTTATAGAAGTGATCATTTCTACAGACAAGAAATGAGCATAAACAAATTGGAGGTTGCATGTGGACCCCATTGATAAGACTAGTTGAAATCACATAATTGACAAATTATGTCTTCAATCCTCAATCATTCTCTACGATTCTTGGCCACGAGGAAGACGGCAATCCTGCACACTGATCTTGGGAATACTTCATAAATGTCAAAATATATGTATATATATATATTAAGATTTTAACTTCAAAATATCTTAAATTTACATCATATTCTAAAAATACATTTACAACTATTCATCACTCATAATTAATTTAATATTAGTTGAACTTATATAACATATTTGTTTTGAATTTCTTTTTAAATTAATGTAGTTTTATTATTTCATTAGATTTTCTATAAAATAAATATTAATTTAAATTTAAATTTGAATATTTTCTTATCTAAAAAAATTAAAAGCAACTAAAGAAAGTGAAACTTGGCATCAATGATAGATTAATAATCTTTCTCATCACTTACTATTTGTTTTTTTAGATACAACTTGATTGATTAGGTTAGCATATCAGGTTGAATATGACAATATCTAAAAAGCAATATAACAAAAGTAGTTTAAGTTCTTTACTTTAAAAAGTCTATCCAAATTAAACCAACTCTAAATCAAATCTCTCAAATTCTTTCCGGTCTTCCCGCAAAATGATTTGAAGTTCAAATATTACTCAAAACCAATAAAACATGAGTCAACCTATGGTGGAAAGAAAAGGAAAAAAAAAAAAAAAAAGCAATGTTGAAGAAGAAATTCATTTTTGAATTTGCTCTATAAAGATAAGGTCCCCCACAACAACAGGAACATAGGATGGTGTCCTAAAAGAGGCCAAGATAAGAAGGAAAAAAATAAAAACTTAGGCTGCCCCATCTCCGTAATCCAACTTTAAGAAACGTTTATTTTGGGTTTGAGAAGGGCAATAAGTTAAAAGCAATTTCAAGGATGTAAAATGAAAATTTAATAATAATTACAAATGTTGACGTGGACATCCTTAATTGTGACATCTCAACTGTGCTCTCATCTGCCAATTCGGTACACCTGTCTTTTCCTCTTCCGGTCGTCTCTTCAGAAACTCTCTCCTCTCTTTACTTTTACTTTTACTTTTCTTTTATTTTCTTTTTTCCTTCTAAATTTTCCAACCCATTGTAAATTCATCGCACATAATCTGCCTAACGTATGAGGTTTACTTTAATCTTTATACTATCAATTTAGAAGTTTGATCTTAAAAAAAATATTCATGACACACAAAATTTAAAATATTAATGTTAATACGATAAAAAAATAGACTTTTTTCAAATATAGTAAAATGAACCTAAAAATTTATAAATATAGCCAAATTTTACTGTCTATCCGCGATAGACTACTATCTGTCTACGATAGACACAGATAATAATCTATTGCTATCTATCGCGGTCTATCTGTATTTTGTTATTAGTCATAAATATTCTCAACAGTTTTATTATTTAAATATAATTTTTCTAAAAAAATATATGCCTTTTTCCTTTTGTTGGTACTTTTAAGTTTTATCTAATTATTTCGTTTTTAATTTTTGAAATAATTAAGACGAAATAATTAAGTTTATTTTCTATCATATTTTTAAAAGATCAAGTTAAATTTTGAAAATTAAATAAAATAATTTTTAAAAATTTGTTTTCATGTTTAGAATTTAATTAAGAATAAAAATATAATTTTTTAAAGAAATGTTTAGAATTTAATTAAGAATAAAAACATAATTTTTTTAAGAAATGTTTAGAATTTAATTAAGAATACAAATATAATTTCTTTAAGAAATGCAAAAATTATAGTAAGAAAATTGAAAAATCAAACTAAACATGAATTTCATAAATAGAAAACTAACTAACGTAGCCGTTATCAAATCATATTTTAATTATTTGATCACTTTTTACAAATGAATTTAATATTATTCTCTAGTGTGATGATCCAAGTGAGAATGTTTGTGAATCACAAATGTGCTTTTGATCATATCACACAATACACTTTTTCCATTGCAAGAAAATGGTATACGAAAATAAAATTCTAGACTAATTCACACTCAAAATAACAGATAGTTGCAATATAACAATCAGGTCTAAAATATTAGCAGATATAATAAAATTTAGATCCAATTGTCATAGCCTATCAATGATAAATTATATCGCTCGTATGATTCTATCAACGATAGAGTCTATCATTTATAGGAGTTTATCAACGTTAGAGTCTATCACGGATAGATTTTGCTATATTTATAATTCATAAAAAATGTTACTACACAATTAATTATTAGTCTAATTTGTTTTGTCCATTGTAATTATCCCTAAAATATATTAATGAATAATGGATGGTGACCAAGATCCCTCCCCATTACCTACCCACTCCTCACTTTCCAAGAAATGATACCCTATGTCTATGTGTTTAGTCCTCTCATGATGAATTTGATCCTTGGCTAGACATATTACACTCAAACTATCACAATTCACAATAACATGATCATGATGTAAACCAAGATCACCAACTAGCCATTTCAACCATATTCTCTCTTTAGCAGCTTTTTGTCAATGTCATGTACTCTGCTTTAGTAGTAGACAAAGTGACTATAGGCTGTAAGGTTGTCTTTCAACTAATAACAGAACTACCCATCTCCAACATAGTCACAATCAGAATAACTAGTCACTAAATACTTTATATCATTCCCATAAACGAGACCAACATCAAACTTACTTTTAAGGTAATAAAAAACCCTCTTCACAGCTTGTCAATGCTCCTTTCTAGGTTGACTCATGAACCTGCTGACAACACTAACAACATACGGGAGATCATGCCTAGTACAACTATATCATACATCAAACTTCCTATTCCACCAGTATACAGAACTTGAGGCATGTACTCCTTTTAAGACTATTTTGAGCATATTGACACTTTTAGCTTTGTATTTTGACTTCTCAGTTGATATGCAATTGAGTTTCAATTTCCTAGGTCTTATTCTCTATAATTTCCATATATTAGCTAGAGGTGAGCAAGATAATTAAAAAAACCGAGCTAAATGATCAAAACTAACCGAAACAACAGTGGGAGGTTGGTTTTTAATTTCCATGCAAATGGCCAGAGGCCAATTTGGTCAATTACCAAACCGACTGGTCGGCGGTTGGACAAGAAAAAACCTTACTTTTTTACTGTTTCCGACTGAACAACTGTGTGCATGCGTTGGGGGGGGGGGGGAGGGGGGGAAGGGGGCCAGTTTTCCATGAAAACCCACGTCGAAACTGCCCCAATTCAATTTGAAAATTTCATAACCGCAGTTTCAAAATATACTTGCTTAAATCGAGCAATTGGTTTCGATTTAAACCGATTAGTTTTTTTTTTTTTTTTTTTTTTGCTTCTTTCATATTCAATTCCAAAGAACTTATAAAGTTGATCTTTTGACACTATCCATTAAAAATAATATATATACTAAAATAGCCATACAAATTACAAAATTCTAACATAACTTATAATTAATACTAATAGAAAATTCCAATACAAAATTAGTAAGTGACACTTCTATCCATTATCCTATACAAAATTATTGATTAGTGAGTAGTGTCCAATCCACTATCTACTGACACTATTCAATCAATGTCCTGATAACAAAATTCATTACCCATACAAGAAGAGTTCGATGGAATAAAAAAGAAAAATTGAAAAGTCAAATAATATATTTTATTAATATAATATAATATATATACATTAAGGTTTTTAAATTTATAATGGTATTTTATAACAAGAGTATATTAAATTAGTAATAAATGTTATAATATTTTTTAATTCCATCGAGGTCGAGTGGTTCGGTCTACACGACGGCTAGAGTCAAGTCAGTTTAAAACTGGTTTTTGAGAAAACCAACCTCGACCAATTTTTCAAAAAATCAGCCTCCAACCCTCGGTTCGGCCAATTTCAATCTTTCGGCTCGATTTTTCGGCCATCTCTACTCACCCCTACTATCCTAGGGTGGACGCATGTTGTACAAGGGAGAAATTATGGGACTACACATGGCACATTGGGAGTTGAACTATCAAAATACTATATTAATACTTTATTAAAATTCTATTTTTTTAAAAAAAAAATTCTTTCACCCTCTTGATTCTTGGAACTATTTTTAAAATAATGTCATTTTAATACATAATGATAAAAATATGGTAGAGGTAAAACTCTTTTAAAAAATAGGTGAAAAATCATGGACCCCACAATTTCATAAAATTAGTCCACATGGTGCAAATCGTGGACCATTTGCTCACATGTCTCAGTCAACCCTGCCACAACTGCCACACTGCCATGCGCCACAACCTCCACGTTGCCATGCTCTCTCGCTCTCACTTGTCTCCTTCCTTCCTTACTCATAGTCTTATCTCTTTCGCTCTCTCTTGCTCTCACTCTCACTCTTACTCGTCTCCTTTCTTTCCTTATTTACAGTCTGATTTCTTTCACTCTTACTTGTCTTGCTTCTTTTCCTTACTCACAATCAGTCTTATCTCTCTCGCTCTCTTTCACTCTCGCTCACCAATGTTGGTCGTATTGGAGTTTGGAGTTTTCTTGTTGGAGGAGAAGAAGAAGCTAGAGAAGAATTCAGAAAAGAAGAAGATACAGGAGAAGAAGGGAAAAAAAAGAGAAAGGGACAAAGAGGGGTCACAATTTGCTGGAGAAGAGAAAAAACAAAAGAAAAAGAAACAGAGAAAGAAGAAAATCCAGTTGACATGCGTAAATCGTGGACTCGGTCCACGATTTACGTGCCATGTGGAAATCGTGGACCTCATCCACGATTTCGCTACCTTACTTTTGTCAATATTTTTAAACCAACCCTACTTTTGGCATTATTTATTAAAATAACATTATTTTTAGAAGTTCCGATTCTCGTTTTCCTTTTTATTTATTTATTTTTAATAATCTCTCTCCACCATTCTTCTATCTCTCTTCGAGTCCACGATTTACGTGCCATGTGGAAATCGTGGACCCCATCCACGATTTCGCTACCCTACTTTTGTCAATATTTTTAAACCAACCCTACTTTTGGCATTATTTATTAAAATAACATTATTTTTAGAAGTTCAGATTCTCGTTTTCCTTTTTATTTATTTATTTTTAATAATCTCTCTCCTCCATTCTTCTATCTCTCTTCCTTTCTCTTATTCTCCATTGATTTTTTTTTCACCCTCTCTTTTTTCCTTTCTTCTTAATCTCCATTGTTTTGTTTTCCTCCTTCTTTCTCTCTTATTTTTCTTTTTATATCTTATTTGCTCATTTTATATCTTCATTACTTTTCATTTCCTTGTCTCCTTTCTTCATTTTTTTTCCAGATTGCCGGAAAACAGGACCGACAAAACTGCCCTCCCCGCTCGTGTGGTCGGATGTTCGACATTGTCATCCCTTCCAAGACCGATCAAAACCAACCGATAAAAACTGACATACTAGTGGTCGGTGGCAGTTTCCGCCCAAAACTGACATCGATAGACCGATGCTCACCCTAATATTATCTTTTGAATTTTTGAGTTTTTGGACCTTTAGACATCTATTTTTCCTTTAAATGGCATGTAATGCTCTTGAAAACTCAAATTAATGATATTAAAAACCTTGCTTTTATTCGACCCCTTTGGTGTTGTCTTTTTTCAAATCTTGCTTTAGATTTGATGATTAAACTGATTTGTTGCAAGCTAATTGATAACTTGTAGAAATACAAGTTATTATAGTCATTATTTGATTTAATTAGAGTAACTTTGGAGTTAAGCGCATGATTTTGGTAGTTAAATGATGAAAAATGTATCAACATGAGTTGGCACTACTTGCAAAAGAAAAATGCCTGAAAAAAGATAAGCTTCTGTTCCTAACGCAGGGTTAAGAAGAAAAGAAGTGGGAACAACCAAGTACGAAGAGATGAAGCTGTTGCGAGAACATGCGTCGAGCCTATGCGGTGAGGTCATGCGTTGAAGACCATGCGTCGAAGAAGAAACTCAAGCATGCTCAAGCAGCTATCATGTCATTACAAAAAAGAGTAGCAACCTATCAAGATCATGGCAGAACAAATAGGCTGACAAATCTGAAAAGTCTATGCAGCATGGGTGAAATTTAATGCAAAGGTGTCAGGTCATCATGATATCAACCTTTTGACGCCTATAAATAGCCCAAAAGCTTCTTAAAGAGAGGAGAGAGAGACAAGTTCAAAAGGTGAAAGCTCTGCACTATTTCTCCCTCACCATAACCAGCCTCCATTTCGAGCTCTTCTGAGAGAAGGATTCTGAGCATTTTCAGAGTCATCTCCCAGTGAATGAGAACCTTTACCCTATGGAATTTATGTATCAGATAGCGACCATCTCAAGCCTCCATGAAGCAAGACGTTGCCAGTGACGGCTTGACGCCCTTCATTTCTGTTTTATTTCCATTTTTCTCCTTCTTACTTATATTTTGTTAATGACATTCGAGAGAATGACTTATTCGCTTAATATGAGTTTGATTGACTATTCTCTTTCATCTATCTTTATACTAAACACCTTACACCATGTTTGAATGAATGAGTTGATGTTAAGAGTTAGTTTTCTTGAGCAATTCTGAGCATATTACATATTGATTAATGCATATCTTTAGCTTGCATGACTTTGTCTGACAAACACAAGTAGTAAGCATAACTGTTGAGANNTTAAGACTAGATGAGTTGCAAAGATGTAGTTCATCTTTTGCCAACGCAAACTTACCATGCGTCTTAGAAATAAGATTAATGTGGCGTCGAAACATCGAGAGATGGATTCACAATTGCAGTTTGTAGGTATGAAATTGTACTCAGAAGGTTTAGGTAACAACTAACTCTTGCATTAACTCCTATCGCATGGTTCCATTCATTCTCAACGCATGCTATCTGACACTAAATGACATATGACTAACCATCACCGCATCCACCTCATTATTAGTAGTAGGAAATTCTTTTCATTCTTAATGTATAGTTTTACACAACAAACAATTGCATATATTACATGTATAGTTCACCGCATAGTCAGGCTTATAATCTCAGCGCCTAGTTATTACAAATCCCTGCGTTCGACCCTGGACTCACCAGGATACCTATAAATACTTATACTTGGGTCTTTATAGGAAAACTTGCTTAATCATGAGCACATGTAGAGTAATTCTCGACGCATCCTTGTACAGAAATGTTAAAATCTATTTTGTGCAACAAGCTAAGAAACAACTTAATTCAAATAAGAAATAATAACGAACACTAATTCTTAATTGAACTGTCTTAGGATCTAAGAATGACCATCATAGATATTCTAAATTAAAGTTCAATCTAAGAGTTATTCACCCTTCTAACTAAATTCTCAGTTGCAATTATTAGTTAAGTTAGTCTTGTTTAAGTGGTGAACCTAAGAAGTCATAGTGTGATCCATAATTGAGCTCTAATTCGGTAGGTTGTATGCTACAGTGAAAAAGGAGTATTGGCCTAAATAAGAATTAGAGAGATAAAGAGTATTGACCTAAATAAGAATTAGAGAGATAGATGATTATTTTAAGGAAGGTTTAGTGCTACTTTATATTTGAGCAAAAGATTGTTAGGAATTAATGCAACATTATAGGTGAAACCAAAAAGCAAAATCAAAAGGGTTGATATTTTAAAAATTATATTATCATAATACGAAAATGAAAATATAGTAAATAAACAAAAAGAACAAACTTTCAAATTTTAATACACCATAATTATGTGTGGTCCAACCAATCACCATCCAAACCCAGGAAGAGAAAAAATGCATCAGCCCTTTCTGCCACTCTCTCTGATCCCATTAACCTCTGAAAAAGACAACCTCAACAACTTCATCGTATAAATCTGCCTCTATTTTCTTCTTTAGTACTCTACTCTATACCATTAACCATGAAGAAGCTTGGTGGATTCATGTGCCACTCTCTGCCCGCCACTGCAGTCTGTATCCCGACTGATCCCCACTCTGCAGTCGTGTCGAGAAGGTTGGCTAGACCCAACTATGCTAATACTGCTAATGGCAACCGCGCGAGGTTGATGAGCAATGTTGTGAAGTACTCGAAGCTTGTCGAGTCTCCGAACTTGAGTGTTCGAAGCGAAGGAACGAACAACGACATGAAGAAACCGGTGCCAGTTATGCTTTCTTCGCTGCCGGAGAATGTCTTCCATGTGGTGGTTATGAGGGTGGCGCTTCACTGTCAAGGCTGTGCTAGTAAAGTTAAGAGACATCTCACCAAAATGGAAGGTAGTAAATCATATTCATGATATTATTTCTATTTTATAGGTCAAAGATTATATTAAAATATAAATGTGGTTGTTGATATTGAATTTTCCATGTTTCAATTTTATGGATATACGGATTGCAAAATTGAAATACATATATATCTATCAATATTCCTATTAATAAAAAATTATTTTATGTTGTTGAGTTATAAACCTTAATACTAATTTAATATTAATTTTGAACTTTAATATTAATTTTGAACTTTCTCCAATTTAAGATATGTGGAAGGGTACATCTACATATAACTAAATATTTTAGTTCTTGGTTGAGAGTATAATTAATGTTTTTTTTAATAATAAAAGTGGTAATATTATTATTTCTTTGCTAATAATTTTGCACTATAAAGCAAATTATGCCCAATAACTATTAAATATACTTCCTTTTTTTTTAGTTTTGATCATTGTAGAAAACATCTTAGTTATATTATAAGATTTACATTTAAATTTTTAAATGTTCTCTTAATTTCATTACTGTTGCTCTTTGTTTTAAAAATAAAAAATAAAAAATTATATTAAATGAGATGCAAAAATTTCTAAATGTTATATTTGTCATTGATTCCTAACCGAGATTTTGACTTTAATGTTTGGAGTTTAGTAATTGCTAATTCTCAAAAGAAAAATACTAAAATAGAACTTTTTAAATTTTAGTGAAAAAATGTTAAAAAAGAAAATTTAAGGATGAAAGTGAAATTCATATTTTTGTTTTACTAAAATTCTATTGTTGTAGAGTGTAATGACATATACATGGTAATTGACAGGAGTGACGTCATTTAGCATAGATCTTGAGACCAAGAGAGTGACTGTGATGGGACGTATTTCACCGCTGGGTGTTTTGGAGAGTATTTCTAAGGTGAAAAGAGCTGAGTTATGGCCCATGTTAAACTAATCATTTTATAAATAAATGGCTTCTGGCTGTGACGAAACGGTGTGACTGTGAGGGAAAAGATGGATGAAATGACCAAAGTGGGACACCAAAAGGAAGAAAGTTGTGTGTAATTTGTAAGGCACCCAGGAGGTGTTATGTGTAATTTTAATCTTTTTGTTGGACAAATGGTGACTAAGGGCTAATGGATGGAAATTTTACTACTATTTGATTTGGTTTTATGAATTGGAACCAACTTTCTTTCTTATGATAATAGTGATATTTTTGTCTTCACAATTATGATAAATTTTCCCTCCAAGCTTTCTTTCCATATGTTGCTTTTAATCCACTCTCTTTTAATTATTAGGGCCCACTTGATAACGCCTCATCCACAATCACTCTTGCTCTCTCTCTCTCGCTCTTTCTCTCTCTCATACAAATTCTCCTTTTTATATTATATTATTAAAAAAAAAAAAAAACAAGAAAAAAGAAACAAGAAACCATTATCAAACAAGTTTTTACTTCTGCTTTTTTTTTTTGGAAACAGGAAACATAAATAATTATCAAACATAATCCTATTTCTTGTTCTCAGAAAAGAAGAAACATGGAACGAGAAACGGGAAACAAAAAAAGGAAACGTTATCAAACGGGTCTTAGTGACTTGTTAGGCAATATTCGATTCTTTTAAAAAATTATTTTAGAAAATAGTCTTTGTTATTAGCAATTTATGTAATACATATGAATTGTTTATATTTAAAGAAATTATTAAAAAAAATACGCTTAAACTTTGTATTTTGTGTTAAAATAATACTTTTCAAAACTTAAAAAAAATATTATTAAACTTTTAAAAGGAGTTCAAAAGTACATTCGCCGTTAGTATATGAATTTAACATTTTTAGTTAAACCATAAAATCTCACAAATTTTCCTTAAAACATACCAAAACGATAAATAGTCAAATAAATGTATTTGGCTATTAATACACACTCAACTACTAGATTACAACTTAGTTAAAACATTTAAATCGTGAAATCTTTGGTGCTTCGATTATTCTCTTTATCCTTATTACACTCCATATACATTGACAATTTTATTTATTTATTTATTTTCTTTTTTAGATAAACAGATGTTAAACAATTAATAAAAATGAGAGTAAGAGAGAAGAATTGAAAAAGAGAGAGGAGAAAAACAAGGGAACATAGAGAAGTTAGACAACATTTAATTGTTTATGTTCATATAACAGTAATGATATTTTTTAATATTTTTTTGTTTTTTTTAAGTTTAAAGGTATTTTTGAAACTTTTGAAAATTTAAAGTTATTTTTTACACAAAACACTAAGGGAATATTTGGGAAACCGTAATAGGATAGACTTATAATTTAATGTAATCCAAAATGAATATTTATATTGAGCGTTTTAGGTACAATTTGTAATACAAAAGTCATTCCGTTCTGACAATTTTCAATATGATCCTACTTTCCACCATTTCTATGGTTTGCGATCTTGTTTTCGTTTATTCTTTAAGTGCTCACACATTTCAATCCTCCTTTGATTCCTGGTAATCCTATTACCATTCCAATTTTCCAAACAGATCCTGACAGTTCTCATTCAAAACTAACACGGTAAGGATATTTTTGAACTCATATCGGAAGTTAAAGGTATTTTTGAAACTTTAAAAAGTTTAAGAATACTTTTGACACAAAATACAAAGTTGAGGAGTGTTTTGTATAATTTTGCTTAAACAATATGAGTAGAGAAAGATTTGAAGATCTATCTTACTAAAGATTCTTTGGGAATTCTTTATTCATTTCAAGAAGTAAGATTATTATTGAGATAGTTGCAAATATAGCAATTCAGTCCAACATATTTGCTAATATAGCACAATGCAAAAGAATTTGCAAAAATAAAAAAATTAGATTCTGCTTTAAAGTCTATCAGTGATATATCATATCAATAACAAGGATAGACCATATCGTTGCTAGGAGTTTACCAGTGATAGAATCTATCATTGATAGATTTTGCTATATTTGCAATTTTTAAAAAATGTTGCTATACACTTATTATTATCGCTAAAAGTGCTATCAAATGCCATTACCCATTATTTTTATTTCTTTTATTTTTCAATTCCTGATGAATTTTTTTAAATAAAATATTAAAATTAGTGACCAAACATGGATGACTTTGCTTTTTAATAACAAAAAACCAAAACTAATTTTGTTTTTGTTGTGTTAAAGAACAAAAAGTCAAAATACTTATGTCTGGTTTTCTGTTTTTAAAAACTAAAAAGAACATGTTTTATAATTGTGTTTTTGTTTCCTTTTACTGAAAAATCAAAATAAGTTTTGATAACTCTTTTAGTTCATTTTTTATAAAAATAAAATCAAACTATTTGAGAATAATTTTTCCATAGAATATACATAATTGTAAAATTATATGTTAATTTATCTTTAGTTTTGTTTTTAAAAAATCATATTGATAAAACAACAATATCAATATTATAATTTAAATGCATTTGATTAATCACAAATTAAATAAAAAATAAATTAAAAAAAATAAACAAATCGAAAATATATAAGAAAGTAGTTTCGTTTCTCAAAGAGCAAATTATATATAGGAGAATATAAGAAAACAATTAAAACAATTTATCTGAAGACAATAAATTCGAATGGTTTTTTTAAGATAATTTTATTTTTCCTTTAGAAGCTTAAGGTGCCATGAATAATAATTATCTCTCAAGATAGGATGGAGTACTAACATGTGAACGAGCACTTCAATCACATGATTTCGACGAATACTATAATGTATAAATAATTGTATATAAATAATTAAGAAAATCACATGTAATCGATATTCTCATACACTTTTGTGTGTGTTTTTAAATTGATAAGAAGCTATATATTTATACCATTCAAATATTCACATCTTTTAAAAAAGATAGATAATTTCATTAAGGTTGTGTCATTAAAAAAAAAAAAACCTCTCTCACATGAAGAGTTTTGGTTTTTCTATTTTTTTAATTAATAAGAAAATAAGATATTTTTGTTAAAATGAAAAATGATTGGAATGGAAGTGTAGGAAAAAAAAGAAGGTTTTCGACATAATTCCATTCACTTTTATATAAAAAGTGGAAATAGTTATTATATTATAAAAAAGAGTGACGTTTTTAAAGAATGTTCAAAATAATTACAAATATAACAAAATTTTACTAATGGACTGCGATAGACCTAGATAGATATCTATACTAGATAGACACGAATTGATGTCTAGGTCTATCACAAATAAAAAGTAGAATTTACTATATTTCTAAAAAGTTTGATATTTTTCTATTTATAATAATTTTCTAACAAATAAAGAGTTATCTTAGCTGTGAAAAGTTAGAGATTGGTATGCTGATTGCTGGACCACAGCCAAAATGCATTGAAAATATTATCTTAGCTTCATAAATACATAATGTCACGTGGTCACTCTTTGCAGTAAGCCAAACGTACGGCACTTGGTGCTCAAGAACAGCCAAGTAAGCATTAAAGAGGTTTGTCGGGCAAAAGAGAGTGTTAGTGAGCTTAAAAGAGCGAGAGAGAACGAGAGAGTCAAGCAAGTGAGAATGAGAGCTTTACAATTGATTTGCCAAAGGTGAGGTTACAAATGGGGCTTCACTCTATTTATAGGGGCCCTTGGCACCGCCTCTTTCCATGACCGATTTACTATGTCGGTTGGAGAGGTTTCTAGAGAAATCGGGCCTAAACTAATCAGTTACAACCGTATATCTACAAAGAAATATCTACAAGAGTCGGTCAAGGGGTTTCTAGAAGAATTGGGTCCGTTTCAGGTTGCTCCGTGCATGTCCGACCGTCATGGGGGCTTTTGGAAGTGTCTGGACTCGTCTCACGGCGTTGGGGCCCTTCCCGCGTAGTCGGGAGCCTTCCAGGGGTTCTGGACGTATTGGGCACGCGGGCACGAGCGCTGGTTTGCCCGACGCCCTGTCCATCCTTCTTAATGCTATCTAGAGGCTTATCGGGTCCTTTAGTAGTGTCGCTTGTCTTCCCGAAGTTTCTAGAGTCATGTGTTGACCAGCCCTGTCTGCGGGGCACGTTCCTTCTCTTGTTGACGTCTATGCCCTTTTCTGCATGCGTTGATGATTCCCAGGATATGCGTCTGCGTCGACCATGGGGCGCGCATGCCTTTGTGATGTGCGGAGGAGGTGTCGATTTGCTGATAGGCGCTCATGCCTCCGCACACGCGCAACCCGTTACGTTGAACGCATGGGGCTGTGCATGCCGATGGGGCTCGACGCATGGACAAGCACTTTTGATGGGCTACGACTACCATCATTGCGATCCCTTCTTGGCTTTGCTATGGGGACTTGCGCCTTATCAACGTGAAATTTGGAGGGCGATTTTGACACGTGACAATAAGCTTGTTTAAAAAGCAAAAATTGGTTTTTGAAAACCATTTTCTTCTGATTTTGAAATGTCTTAGAAAACTTTAAAACGTTTTTAATATTAAAAAAAGAAAAAAAAAAAGAATGCTTGACTAGCCTCTAAACTTTCACATGTGTCAGGGAATATTGTATAGATGGAGGGCCAATTTTAATGAAATTTGGCCCACTTGTGGAAAACCAACGAAAAGTGGCATTTTGCTTATGTTAACCACATGCGAAAGTTTGCATTTGCCCCTAAGAACCATACGCGTGTTTGTCTGGTTCCAGGTTACTTAATCCTTGATACCCGATTACTCGATTACTCGGTACAAGGTGAAAAACACTCTAAAAGTGCTTTTTGTGCCTTTAATTTAGGATTATTATCATTGATAACTAATTGTGTATGAATGATGAAAATGTAATTTGATATGTTCTTAGTGCAAGCATAGACTGTCAATTAGTAGTAAACTTGGTGGTACTCCAATTGTTGTATTCCATGAAACTAGATACAATTCAATTTCTCTTTAAACAATACTAATAATGCAAATTGATGGTACATTAGTGGAATAAGTGATGTTTTTATTGCATGCCGAGTAAAAAGGAAAACTATAGTTGATATTAGGGATTTATAGCCAAGTTTCAACTTGTATACTTTATACCTTAAGCTATGCAACTGCATCACGTCAATATTGCTAGTGACCCAACATGGACATAAAACTTAACTTGTAGTTTGTAAACAATAAACATATTCTATTTTTCAATAATGTTGATATTGAAGTTTATTCAGTAAAGATGTTATTGAATATGTAAGTTACGTATAAATTTAAATCCAATAAACTAAAAAACCTTGGCTTTAGCATGAATACTTAGACTTTATGTGTAAACATAAAAATGAATCAAGTTTAAGTAAAAGTCAAAATGATCTATAGGGTGGATACCTTATCCTGGGGACATTATGGATGAGGCCCACTTTGTATTTAATACAAATGATGTGATTCTAAATTGTTCATGTAAAGACATGCGAGTGGGGGCATCCTATGCAATGAGTTTGCATAAGACCGAACCACGAGATAGTCACCTTTACTTTATAAAACGTCGTTTACTGTTAAGACTGATTATTTCAAACATGATGACCTAGGTGACTCGATCTTAATCCTGAGCTAACTATGAATTTTTGTTTATTCGGGATTATCCTTTAATCTATATGGGTGGGAGTGGCTCGAGTTTGTTGTATCAATAAGTTTACCATTTTAAGGATAAGACCAGGTAGATAGCTGTGGACATAATCTTGCGAGATGAAATTCACTCCTACCTGATTCAATAAACTCGGGTCACTCTCAATAAGTCTACATGGGTGAGAGTGGCCGAGTTTAGATGAAATCCACTCCTACTTGATTATAGGATAGTAAAGAAGTTGTTTCCTAAAGTACTGACTCTAGGTCTCGAATAAGGGGCCTCACCCTCTCATTGGTCCAATAGGGACTTAGTTTGATGGTTGAACCACAGAATAATTGTTCATTAGAGGATTCGTGGACTTTTGACTCAATTCATTATAGGATTTTCGGCCAAAGAGGGACAAGAAGTAACTATAGTGATAAAACGGTAATTTTGACTCAGTTATAATTACGACCAACTAGTGAAGGATTGACTTACTAATCATGGTTATATCAAGTGGACATAAATATATCTACAGTGAGGAGAGTACAACTACTGGGCTATACTGGAATATCCCGATAGTTAACGAATGTTGATTAACTAGGTTAAAGAGTTTAGTCAGTTCATTTCGGACTGTTAGAGATCATGATCTGTAGATCCATTAGGTCCCTCTGCTAGCTCATATCGGACTAATCCTTAGAACAGTGTGATGAACGAAATTGAAACGTTCGAATTTGTTTCAGGGAGTAAGTATTAATTATATGATTTGCTTAAGTGTATGATCGTTTAATTATGAATTAAATGATAATGGAGGGTTGAAAATATTAAAATGTAATTAATATATTATTCACATGAATAGAGATTCATCGGATTGGGAAAAGTCGGGATCAGTGGAAAAATTATTAATTTAACATTTAATATTAATTTAATATAATTAATAAGAAGGTTTAATTAATTATTTAAAATTAATTATTTGAATTACGTTTATTTAATATTTAATATTACATTACTAAAATTAATTAAATTGTTTAATTCATTATTTAAAATTAATTAATTTTATATGCAATTAAAAAAGAAAAATTCATTTTAAATTAATTTTTTGGAAAATCAATTTTGCATGAATTTAAGTTGGAGGTGGGTGTTTCTTAAACCTATTTGAATCTCATGAAAACACCTCAAATCCCACTTAATTAGTCACCTACTTGGTGTCTTGTTAAGATTAATTTGTTTCACATGATTTCTTCTTTAAATAGAAGTGGTTTTAGTTGAAAGAAAATTTGATGGATGCTGAGAATTTCAATCAAATTTTCCCTAGAAACTCTCCAACTCCAAACTCTCTCCTACCTCCAAACTTGCTTCAAATTTATCACAATTTGGATCCATAATTCGTTCTAAGGCTAGAGATGAACGAGAAAGACTCTAGTGGTGGTCTACGAAGTGTTCGTGATCAGAAACAACAAGAAGATTACTTCAATTTTGACTACACCAATGTAATTTTCAAAACTCTGTTTTTTGGTTCTTGAACAAGCATGCTTAATCCACAAAATTGATGTAATTAGAGCGTTTTTTATCCAAATTGCTTCTACTTGTATGTTCTTTACTCTTTCATATGGTTAGCTCAATCTTAGGTTGTTTCATGTAATTTCTAAATAAATGTTGGATAATAATAGTAACATGCTCCTTAAGGCAATATCTCACTCTCAAAGGCTTTGTAGGTTAGATTCAACCTTTTTCAAGGGTAAATCCTCACCTTACAGATGCTCCCACGGGATAGGGTTAGATTAGGGTTCTTCAGAAGAACTCTCATTCCTAATGAATTTATGGATAGAAAGTTGTGAGATTTCTTCTTACGAGTGAGGATTATTGAAGGAGTCTTCCACTCATTTATATAGCCTAAGATGGGAAGGGTGGCCAAAAATCAAGCTTTAAACGTTCTCTATTCAATTTTGACCTTGAAAATGTTGAGTTTTATGTCCAATAAACTAAGATGTTTATTTAGTAAAGTTGTTATTGAATATATGAATTACATTTATTAAATCCAATAAACTAAGAACCTTTGGCTATAGGTTGAATACTTAAACTTTATGTGTAGACGTAAAAGTGGATCAAGTGTAGGCAATAAAAAAAACGGCCTATAGTATAAGGATGAGCTTGGGCACCTTATCCTAGAGGCACTATGGATGTGACTCATTTTGTATTTGATACAAAACAATGTGATCCTATATCGTACATGTAGAGACATGTGAGTAGGATCATCCTATGCAATAAGTTTGCATAAGACTGGACCATAAAATAATCACTTTTACTTTGAAACACCGTCTACTACTTTGAAACACTATTTATTGTTAAAACTAATTATTTCACATGATGACCTAGGTAACTCGATCTTAATCTTGAGCTAACTATGAACTCTTGTCTGTTTGAGATGATCCTTTAATCTACATAAGTGAGAGTGGCCCTAGTTCGCCGCCTCAATATGCCTCCTATTTTAAAGATAAGATCAGACAGATAGTTGGGGACATAGTCTTGTAAGATGAAATTCTCTCCTACCTATTTCTAGGTTAGTAGATAAGTTGTTCCCTTAAATACTGATTCTGGGACTTGAACAAGGGGCCCCACCCTCTCCTTGGCCCGAGAGGGACTAGGTTTGTTGGTTGGACCACAAACCAATGGTTCATTAGAGGATCACCGAGACTTAAGGAACGAGATGTAATTACAGGGGTAAAATGATAATTTTGACCCAGCTGTAATTACGAACAACTTGTGAAGGATCGACTTACTTATTATGGTTGTATCAAGTGGACAGAAATATATTTATAATGAGGAGAGTGCAGCTATTGGGCTTTAGTGGAGTGTCTCGGTAGTTAACGAATGTTAATTAACTAGGTTAAAGAGTTTAGACGGTTAATTTCAGATTGTTAGAACTCATGATCTATAGGTCCATTAGGTTCTCTTGTTAGCTCATGGACTAAACCCTAGAACAATATATTTAGTGAATTTGAAATGTTCAAATTCATTTAACGAGCAAAATTTATGGTTTGTTCATTTAGTTGTGAATTAGACGAAATTGGAGAGTTAGAAATATTTAAATATGATTTAAATATTTTTTAGGATGAATAAAGATTCATCGGATTGAAAATTGTCGGAAAAGTGGAGAAATAATTAATTTAGTATTAAATATTAATTAAATTAAATTAAATTAATTATATATTAAATTAATTTATTAAAATTAATTTTTGGAAATTAATTTTATATTGAAAATCAATTTGTGTAATTGAAACTCAAATTCCAATTTGAGAAATTGGAAATTTCCACTAAGTGCATTGTGAAGTAGGTGGTATTCTTCATGCAAGCATCTTCCTCTCCTTCCTCCAACTCCAAATTGGGTGAGTTATTCAGCAAATTGATTGTCAATTTGCATGCTCTCCTCCTTAAATAGAAGAAATGAATTAAAGAAAAGGGTTAAGTTTTATAGCTGATTTATGCTGAAACTCTCTCTTACTCAAAGTTGAATGAACCAATGTGTTCTTCACTTTATTGCTCCAAATTTTAACTCAATTTGGATCCCACAATCCGTTCTAAGGCTTAAGGATAACAAGGAAGACTCTTGTGGTAGTCCACGAAGTGTTCGTGATTAGAAATTCAAAGAATTTTGATTTAATTTTGAGCTGCAACAAGTAAATGTTTTTCCTATATTTTCAGTTTTAGAATAAACATGTTTAATCTTCAAAATTGTTGTAATTAGAGTGATTTAGATCCTAGTTGCTTCTGTTATTACGTTGCTAACTCCTTTAGCAAAACGATGTAGACTGAAAAAGTAGCAACCACGAACAACTAGACAGGATTCTAAAAATTCAGGGTTTCTAATGTGAGCGCATCAATGCTATTTTCTGCAATATAGTTAAAATTCTTAGTAAAAAGACCAAAACTAATGGTAAGAGTATTTTTTTCAAAAAAAAATTCAAAAATTTAAGAATCTCATTGTAACTTTTGAAAGTTCATGAATATTTTTGAAATAAAGCACAAAGTTAAATGATATTTTCTATAATTTCACCTTATTATTTTAGAAGTTTTAAAGAAAATTGGCTTAAATCATATTTTGGTCCCTAAATTCTAACAACCCAAATTTACGTAATTTTTTATGTAATTATCTTAAATTATTTGGGTGTTAATTTGAGTTTTGAGACTAAAATTGGATTATTAGGGTTAAGATGATTTGATTTAAATTAAGCATTAGAGATTTTTTAAAAAAATGGATTTAATTTAATTGGTGAGAATTTATTTGGAATTGGAGGAGATATGGAAATTTGGTTTAATTGAAGAAAAATTGGGTAAGTTGTTGTAAGTTTGAATTTAAGTTGGTGGATTTAATTTTTTGGGAGATATTAAATTAATTTGAATTCGATGTCATAGAAGAAAATGATTATGTGTGTGTATATATATATATTATTTTGATATGATAAATTAGTTCATTATCATAATTAATATGGGTTGCCCGGGATTCGAACTCGGAACTAGTCAGAGGGACTAGATAATATTTTTAAAAAAATAAGTAAAAAAAAAAATCCCTCCCCAAACTGTGCTTGCATTTTTTATTGCACACGACTTTACCTATATATACATCTAAAACGCAGTTACTTACCTAGGCAGGTTTCTAACTAAGAAAGTGGAATATTCTTTTGATCAACTCTAACCAAATGAACATTTGGTAATAGAAATTAATGAATTTTTTTTTTTGTTATCTCTTCAGCATTTATTAAGTAAAATTCTCATTTACATGGTCTCATAACCAATCATTCATGATTGGCCAAATCATTGATGCAAATAATATCCAAATACCAAAATTTCCCCCTATATACCCTCCGTAAAGTAAAAGAAGTTCTCGGGAAGATCAAAGAAAGAACATGTTCTTGCTTCGAAAAGAATTCTTCCAATAATTCTAAATTTAACCTTTTAAAAAGAGCACTAACAATACTTTTGTGTTTACGAGCCAAAGTTTTAATACCAGAAAGGCAAAGTATATGTTAGATTTGATACAAATTTTTTTTTTTTTTTTAGGATTCTCTGTAATAATGCGAAAAATTTATAGATATACGCCAAAATCGATACATAGAGGGAAGGAAAAGAAATTTATATATTATATTAAGGTTTTGAAATTTAAGAAAAAAAAGGAAAAAAGATAATAATATATAAATATATCTGGAGTTAGGCTTTGAGGAAGGAAAAGTATATCTATATGTGTGTTTGTGTGTATTAGTGTCGTCGAAAAGTGTCAGTTTAAAAATAAAAAAATTAAAATTAAAAAAAATTCACCTTCTTCTTCAGCTGTCGCCCGACCTCTCTCTCTGTCATGGTCGTTTGCAGAGCACCAATTAGAGCTCGTCGTTGTCGTCCGTCGCCCGACGTTGCCAATCGTCTTTTGCCTTGGTTGGGTTAGCCTCGTTCGTCCGCTCGCTCATTGATCCCGCAGCCAATCAACAAGCTTCATGTGGTTCTGTCCTACATTCTCTACGCCGTCGTCGATCTTCAACCAGTCATCGCTGCCGCACAGTAGCTGTTGTGTGCTTGCTGGAATCTTGCATTTGGGTATGGTTTTTGTGTGATTTTGGCAAGTGTTTATGGATTTTCTTGGTGATTCTTGAATATTCTTTTGTTTGTGACCCAAATTGGTTAATGCTCATTATATTTTAGCTTTAGATTCAAGTTTTGAAGGAGTTTTACAATCAGAAGTGTGTTATCCAGCGGGAGTCAAAAAGTCGATTTTGTCAATTTTGGTAAGTATTTAAGATTGTATAAGTTTTCAAGGATTTATGGTTTGATTATTGATACTGGAAAATTGGGTTCTTAACCCTTAATATTGAATTTGTCTAGATTGGACTCGTTGTTTGGAGTTTGGAAGAGAATTAGAACTTAGTTGCATTTTAGGTGAAGTTGTTTGAACTTGTTTGGTTATTTTATTTTATTTTTTTTTTATTGGAATTAGCCCCTTAATGTTGAACTTAATTTTGATTAATGTGTTAAGGATTGATTCAAGAATTTCACCCAAAGACAAAAAGGGTTTGGATTGCTAATTCAATTGATCTTAAATTTGAGGTAAGTGACTCTACTACTAAAATGTCTTAGAGCCAGGTGAAAGTTAGACATTTGTTAGTGTACATGTTTTATGTTGTTTTTTTAAAGTATATATAGCCATGTGATTCACTACGAAATTATGAATGTTTTGTTATGTATCTAAACTAGTGCATGAAAGTGATGCACTGATATCGATTCGTTACTATGATATTATATGCATGTTTATCAAGACTGTTTAACATGACATTATTTACGAGACATTATGTGGGACACACGCCTATGATAATATTACATGAAATTATGAGATTGAGTGCAATATCTTTTCCTTCCACAAAAGTGGTGCATGTCCAAGGGTTCCAGTGCATGAAAGTTATGTGCTAGGATTGATATGTGTGAAAGTGACACACATCCAAAGGGAATTGGGGTATATGAAAGTGGTGCACGCACGGTTATGTGTATTGATCGGCCAAAAGTGTATGAGTAGTCTTAGTGCAAGCATCCACTATCGGTGAAGGTAACCTTGAAGTATTCCAAAGGTTGAATCCCACAAGACTAGCTACCTAATTGAGTTTGTTTTAAAGCAATGCAATCAAGTGACCTACTATAACCAAGGTGAAATTGTTGTGAGTTGATGTGAATAAAGTTTACAAAGATAAAGACAATCAATGATGGAAGTAGGGTTTCAACTATATTTTGCCGAAGTTCATGAAAACCTGAGTGATGTAGTTGCATCATGCCGACACATTGCTTTACACATGAGCATGATCTTCACCTATTCAGTCTTGTTTCAAGATCTTTTAGAAGCCTAAGGAGCTAATCCTGTATCTCTATGGTTAGCTAGACCTTAAATTAATTTCATACATATTCTTTACCCTAAGGTGCCATTTATCTCTAAGGTTGCATGGTGATTCTATTTCTAGGCTTTAATCCCATATTCCCATGTGAAATCCGCTTACACCCTAACTTTCTCATTATTAAGACTCCACTATATTGCTAACTGGTCAATTCAAATTAACAATGTAATTCAAATTAACAATGTGTTCCATATAATCAATAAGGGAAATGCGCAATTAATGCAAAATATGACAATTTAACAATTACTCAATCCATGAATCCCTAGGGCATTCACATAATTAACCCCTTGATGGATTTAGCTCATGATAAAGAACAAATGAATCATTTTCATTAATTTCATAATTATAAGGACAATGAATGTGCAAGAGTAGCAAATGAAGAAATGAAATGAAGTTTAGTGTTAGAACATACAGTAACACTCCTCAAAATGGATTCCTCACTCTCTAATAAACTCTAGGGAGAGATTTTCCTCTCTCTACACACGCTCTTTGGGACATCCCAAATTTTCAGGTAACTTTAAGCTAATTATCTTGAATTAATTTGGGTTAATTGTTGAATTTATAAGGTTTAATTTAATTATGTGGAAAAACAATTCATTCAAAGTTAACAAGACCAAAGTTTTGGGAATTAAATTTAATTGGTGGAATTTCAATGTAATTTGGGATCTAGAAGTTGATTTCAAATTGAGGAGTTGGAGTTTGGTGGATTTAAGAGAAAAAGTGATTTAAAGGTGGAAATTTTGGTTTGAGACATTAAGTAATTTATTTGGTATTTGGGAGAGTAGTTTTGATTGTTGGAATTTGTAGTAATTAAGTGAAAACTTGTGTTGGGAAAAGAAAAAGGAAAAAGTAATAAATATTTATTTTTGTTTTAATTGATTAGGGTTTTTGAGGGTTAGAGTAGGTGTGGTTATTTATACCAAGGGTTTCTTGGTTTGCATGCAGAATTAAAAAAAAAAAAAATGGAAAAGAGAAAATGTCTTCCCTTCCCTTCTTTCTTCTCGTCGACTTCACCGTGCGCCACCCCCTGAGATTTTCCTTCTTTTGTCTTATGCCTTCGTTTGCCTGCTGAGTGTCACAATCGCTTACTTTCGAATACGGGGTGGGCGATTGTGCGGCACTGCTCTAACCCGGTGAGCAAGTCAGCCGTATAAAAACCGCGGGTTGCGGGCAAACTCGGGGTATGATGTAGCCTCTACTCGCGTTTTGAGAGAAAATGGTTTTATAAAACGAGAGAAATGGAAAGCTTTGAAAACATCATTAAATAAAGCATTGAGGACTGACAAATGCAAGAAAGCTTGTTTGTAAAGAGTACGACAATACTTGGTCGGGGAGTCAACTAGTGGGGTTCCCCTATAGTACATTCTAAGCAAAAACTAGTCTGCCAGCCTTGCATATCAAAACTGGCGAAATGTCACTCGAAAGAAAAACATCATTAAAATGAAAACAACTTCCTAAGCTACTTACAAGACATAAATATAAGCTGGTTGAGGGTGGTTTGGGCATGCGACCATAGGCAAACACTTCTTGGACAAGCATGCTCAAGACACTAAGCTCGCCATCTGCCACTAGCCACCATCGATCGGCATCGCCAGCCGTTGTTAGTAAACTTCCATCGCAGGTTTTAGTGTGGTCAGGCCTCTCTCCCTCTCGTCTTCGCGTCTACCGGTGCCGCCGATTGCAACCGCCGTCTGTCGCCGCCTTTGCCAACCGCTAGCAATTCCCTCTTCGTCGAATTCTAGGGTTTTGGTGGGTTTTCGTAAGAAAATTGGTCCTCTTATTGATTTGTCATGATTGCCTATCATGTTGGCTTAGCCATTGTTACCTTTGTGTTGGTTTTTGGAATCAATTTTTTAAGGAGCTCGGGAACCAGAAGCAAGGTCGATTTTGGAGGAACTTTTGGTGGGTAAGAGCTACTATGTAACTATTGTGGGTGGCTGAAAATTAGGTTTTGACCCCTAATTGATTTTTTATTTGTAGGTTGGTCTCACCATGGGAAGTTGGGAAATTTTGGAACCCAACTGTGCTTGGGGTAAGGCTACTGTGTTTAATTAGTTGTGAATTATTTTGGCTTTTTGCCAAAAGGCTTACTGACTTACTACTGCTGTCTGCATTTTGGTTCCCTGGTTGCATTATTTACAATTAAGATTACCGTCTGCCTATCCCATAAGCATGCATATCTGTTGGGTTACTGTATTTATGAGACCTGTATTATCTGTTCTGTGTTATATGTTGGGGTACTGTATCTTTGAGATCTATGTTACCAGTTGGGCTATTTATTGATTACTGTATTTACTGAAATAGGAGTTCTAAGACTAAATGTTGCCACGATGGACTGGAAACTCTAACTATGTAATGATGACTGATTATGTTAATGGTGATTGTTATCCTATTTATGAAGCCCTGCACCCTCTGTTGACATGAACCTTTGGGTTTATGACTGTGACCTTCGAGATCACTGCGTGCGTCTAGGTTCACTACTTATGCTTATATCTATGTTTGGTACACTGGTGCATGTGATAAAAAGGACAACAAATTCACCTGGTGGGCCAAGTAGTGTCACACCCCCTCCCAGACTACTCTACCCAACCCGAGAAGAGATGTGAAGACAACATACATCACCCCTTTTGTGACGCATACTATCCACTAACATACTTATCCTATACTGTTCACAACATACATAACACTCTTAAATATATATCAACCATAACATATAGGAAATTATATATATAACGATAATTCAGAATACAATTCTTCCATAAAGCCCTTATACAAAATCATGTTTCAACTCCCAGTAAATGTGCAACTAGGTCTACATGCCACCTATATAAGGTTTTATATACAAGCAACTTTGCAAAATAGGACAATTTTCTGGAAACTCGAAACTTAAGCAGGGCGAGTTGGAGTAGGCAAAGCACCAGGAACGTCCTTGCTACCTGGGAGGAAAAGAAAACATGGAAAGCGTGAGCTAAAAGCCCCGTGAGTGACTAATTTTGTAAAACCATCTTTTTTTCGAAAACAGGCATGTTAAAATCGTTATAACACATATATGTAAACGTGATCCAAATAATCATTTATGTAAAATCATAATTTTCAACAACGTAATCAAATCACATATGTTCATGCCAAAATGATCGTACACGAAAATCAATTCGTTCTCAAAACTTTCCCTTAGTCAGGGCGGCGCGAGACTCAACGCACCCGACGTCGAAAACATCCTTAGTTGAGGCGGAGTAAAACTCAACGCACTCAACGTCGATAACAACCTTAGTTGGGGTGGAGCAAGACTCAACACACCCAACGTCACAACCTCCATGTGCACATAGAAATATCGCGAGTTGCCCAAGTACCTTCTACGAGTCCTTCAGTACTGGGTCCCGAGGAAACTCACATGCCTTCTCATGTCCTTCAGCATTGAGCCTCCTCTAAAACATTTTAGAAACCAGTATTCTACATAAATAGTTCACATGAAAACTAATTTGAGCCATGCGTTCAACGCATAATAATAATAGAATAACAATAAAAATATTTCTTTAGACAAACAACTCCGCTGACATCGCATAAAATTAGCCTGTTAAAAGTTGAGTTGAGAATAACTCTTTTAACACCCCATAATCAAAGGTGAGAGTCCAAGATCAGCGCAAAGTAAATAAATGGTACCACTCTCGACGCAACCAAAAAGGAACGCGATAAGTGCCAAGTTGTGAAAGGGTATTTGCTCGATGTTGGCTGCCTCCATGCATCCCATCGTTGGTATTTCAAAATGAAGGTAGATAGCCCGGATCAACGCAAGTCCATTATTCTCTTTAAAAAAAAAAAAAAAATGGTCCCGTTGCCGGGACTCTCAAGCATGCTCAAGATCTTATAAAAAAATCAGATATATCATGATAAACAACATTTCACAACACACCATTCAACATCTTATAGAAAACGTATAAAACATGCCTTGTGAACAATATCATCAAACATCATGCTTTTCAAGAAAACAATTCATCTCAAAGTTATATCTCATAAGAAAAACCAAACTAAACATTTTCAATAAACTTCATTTTCAAAGAAGAAAAAGTGTCCCTCACAATTTGTCCTTAGGCCCTGAGCGGATTATATGCCTTTCCGAGCTCTTCTTGGCCTGTAAGAACACATTCCTCACGTTACGCTTTCCTTAAACTTCCTTTACATGATCGTTAAATGTGCATACTTAAACTCTAATCATGATTCACCACCGAGACTCCCTTTCTTTTCTAAAATAAACATAATAAGCGAGATTCTATGTCACTAGCGAGATTACCAACGAGATTTCACCTTACTAGCGAGATTACTAACGAAATTACACAACAGATACACGGCACTAGCGACACCAGAATAAGCGAGACTAGCGAGATTACCTGAGTAGCGACACCAAGTGAGAGTCAGCGAGATTTGTGAGACAAAAACCTCCTCTACTCACGCTCCAATTTCTTAGTGATACCAGCTTCCTAACGACATCCGACAGCAAAGTTTCCTCCTTTTCTTTTTGTTCTCAATCTGTCAGTTCAAAGTTATATTTTCAGCCAGATTTAGAACTTCTTTCCTTCTACAAACTTGTAGAGAAACATGTTTTCTAGCTTACGTCAAATTTTCGTGGCTTAACTCGTCCTGGTTCGTCAAATATTGCAAGTTTTCTCCGGGCTACTCCAGATTGCACAGAAATTCTTCCAACTAAAAGTTTACATGTTTCTATTCCTTTTCAACTCAGGCATCCTTTATAAAAGTTGTTCAAAATTGAGTTAACTTACTAACCTTAAAATTTCAGTCCAAAATTCAATCTCTTCAGCTCGATATTCACCAAACACCAAACCTAATTCGGACTATGTGACAGCAGATGAAGCTTCTGTTTCAGCTTTAGTTTTATCATGAAACTGTCCAAAACCTTGCACGAATTTGCCCTAGAACTCTTCTTCAACCTCTCCACGACGTGCAGCTAAAAGATAGCATAGAAATGAGTTTGGAAATGAAGAAAAATAAGTCGGCAAAATTTTCCTTTCAATAAAAAGCTTTAACCGACTTCTCCCATCCTTATCTTCTCTTCTTTCTTTTTCTTTTTTCTTCTCTTTTCTTTTTGCTAATTTCCTTTTTTTTCTGTCTTCTTTCCCTTTTGGTTTCCTCTTCCTTTTTTTTTTTTTTTAATTTACAAAATAAGATTATTAATACTAATTCGCTTAAAGCTTTTGAACGTGCTTACAAATTAGGTGCTTACAAGTAGTGGGTCACTTACTGAGTATTGTAATTTTCTTAAGTAAGTGTCGGGATAGACAGACACATGATAAGAGGAATCCATGATTGTGCCATGGGACGTTGCTTCTGCATTATAGGCTCATATTTTCTTTTCTTAGGGTATAGGATTTGTTGTTGATGGACAATTTAAAGTGTTTGACTATTTATTTATTTAATTATTTATTTAATTCTTTATTATCTTCTTATTTGACTTAAATAAATCGTTCAAATTAATTTTTATCTTGCATTATGATCAAATGTGTAATATTGCCTAAGTTCCAAAGTGCTTTACAAAATTATGCATGCATAGAGTAGTGTCTTATCGTTCTTGGAGGAAGGCGGACAAGTTGAGCGGAGAATCTTCTTGGAATGGACTGATTTTCGATGGAAGAAGCTAAATGCTTGAAAGAAAGGCTCCAATCCCTTTTATAGGCTTCAAAAGAGGTTAAGTAGGCCGAAATCCATGTTCCTGAGGAGACCGAGTAAATCACAAATGGTTCATCCTATTTTGATGTAACAAAAACTATAGTTTAAGACGCATTCCCACCTCACAATTTTATTAATGAGTTAATACAAAACTTTAACGTCATAGACTAAAATAAATCTTTCTTTTAAGTTTAAGGACTAGAAGAAACGTTTTTAAAAACTAAACTAAAACAACAGTCAAATTAATGGATTAAAATAGGATTTAAACCATGAAAAATTAATTTTTTTTTTTTAAAAGGGCTTCTAGATAAAAAGCCTTAATATAAGGTCTATATTACGTTAATGTCTACAACATCCCATCTTTTACATAAAAGGCCTTCTTGCTAGACCTTTTTCATTACTGTCATAGGCTATTTACCATTTAAGGCTTATATATATATAAATGTTTCTCTCTCCTCCATGCACAAAGTTTTTCTCTCTCCTCCATGCACATGCTTAGGGCTTCACACCCATTGATTCTTTTTAAAAAAGAAAAAATGTTAAATTCTTAAATTTCTCCTTTCTTCCTTTTCCCTTTCTTTTCTCTAGCCGCTGCTTCCTTCCCTCAATCCACCCCACCACTGAACATGACATCATTGTCGCCATTCCCGTCATTCAACTCGTTGTCTGCCGTTTCCATCGTTCAAGTTCCGGTCGTCGTTCAACTCGTTGTTCCCACTATTCTAGGCATTCGTGTCTGCACCAGTGGCCGCTGTTTCGACCATCCTTGTTTTCATCTTTTTTTTTTTCTTTATCATATTTCTTCTTTATATATTCATTTATATATTTAGATTTCTTGTTCTATGATATATATACTTATATATATTGAACATTCAGTACATCAATAATTATATATACTGTGGTATATAACTTTGTTTATTTAAACATTATGTGGTTTGGAAATGAATTTGAAGTTGTCACATTAATTGGAATTAGCAAGGGAGTTTATGTTAAGTTTTGATTTATTGGAATTTCTAGCTACTTAATCAGAATTTATGATATATACTGGAATTTATGATATATAATGTGGTTTTATGTTGAATGTATAGTCAATCTTACCAGTATATTTTATATATTGGTTGGAATATTTGCAAACATACAAGATAAAACATACATATCAATACTTGGGATATATACACCAAATAAACACTAGAATATATAGGCACAAACAATATCACCTAATTAGAAATGTATACATATCTGATTACTTAGGATAGATACCCAAAACAAACGGTTGAATATATTGTCATACCTATCAAAACATCGAAATACTTAATATATAGAATATGTACACCAAATAAACAATAGAATTTGATCTCTACAAATTTGGTTTGTTTTTTTTTATTTAAATTTGATAATCCATCAATCTTAGTTTATGGTCTAATTTGTAGCATATAATATGAGGTATACATTTACAAAGTAACTAAATATACATGTATATATATGACAAAAAATGTGGAATATATAACTCAATGAAACAATACTATGATTAAAATTTGGAGTATATATTATATAACAATATTAAATATATACTTCTAAATATATTTGGAATAATGTCATATATATTTGAAATATATCGTTGTGTATATTTGAAATAAGCCTTTGTATATAAATATAAAAATAAAATAGCAAAAAATATTTCTTACGTGAAAATTGGATCGAAAATCATATAATTACAAATGAAAAAAAAATCTCAACTAATTAATATTCTATAATAAATGCATATTCTTTTTCCAGCATATTAATTAATATAAAATTAGTCAAATCTCATCATTAACCCTACCTAAAACACAATAATCAAGGCTAAAAGAATAAGAAAGAACAAAAAAGTACGTAAAAAGGTGACTCTCATTAATAACAATTTATAAATATAAAAAAAAATAAAATGGAAAAACGGGAAAAAAAATGGAAGGATAATTTAATCCAAAAAAAATTGCTAAATTCCTTTTTTGAAAAAATACACATTCAAATCACATCCTTGAAATATAAAACCTAAAAAGGTGATTTATGTAAAAATCTCAAATTTTTTTTTTTTTTTTTTTTTTTTTAATTTAACAAAATTGGGCCTTTATTAGCGTTCTTCTCAGTTCTCAATTGTGATTTGTGAAGACAGAGCTGGTTGGTTGCCCTAGAAAAATCAAAAACCCTAGTCTATTTAAACGGTTTATTGGCGCAGCCGTTCATATACGAAAGCCTTGCTTCCATTCCGCCTTCTATATTTTCCTCCCTTCGACTTTGCCATACTTGTTCTTTTCGGCTCACAGTATTGATTAATTTTGTTCAAACTATTTTCTATGTCATTGATCTTTCCAAACATCTAAAGATGTTTTCGATGTAGCTTTGCAATCAACTACACTACAAACTCGCTACCGAAATCCATGCTTTGTTCTCCCTGCTGTTCTTGTTTCTTCTGTTTTCCTAATTGTTTGATTGCTGACATGATCGCCCATTCTCCCTCCGCTTTCGATTTTCTCTTCCAGTTGTGATTTTTGTTTCTACTTTTTGGTTCTTGCTAATTCTAGTAAGATGATTCTCTTTATTGTTTGGTTTCTTCGTGTTGAGTTTTTAAATGTTTTTATGATTCAAATCCTGAAGAATGAAATGATGAGCTTTATTGTCTTGATTGCCGTGATGATGGCTATTTTAGTATTAGCGATTGATTTTGTTATTGTCTCCAATATTGGTTTTCCTTTCAGTTTTAATATTCTGAAGGTTCAAATCGTTAAGAATGAAATGAGGAACATTGTTGTTTTGATTGCTGTGATGATGGCAATTGTTGTATTAGCTCTATCTGATCATTCTTAATACTATTTTGGGCTTCCTTTAATCTCCTTTATTGAATTTTTCTTTCTTTCTTTTTGAACTTGAAATTCTCGGTTAAATGTTATTGAGGACGTTTTGGGTTAATGTCTTCGCTTGCTAACTTTGTATTTCACTTGCTGATTATTTTTGGTGCCATTGATTTTGATATTCTGGGTCTCGTCTTACATCCTCAATTCTCGTTAGTCTTGTATATTTGTCTTCCCTTCAGTTGAAATATTTTTAGTGTTTAAAATCATCAAGAATGAAATGAGGAACATTGTTGTTTTGATTGCTGTGATGATGGCAATTATTGTATTAGCTCTATCTGATCATTCTTGATACTATTTTGGGCGTCCATGTCCTTTTATCTCCTTTGTTAATTGTTTTATTTCTTCTTGCTTTTTTGGCTTTAAAATTCTCGATTTTTAGTATGTTCATTGTCTATTTCTTTGTCTCCTTTATGGTCATTACGGATGTTGTATTGCTAACTTAGTATTTCTTCAACTACATTGAAACTTGTAAATAGAAAAAAAGAACTACATCAATTCTTTGGTCGTTGTCATCCTTTTAAGCAAAGTAGCTTTTATGTTTATCATTTTTACTTTTTAAAAATAGTAGTGCGAAGGAGGTGGAATGAGCTTTATTTCTAAAAACTAAGAACGAAATGTAAAAAATTTAATGGTTACCAAATAATTGAGAAAATTGTTAGGAAAGAAAAACTGAACTTTGAAATACCTGACAGTATAGAATCAAGTAGGTAATTTATATTAATGCTTCTAATAGCTCCACATTTTATAATGAAAGCAGCAATTGAGGGCTAAGTTTACTGTTGAACATGAATGAAATTGAAAGTTACGAGATTATGGGATATTTATATGGATGATCCATTTTGAGAGACCCACTCTACTGATGTTATTATTGTGTATTAGTTGTGTGAATTTGCTCCTTTAACTCTTGTTTCTTCTTTTTTTGAATTTACTGATGTTATTATTGTGTATTAGTTGTGTGAACTCTTGTTTCTTCTTTTTTTTGAATTTATCACATTAACTGTACTTTCTTCTTGTGCCATTTTGTTCTTGTAGCTTTTTTTCTTTTTCTTTTTTGNCATCAGATTTGCCGCATGTTAATACAAGTCCTATATATTCTGTTTATTTATTCAATGTTGAATCTTTTGTTCTTTTTTGTTGAAAATAACTTCCCCCGAAATGATGAAAAGAGACTAATGCTCAAGATACACAAGCCCTTCCACAACAAAGCTCTTCCACAACAGAACGTAAAATTAAAGCAGAGAAAATTAAAACAATGTAAATAAAACATTAGAACTTTTCATTGAATGCTTTGTTGTACCTGGATTTTGGAAATGTTTGTGCTTAACCTTTTGTTTTATTTTTGGGTGGATTATTATTTTATTACACTTAGCCAAGTATTTCATTTCTACTGAATGTAGTCTTGTTATTTATATTTTCGTTTGGCCTTATAATTCCAGTTGGAGCAGCTCTTTGACAGCTCCCTTGCTGGTTGAGTATTACTCATCTATTTGTAGCTTTCCGCTTGTCAATGGATATTTTCTCGTTTCTTATCTAAAATTTCTGCCTTCAGCTAATCTTGGATTTTTCTTTATATTTTGGTTGCAGCGATGAAAATCTGAAGAATGACCATTACCTAATATCTTTGATGGATGACCATGGATGGGTTCCAATATCAGCCATTGCTGAATTCAAAAGGGTATAGTTTAATATTTATTGGAGTGTTTCAGAAAATGAGCCTTTTTTCCATCCAGAAGATCTGTCCCATGGATTCATGATATATATAGTCATGATAGAATGGAACACTGTGTTGTATTGATAGGTTAAAAGATTGGACCTTGTCGATATATTTGGCTTAGAAATTTCACCTTTCAGTTATCACGTTCTAGTAATTTGAAGATTTATTTGTCGTTAACATTTTTTTTTTTGGAGATTTTGATCTATGTTGCACTATTTTTCTTTTTTGTCTTTTTTCATTTTTTTGGCAAGACTTTCGTAATTAGAATGAGAGGATTCTTAACCAAAATGAGAGGAAGAAATGAGAAGGATTAAATGAATGGTCATCTCATTCCTTTCTTCGTGTTCACGTCAAGGGCTATTTAATGATCTTGTATGAATTTTCCATAAAATGTAAATAATTATGATTTGACTAAGGCTGTAATGCTTTCAAATCAATTTAAGAAGGATGTGTATATAAAACAAACAACAAAAGAAAAAAAAGAGATTGAATGAAAGAACTCTTGCAGCGGAGGAAGGTATGTTGTTGAATAGAAAATGGGTTTTTTGTTTTGTATACATATCCTCCTTAAATTGATTTGAAAGCATTATGACCTTAGTCAAAATTGTGCCTCTAAAGTCGAACAAGAATGAGTAGCATCGTGGAACAAGAACGAGTAGCCAGAGATTGTAGAAAGGAATGAGATGACCATTCATTTAATTCTTCTTGCTGATCTGATCTCGGTCTTGTTGATCTTGGTCTCGCTCTTTTTGTTCAGTGTCTATTCAAGTCTCTAAAAAAAGTCTCTGAGAAGATGAATGAAAAGAAAAATGCTGCAGGCAGAAGAAGAAAGAAGAAAAGGGTTAAAGTGGTAAATTTATGCAGTGAGACATTTCAGTGTACAAATTTCCCCAAGATTATCTAAGAACTGAAATTTTCCTTAATATTTTTGTGTCACACTTTATACTCCCACGAGCATAATTATGTATCATCTCCTGTTGAAATGGAATTTAAGTTAGTGGTACAATCTACTCTTCCTCTTGCACTCTAGATCATCGGCTCTTACATTTTGATTGATTAGTACTTGGGTGCTTCATTCTCAACTTCAATTTCTTCCCTACAAAATTTCGTCTCACACAAGGAGCGAGCAAGGTAATTCAACCTTCAACCCTTTGGGAGGGAGGGTATAAGATGTCTAACCAATTGAGCTATTTTCATGTTGCCTTCTTGTATGAAGCAATACAACTTGATAGTTCAAGGATTACATTGTATTAGTTCCACTCTTACATTTTGTATGTAGCTGTGCAGTGCTGGTAATACCGTACAGTGACGATACAAACTCAAGGTTGTTAAGTTTGTAACTTCTTTTCTATGTAATCTAGTTATATGCATTTTGAGGACAGGACAACATCAAGGGAGTTCAAATTGAACTTCAATATTCAAAGCTCACCAAGTCCGTAAGTAACATATTTTCATTTTATGATTCATTGAACAAGTAAGATTGGGCTGTTAGATGGATGCTAAATTCATTGGACTTTTTGTTCATTGTATATTTAGAAGAAAAGGTTTCAATTTTAGAGTGATTGATAGTATTCAACTGCTTTGAATTCTATTATCTACATCATTTAGAATTTGCAAGGTTGACATGAATGTTAGAAGGTTAAATGTTGTTGATGTTGGTACATTCGAAACATTTCCTTTATCCATAGCCCTCCATTATAGGCCCACGGTGTTAGTAGGCAAGCCAACAAAGTCCTAAGGGTTTTCCTATTTGGATGATGTTTTGAGACTGAATTTTCACTTTAGATTTCATTTCAGCAGGACCTTCAGTTCTAGAAGACGTTGTTACCTAATTTGGGGCAACTTCATTATGTGATTAGAGAATCTTAAGATCTATTATTTATATAATATTTATGTTTGTTTTACAACATACCTAACTTTTCATTAAGGAAATAAAAAGAGACTTATTGGAATACAAAGAAACCAGATAGGATGTCTTAGAACGAAGATCTAGTGGAACATGCTCTAGAATTCCAAACAATTCCATATCGGAAGTGTTTTGTTTTGAAATCATGGATCTGAATTTTAGTCAACTTCGAATTACCAATATTGATGGGTAAGATCTTGTATACATGAAAACTCAAATTGAAGGTTCAAACAATTTTATTTGAGAATTTTTGCTTATTTATTTATTTTTATATTATTGTTCCAATTTTTAAACAATCTAACTTTTGCTCCATTGGTATGGGTGCCCAAGCCATCCATTTTTGCTCCCCTAGTCTTGGGTTCGAGACCTAACTAATTCTCCTTTTTTTTTTTTAATATAATATTTTTCTTTGAAAAAATTAGGAAAATTATTTTAAATGACAAAATTGTTGAAAATATTTACAACCAATAGCAAAATACATCGTCTATCTGCGATAGACTACTATCTGTGTCAATCGCCAAAGCGTTGTAAATATTAGGCATTGCCCAACGGAACCAACGGAAAAGCTACATCTAGTATTGGACCAATGATTTGAACGATACGTAAACTTCAGGACTAGACGTTGTAGGATTTATTCTTATAATAAAATGCAATATGTCAAAGTTTTTTTGTTTCAAAAAGTATTGAAATCCAAATTAAATATTCGATGGAAAAGCAAGTTGATCGGTTAATTTAATAAAAAATGAAATGGGAATTTGCACTCGATTTTGTTGATACCGTCCAATGGAATCAATAGTGACACGAATAGTAGTATATTGTGGTCTATTGGTGAAATTTTGCTATATTTGTAAATATATTGGTTTCTTTTGCTATATTTGAAAATAACCCTATTTCTTTTGTATTTTTTTTAAAGATATTTCTTTTTGTTAACATTTTTTTTGACCTTTTCATTTCTATATAGTATTGTTCTTTTATTTATTATATTTCCTAAGTTTGCTACATATATATATTAGTTTAAATATATTTTTTAAAATTTTTGAATATTAAATTTTGTAGATTAGTATTTGAGTTAGATATTTTTGTTTCTTATTTTCAAGAAATAAGAAATAAAAATAGTTATCAAACATATTACATTTTCTAGTTCTTAAAAAATAGGAAACGAGAAACGGAAATAGGAAATGGAAAATAAGAAATGGGAACATTATAAAATGGTCCCTTATGTCTATATGAAATCCTATGGTAATATATGTGAAACAAACAAACCCTTCGGGTAAGTTCTATCAAACAACTATCACTACAACAAAAGCAGACTTCTATGACTTTAAAAAACTGTCATTAGCATATTTATTGACTTTTTTTTAGTCTTTGAATCCACCGTCATCTAAGGTGTATAGATGACACATGAGAAATCAATCATCACTATAGTTTCATGACTTTTAAATACAATCAACAAAGAACATGTATTGACATTTATTATATTTCATGAAAACAATGTTTAATGACAATTTTCTGTAGTCAATAAATGACCAAAACGTTGACTTTTTCTGTCAATTAAAGCGCTATATTGACATTAAAATTCTATCACTGAACAAGAAATAATGTCACATTTACAGTGTTAAAGACACTTTTTAAACGTCATTGAATTACGCACATTATCACTTTTTTGTAGTCATTGAAATTTGATTGATGACACCATTTCATGGTTATAAAACTACATTTCATGACTTTGTCAAATGTCAAACAAACCATTTCAATGATACATGTTATTACATTTCATGACTTTTGTCAAATGTCAAACAAACCATTTCAATGATACATGTTATTACACCTGTGTTTCCTCCAATTTTAACACAAAATATGTACACAAACATATTTATAAACTTTCATATATAACAATAGAGTTTGTAACGTTAATCCAAGGAAACTATATACAACAACACTAGTAACCAAACTTTGGGTAAGTCATTTACAAATTTAGTAATTACAACTAAGTGTTGGCACAATATAAAAAAAAAAATTACAACACCTATATAAACATCTTGCTTGGTGGGATTCCTTGCTTCAATAGCCTTGTCCAAGAACCTAGTAAACAAAACATTTATTTCAGAATTTAACTCAATATAGCAAGGTGAACAATAATAACAATATGTAGGTTATATATGTTTATCGTAACATAACGATATTATTCTATTAAGTACATTTACACTAAAAAACCCACTTTAATCATACTAAGCTTCAAATAACACTTTAAAACAAAAATGATACATAGAGTCAAAATATAATCACATAAATAGGCTCAAAATCAACTTTAATAACATAGATAACCTCCAAATTTAATTCATTGCTTAGTTACTACAAAGCTAACAAACTTTTGACATTAAATGTTAACATAGAAATCATGTAAGAAGTATTGTAAGTTGTCCAACTTTTTAAGGGTATAACTACTAAAAATATAGAAATACTCATACATTAGTCTACTAGAAAGAATAGGGGTCAAATAAAAAAACTTTAGCTCTGAAAATATTTATCACAAAACAAGAATATCTTCCAAGAAACAAGTTGGGTAAATGACAACTTGTTTCTCAAAACAACAAAAAAATGCCCAAGCGCCACTTTAGCTCTGAAAACCAACCTAATAATTTTTGAAAAGTGTGTAAGTGACACATTGATTCTAAAAAAAAAACATAAAATGCTTAGGTGCTTTTACTCTCCAACCAAACCTAAAAACCATCTAAAAGTGTCTAAGTGACACTTTCACTCTCAAACCAACATAACAAATACCTAAAAGTTTTCCAAGAAACAAATTAACTCCCCAAACAACCAAAATAGTTCATATGTGCACTTTGATTATCAAAACAAACTATAGAGTTTCAAAAAAGTGTGTAAATGACCATTTGTTTCTCAAAACAACAACAAAAAAAATGTTCAAGTGCCACTTTAGCTCTAAAAACCAACCCAATAGTTTTCCAGTAAATGACACATTGGTTCTCAAAACAACCTAAAATGCTTAAGTGCAACTTTTACTCCAAAACAACTTTAAAATGCCTAAGTATGACTTTCAAACTCAACACACCTAAAAAGTGTCTAAGTGAAAGCTTTCACCTGCAAAACAACTTAAAAAGTTCCTAAAAAGTGTCCAAGAGACTTGTTAACTCCCAAACGACCCTAAATAGTACTTAAGTGTCTTTTTGATATTCAAAACCAACTAAAAAGTAACTAAAACAATATCTAAATGACACTTTAACTCCCAAAACAACCTCAAAATGTTTAAGTATGAATTTCAAACTCAAAACCAACCTAAAAAGTGTTTAAGTGACACTTTCACCCACAAAACAACTTAAAAAGTTCTTGAAAAGTGTTCAAAAGACTTGTAAACTCCCAAAACAACCTAAATAGTTCTTAAGTGTCTTCACAATATTCAAAACCAACTAAGAAGTACCTAAAAAGTGTCTAAATGACACTTTAACTCCCAAAATAACTTCAAAATGCCTAAGTATGACTTTCAAACTCAAGACTAACCTAAAAAGTGTCTAAGTGACATTTTCACCCTCAAAACAATTTAAAAAGTTCCTAAAAAGTGTGCAAGAGACTTGTTAACTCCAAACACCCGAAATAGTACTTACGGTTTTTTTTTATTTTTTTTATTTTTTTTATATTCAAAACCAACTAAAAAGTCTAAAAAGTGTCTAAATGACACTTTAACTCCCAAAACAACTTCAAAATGTCTAAGTGTGACTTTCAAACTCAAAACCAACCTAGAAAGTGTCTAAGTAACTTGTTAACTTCTAAAACAACCTAAATAGTTCTTAAGTGTCTTTTTGATATTCAAAATCAACTAAAAAGCACCTAAAAAGTGTCTAAATGATACTTTAACTCCTAAAACAACTTCAAAATGCCTAAGTATGACTTCAAACTCAAGATCAACCTAAAAAATGTCTAAGTGACACTTTCACCTTCAAAACAATTGAAAAAGTTCATAAAAAGTGTGCAAGAGACTCCCAAAACACCCAAAATAGTACTTAAGTGTCTTTTTCATATTCAAAACCAACTAAAAAGTACCTAAAAAGTGTCTAAATAACACTTTAACTCCCAAGACAACTTCAAAATGTCTAAGTGTGACTTTCAAACTCAAAACCAACCTAAAAAGTGTCTAAGTGACTTGTTAACTCCTAAAACAACCTAAATAGTTCCTAAGTGTCTTTTTTATATTCAGAACCATCTACAAAATACCTAAAAAGTGTCTAAATGACACTTTAACTCCCAAGGCAACTTCAAAATGCCTTAAGTTCCTAAAATGTGTCAAAGAGAATTTTGTGCCATGTTAATTAATAGAAAAGTTACACTTGAAAGTCTTATTTGTCCAACTACAAACCATTAATTTTGTGCCATGTTGATTAATAAAAATGTCTTACTGTCCAACTACAAGAGTGTTTCATTATCGATAATTCTCTAAACAACCTAATCATGAAAATTCATATAGTTTTTATTTTAGTTTAAATCTTTTACTAGAATAATAAACGAAAGTAAACAAGTAAAAAACCCAAAAACAAGTTGGAGAAAAACAAAGCAACGCAACTAAAATAGAATGGATAAAAATGGTTACTTATCTAGTTATTTGACTTATGTCATGTGCATTGTGATTGAGGTGTGCAATATGTGCATTGTGATTGAGGTGTGCAATATGTGTTGTGTTTTGGGATACAGTAGAGAGAAGGGAAACCTAGACATATTGAGAAAGAGAATAAGCTCGCAACCTTGCACGCTGAGGCCGAATATTTCATATATATAGCTAGGTTGAATTGATTACAAGATAGTTGTACATAAAGACTAAAGAAATAAATAATAAACCAAATACAAATCATTGAAACAGAAAATAACAAGGACTTAATTGATAATGTATTTACAATCTTCTTAACATTTAGAGATAGAGAACTTACCAAACTTAAAACGGCAAGCAGAGTGACGCTTGACGGCGGCACGAGCAGCAACCAACGGCAAACAGGAGCGACGTTTGATGGTGGTCGGAGCGGCAGTTCGCAAGTAGGAGCGTGATTCTCGTGTGGCATCGGACGTTCTTCTGTGTTGAGAGAAAAATCGTGCATGTTTTTGTGTGGAGAGGAAGAAATAAAATGAAAAGAGAAAAAATGGGGGGGGGGGGGGGGGTGGTAGGGAGAGGAGGGAAAGGAAAAAAAAAGGGAAAGAAAATTTGGGTAAAAATGAGAGTGGGTAGGGTTTAAGAAAATGTGATGAAAATAAAAATATGAGATTTAAAATGTTTTTGGCCACATAAATTGGGGAGAAACTGTAAAAATCAACCTTAATGATTTTCACTAAAATTACAAGAATTACCAATCCATATGAACTATTCCAATATTACAAACTATATCTATCCCACCAATCCGTACACACACAAAACATAACCACGAAAAGGTTTCACATTGAAAGAATAAATGTTTATTACTTAAATTCAATTAAAATAGAATCTTCCAAATCTTTTATTGCTAACAATGTAAATTGAATTAACACTTAAATGGGGTTCTAACACTTAAAACTCATCGAGAACTTGAGTCCTTCTTGAAAAGTGCCCAAATAGTTCTAAAACTACTTAGAACCTACAAATAAGAGCTTCCAAGTATTAGAGACAAATCTAAATAACCTTAAATTGGTTCAAAAATGAATTTAGAGTGCTATACCACTTATTCTTACCCAACACAACTCAAAACTTTACTGGTTAGTATTTGAATAAATTTATACCTCAAATTGGTTTGAAAATAAATTTAGAAATTAGCTTTGCCAACATTTTTTGTTGCGGTGGCAAAAAAAAAAAAAAAAAAAAAAAGTCGACAGAGACAAATTCTTGCAGTGTTATTATCTCTTAGGGGGCGTTTGTCACGCAAAGTTAAGTGAATTTGAGTTGGTAATAATTATATAAGGAGTTAGATTGTTTGTGTTTGGGGTGTAGAGTTGGGTTGAGTTGAGTTGGAATGTTTGTGTGTGTGGTGATGAGTTATTTTTTTTTTTTGGTAGTTTTGTTTCCTTTTTCCCCCATTTTTATCTCCAACTGTATCCCTATTTGAATAAAAAGTTAAACACTAGAAAGTGGTTAATTTTTTTCTCACTCTTAGAACATAAAAGATTCATACAAAGTAAAAATACAGTTTACACAAATTTATACAACAATTTTTCAACCTAACCCAACTAAACCCTTCCTCTCACTCTCTCTATCACGCTCTCTCTTTCTCTCTCTCTTGCTTTCTCTCTATCTCACTATCTCTCTCTCTCTCTTTCTCTCTCTCTCTCGCTCCCGCTCTCTCTCTCTCTTTCTCTCTCTCTCTCGCTCCCGCTCTCTCTCTTGCTCTCCGAACAAAAACAAAATTGAAGAAGAAAAAGAGAGAAGAGAGAAGATGAGGGAAGAAACTGGACAGCGGAAGAAGAGAGAAGGAATAATGACAAAGTGGCGGAAGAAGGGAAGGAAGATAGTCTGTGTTTGGGGTAAATAATTACACGAGGTTGAGACTGATAATTTCATGGGCCTAACAAATGTGGGTTTTAAATATCAAACCCACCTAACCCAACCTAACCCAACTCACTTTATCAAACAGACCCTTAATTTATTGACTCTAAAAAATTGTCATTCTTTAATAATTGTTAATTTTAGTCATAAATTGTTGACAAAAGACAAATAATTCAAAGTTTTTCCATCTTTTCCCGCCAAATTGTACTCCATTAAAAAAAATATTTCAATAACCAATAAAGTAAAAAATAACCCAAACACCAAAATGTTTAAAAGCAGATATCATAATAAAGCTCAAAATGACGTTGTTTAACCTTTTAAAAAAAATGATGTCAATTTAAGTAATAGCCCAAAATGTTTAAAAGCAGATACCATCATAAAACCCAAAATTATTTCGATTGTGTGGCACTCTTTAAGATGTAATTTTGGGTTCAAGCAATTTGCTAAAAAACTAATTTTTTTTAAATGCTAAGGTGAGTTATGATTTAAAAAATATATTTTATAAAACTATTTTTTTTTTAAGAATTAAAAAAATTTAAATTGAAAAGAAATATAACTATTTTTTTTTTTGCCCACGCACAAATGGCAGACACGACACGCCCATAAAGATCAAAGGATTGCCCTCATAGACAGGAGTTCATAACTCACCCAAGATTCAGGTCGAGTTACCTATAGTCATCTTATGAAATGTTAATTTCTACGATTAACGATGTTACAAAGAGAAATTAAACATTTTGCGGTCCAATCTTATACAAACTTTTTGCATAGGATACCCCAACTTACATGTCTCCACATAAACGTTTAGGATCAAATCGATTGTAACACTTTACAACTCTTTTTAACAATTACAAAGTGGGTCGTATTCGTAGTATTACTAGAATAAAGCACCCAACCTTATTCCTATACTACAGATCTTTTGGTTATTACTTAAACATGATTCATCCTTGTATGTCAACCACATACATGTTTAAGTTTACATAAGATAACCATGGAATCTTAGCTTATTTGATTGAGTTCATGCAAAAGATAGATAAAATAACCTCTTATTTTATTTAATAAATAAAATGTATTTACAAATTACAAAACTACAAGACTCAAGAGATTTAAGACACACCAGTCCCAATAGTTCCCAACAATTGTCACTAATGAGTCTGGAACATACCAGAAACATGGTAGACCAATGGGTTCCAAAGATAAAAATCCTAAAAAAAAAAAAAATCAATAGTAAAAAAGACTTGGTTAAGAGTGTAAATACTTCCCATGAAGAAATCCTTTACATGTCTAGTGAAGAAGGTCAAATACTTGAAGATAATAATGAGATTCCAATAAACTATGTCATGACAGAGAAAAGACGGAATCAAACTAATATAATTATTGACAACATTTTTGTATATAATGTTGCTCTTGACATTATATATGAAAATGAGGATTCGGAAACATAATTTGTTGAAGAATGTCAACATAGAAAAGATTGGCTGTTTTTGGACTAGTAGTCCGAACACTAAGTGTCAAACCTGTGGGATACAAATGGGTATTTTGTGTGAGAAAGAAATGAAAATAATGAGGTCACAAGATATAAAGCAAGACTAGTTGCACAATGTTTTTCACAAAGACCTGGTATTAATTATAAAAAGACGTACTTAACAGTGGTGGATGCAATTACACTAAGATATTTAATTGGCTTGATCGTGTATGAAAGCTTGAACATGCATCTTATGGATGTAGTCACAACATATTTATATGTTTCTCTTGATAATAACATTTATATGAGAATCCAAAACGAATTTAAGATACTTGAAACATATAAATCAAGTTCCCGAGAATCATATTTAATAAAGTTACGGAGATTATTATATGGATTGAAACAATCTGGACGAATGTGGTACAATCGTCTGAGTAGATATTTTTTGAAAGTGGGATATCAACATAATCCAATATGTCCGTATGTTTGTAAAGAAATCATAGTCAGAATTTGTTATTATAACTCTTAAGAAAGAATTTGAGATGAAAGATCTTGGAAAAACAAAATTTTGCTTTGGATTGCAATTGAGCGTTTAGCAATAATCCAATATGTCCGTATGTTTTTGTAAAGAAATCATAATCAAAATTTGCTATTATAACTCTTAAGAAAGAATTTGAGATGAAAGATCTTAGAAAAACAAAATTTTGCCTTGGATTACAAATTGAGCATTTAGCAGATGAGATATTTGTTCATCAATCAACTTATATAGGAAAAATTTTGAAAAGGTTTTATATGGACAACACATCCCTTGAACATTCAAATGGAAGTTCGTTCACTAAATGTGAAGAAAGATATGTTTCGACCTCGATATGATAATGAAGAATTTCTTAGTCCTAAAGTAATATATCTTAATGCAATTGGTCCACTTATGTATCTTGCTAATATACAAGACTAGATATTGTATTTTCAGTAAATTTATTAGCTAGATACAATTCTTCTCCAACAAAAAAGACATTGAAATAGAACTAAGCATATACTCTGTTATTTTTTAGGAACGATGGATATGAGTTGGTTTTATTCAAATAAATCAAAATTTGATTTAGTTGGTTATGCAAATTTTGGATATTTATCTGATCCACATAAAGCTAGATCTAAAACAAGTTATTTGTTCACATGTGGAGGAATGTTATATTATGGTGATTAGTGAAACAAGCTATAACGGCTATTTCCTCAAATCATGCTAAAATTCTTGCAATTCACGAAACTAGTAGAGAATGTGTATGACTAAGATCAATGACTCAACACATTTGTGAAACATGTGCTTTGTCTTTTAGTAAAAAACTTCCAACAACATTATAAAGACAACACAACATGTATAACTCAAATTAAAGGAGGATATATTAAAGAAGATAAAACAAAACATATTCATCAAAGCTTTTCTACACTCATGATTTTGAAGAAAATGACAACATTATTGTACAACAAATTTGTTTGAAGGAGAATATAATTGACTTATTTACAAAATCATTACCAACTGTAACCTTTGAAAAATTAGTGCACAACATTGGAATGAGACACTTAAAGATCTCAAGTGATGTTTTCGTGAGGGGAAGCAAATATACTGTATTCTTTTGGGAGTATTAAATTATATGAAATATGTATTATTTTTCCTTCACTAGGTTTTTTTCCATTGGGTTTTTTTCTAGTAAGATTTTAACGAGACATATTTCATATATATATATATATAATGAGCATTTAAAGGGGAGTATTATAAATATTACAAATTAGGTAAAAATATAGATGCTCATGCTTAGTGTCCAAAGACCAAGTGTCACACTTCCATTACCCCATGTGTTTATCATATGTCATATAACTACCTATGGTTAGTGTACAAATTTACCACATCCTAATTGTCAACACTACTATAAATAAAGGTCATTTGTGGATTTTGTAGAGATGCACACATTAGCGAGAAATCCAAATATATTAGATAAAATTTCATGAATTTCATAATTTCCTAATTTTTTGTTATTTTGTTATTTTATTTTATTTATTATTATATTATATTTTCTCTATAACCGTGTTTCATTGTGCTCCCTTATACTCCTCAATTTTAGAACTATCGACCTTGAATTTCAAGATTGCTTGAAATGTTAGGTCTTGATTTTTAAGATAATATTTCAATGGTCCATTCTTTTAAAGTCTTTATTTCTTTTTTTTTTTTTTTTGCTATGATATGGTCTTTTCTCTCACTCTCATTAATCAACTCTCTACATATGTCTCCGTCCTCGCCTCCCATTTCATTTTTCGTTTCTGCAATATTTCTTATTTAATTTTGTATGGTTTTGGACAAATTCTCCGCAGAGAATTTACAAGTTGGATTTCCTACAGGGAATTATTTATTGTTTGATTTTTTGAAATTTTCAATTAAATAGTTGGTTTACTACTATGAATCCTCATTTGAATAATTCATTCGTTATGAGTCCTCATTTGAATGGTTAATCCCTGTGTATAATTCTTAAAACTCTTAAATAAATAAAATAAAAATTCATATTAAGTTATTTAACTATCCATACCTAAGAGTTTAAAATATTGGTTCAAACATATCAAATTATTCATACAATTTCATTATTACATAAGTGTTGGAGAGTTGTATTATTGGCTCTCGTATTAGTTTTAAGGTGGTTGCTTGAGGATCGCTCATTGTCGCATAGCCAATCTTAACATCTATGTTTATTGTTGGGTATTATCTGTAGATATTTTATTTCCTTATCTGGCACTTGTATGCAGGCTTATTCGAGTTGATTTTATTTCCATTTTGGTTTCGCCCTTGATTAGTTTCCCTACTTATTCTACCTATTTAAAAGGTGTGGCATGTTCTTTTCTAGGGTTGTTGTTTTTCATTGTATTGACAAAAGACCGTGTGTGAGTCTGGCTGACCTTGTCACTGTGATGAGGGTTCGTGTTTTACATCCTTCCATTGTGCATTTGCGACGTTTTGTGAAAGCATGGATATTCATAACACCGTGTCTAAAGAAATACTCGTGAAGTCAAGGGAAGCCTTGCACCTCTTACTGTGAGGAGGGGGTTCCCACTTATCGAAAGTGCTGAGCATTCCAGTGAAGGAAGTTCACTATAATTTGAGAGAGATAATTGACCGAAGGAGTTCCACATTGGCACAATCAGAATCTGAAGTGTCGCTACACTAATATTGTTGAACTTAAGAGGAGCCTAAGCATAAAAAGAGGGAATCTCTCATGTAGGAGGAGCCTATGTGTTAATCGAGTTAAGCTTGACTAGAGTCATTATAAAAATTATCGCTTGACAGATAAGTATCTTGTTGTACTTGCTTGACTTTTTGATATTAGTGAATTATCTTTCACCATTCATACCTTATCTAGAGAGAGCGGACATCTCTACCACTCTCTCCAAACGCTAAGTGTAGCTTTACTTTCGCTCTTGCGATTTCCCTGTCAGTCTATTAATTGCTATGGTCGTATAGCTAGATCCAGTTCTACATTTTGCCATCTATTGAGCTACTTGAATCATTGAGATATCTTGGTTAAAACTCCTCGAAATTGGGTTGACGCCTATCGCAACCCTTATACTTTCAAGAATTGTAGGTCCTTGGCTGCTAAGCTTGGGTTTTATTGTTGAAACAAAACATATAAAAATTGATGGTTCACTAACTTTCAAGAATTTCTCCAAATTCGCTATGTGCCATTTATTGAGCAACTTGTTTGAGGGATTCAGAAAGCGAGACAAATGTTATGTAATTGACAAAATCGAAAATTCTCTCCATACTCCTCTATTCATTAAGCATCTTGGTTCTGATTAGTTTATAAATCTCAGCCATTAATGCATTTGCACACTAATACAATTTTAATGCCCTTAGACCTCACATCATTCTTAAAAAGTATGTGATAATCAATTAATAATTAATGGTAGCAGTACCCATAAAGAAAACTTTTCGGTTTTGTTATAAGCTAAGCAATTCTTCATGCTGCAATCTTGATCAAGGCCGTCATGGGAAGTTGGAGTAGAAGAAAAAGAGAAAGAAACTACAACAAAACAAACTTCTAAAGGTTTCATGTGAAATAGATATCAATCCACAAGGGAAATATTTAGATAAAATATAGTTTTGACAACACATTACAAGCAAAAGCCACAATACAAGCACCTGAAAACCAAATCAACTACTAAACTTAACAACCTTAGTACAGCATAATCAAAACCTCTGTCCTAGACCAAAACATACCAAAGCCGTAACACATCTCGTCAACTAAGCCGCTTCATCTTCTACATGAACCTTATTCGAAACTCGAAAGAGGCAGTACTTTGAGAAATCATGTTGCTTTATTCGGAGGCCTCAAAAGCATTGACACTGTTTTCTGCTTCATCAATCAACTGGACTACCTGAGCTACACCAGCTGCAATTTCCTTATTGATGCTTCCACTGGGCATATCGAACGTCCTTCTACGAAAGGAAATCGATCTTTTAGCAGGTTGGGGATCGACCACATCAAGCATGGCTTCTAGTTCGACTATCATTGACCTCTTTGCGGTTCGCACCATCAAATCAACTCCCTGCAAACATACAATGTATCAATACCTTGTATTTGTATATCAGGTCATTGTTTATTTATCTTGCGATCAACTGAATAAGTGTAATACTCTTTTGGAATGTGAGGAAATCATATTGATATAAGCTTTCATATTTGACAGATAAGTTTGAGTTTGAGGTTGAAGCATTATATGAACGACTCCTAGAATGACGCAACTGGAACTTGTAATTAAAACAAGAGCCTAGAAACTAAGCTAGCTACAAATAAAATAAAATAAAAGCAACGACTTTAATCCAAATAAAACAAGAACTAAAGCTAGTTAAGAAATTCTTTGAGAAATAGATGCCCAAGGGGAAGCAACAAATTTAACATAAGACCAAACCTATTCCAAGGACCTCTCAAAATCATTAAAAAAGCTCGTACTTCTCTTGAGGCAATTAACTTGCAAAAAAGCAAAGAAAGCAGAGTGCCAAAGGATACGACTTTAATCATGAAATGAGTGATGGAAGAGCACCTACTTCATGATAAAATAACTATTTGGAGACAACTAGGCCCCAAAAGCCGTAAAAGAAACAGAACTCAAAGAGTTGCAAATCATTTGGTTTGATTTTATGAAGTCTAATCATTGTCCAGTTCCATCTTCTTTCAAAGAAGAATATCAAAACAAACCGAACTGTGTACCTTCCTCTCCTGGGTAGCCTTAAACATAGCATCGTTTTCCAGAATTTGATGAAAGCTCTTTTTCTTGTTACTATTCTACCTAGCAGCCTCCTCCTAAAGATCAAACTTTTTGTTTAATCTATATAAAAAATAGAAAAATAAAAAAAAATAAAAATACTTGCAAGCTCTAAATCCATTAGGAAATGATATGAGTACTTCTACCTAAAAAAGAGGTTGAAGGAGTAAGAAGGAATCTAACTTGAAAGTATGCAAAGTAAAAAACCTACAGGATATAAAAAGGAAACGAGGTATCAAGTTGAGTAACATCTTGTTGGTCAGAACGTGTGAAAGAAGAAATCAAAGAACATGAGACTAAAAAAGACAGACGAACCAAAGAAATACTCTACATGAAGTGAGCGATGAAGTTTCCTTCAAGGAAAGGAGGAAGATAAAATGTTGGTTAAGACTCAAGTGAGAGATTACGATCAAGCCAAAGCTGTCAATAACAAAATTAGTTCATGAATATTGAAGTCTAAAGCAAAGCAACAAGACTAAAGGGATCTTAATAGGTACATTGCACTTAATCAAAAAGGTCGTCCTAAACAATAAAACAAGAAAGGAAATCATACAAAAAAAATTAGGGTGAATCTACACCATGAGAAGTACATGACCATTCTGTAGTGTTGGATTATACGCACTAACGCTTACAATTGTGATAGTTATGATTTGGTAGCACAAAAGTCGACATTTTAAAAGGAATTAAGACTATTATAGTTATAATATAATAAATTAGCGAACACAAACATATGCTTCATGAGTTAATTTACAAGTAGAAGGAAGAAAGAGATCTTAACCTCAATTGCATCGACAGTGAGGAGCAAGACAATTATTTTTTCACTGAACCTCTGGCGCTCCTCCGCATCCCGAGCTAGCCGCTGACTATAAGAATAATTATTGAAAGCTTCCCTGATCTCCTTCAACTTTGTCTTGGCAACTGACAGGTCTCTAAGAGCACGAAGAACCTTTGACCTGTGAATTAGGTATTCTCTGAAATTAATTTGAATGATAGAAGCTGCATCTTGAGGAGACAACTCCTTCTTCTTACCCTTCTTATTTTCCACAACGCTAGTTCTCTTGGCAAAGGCCTGACACCACAAAAACACATTTTGTAAGCTCCTAATATATTTCATTTAGGAGTGAAACTAGATAATAAAATTCTGCAATTGGTAAACTACATGAGACATTCCTAGATGATGTATAAAAGTTTACTATTAGGTATTGCTCATTATTTTCCCGCGTCCTTCCCTGTCACCATAATAACTTCCAAGTATTTGACAAAGTATTATGCATTTTACTGCAACATTTTTAATAATTGGCTTAAGACAGAGTCGAAACTGCGATCTTAGAAAATTAAACATGGAACTGAGTTCCATCACGATTGAAAAAATCCAGAAAGTTTCATATTAAAGCATTATTTCTTAAACTATTTACCTAATCAATCATAAGTGGGGTTTCGAAGGGGCTTACAAATTCCATCTCTACCCCATTTACAAGGCACAAAAAACTTCCCACCTTTTCTTCTCTTAACATTCTTAAGGTAACCAGTCAAAAA
>QLSR01000075.1:290434-327715 GCA_031780015.1 Citrullus colocynthis | reverse complement strand
TTAAAAAAAAAAAAAAAACAAAACAAAAAAACAAAAAACAAAAAACAAAATGTTCCTTTCTGTAAAGCTTTTGAGTTCAACCTACGGTCCTTGATTAGAAATATGTTTTTACAGGAAACGAATCTTTTCTCTAGTTTTAAGCATCCATTGAAAAGGCAATCCAAACTCAAGCAAACCATCCCAAAAGTTTCTGTACTCTACACTGTACCCTGTTCATATAGTTATACCGATGTCCAGAGGAGAAAAAATAGTAAAAAAATAGCAAGATAAAATCCTAGAATGCCACCAGATTTTGGAATTATTATGAACAATTTATCACTTAATGTCAATACCTGTCTTAAAACGACAGCTCCTTGATCATCAGTGTCTTCAACCTCAACCACACGCGTCTCATTACCAACCTTCTTCCCCTTCTTTTTCTTCTCCTCTTTCTTTTCTGTACTCTCATTCCCATTTCCAGTTGAAACCTCCACAGTATACTTCCTAATCGGATCCCTCTCGTCCTTTCCTTTAATCTCAGCGATCCACTTATAATTCTGCAAAACCCCACCATTCTTTCCCTCCTTGTTCTTCTTCCCATCTTTGATCTCAGCTACCAACTTATACTTCCGATCGACGTCGTTCTTCTCCACTCCTTTGATTTCCTTCGTCCATGTGTACTTGCGATCGCCATAGCCACTGACCTTCGCACTACTCAGCCGATCAAACCGCGCCTCGAGCTGACTAACTCGATCGCTCAGCCTCCGCAACAAAACCTCGTCTCTCGATCGCTCAGCTCTCCGAATCCGGCGGTAAGACGAAAACGACGGGGCCTCGTCGATCCGAACCAGATCGGTGAAGGAATCGAAGACGTCGAATGGGGAAGGTCGAAGAGGACGATGGGTGAACAGGTCGAAGGCAAAATCGAAGTCATCCACTTGTTGGACGAAGGATTGGAAGGGGCATGAGAGAGGTTCGGGGAGAACAATGGAGGTTTGGGCGTCGGTAAGAAGAAGAGAAGGGCAGTGGGAGTAGTAAGGGTCAATGAGCTGGAATCTGCTGAATCTGCTCATGGTTTGAAAGTGAAGGAAGATGAATGGAGGAGGAAAGGGAAATGGAAGGAGAATGAGATTTGTAGGATGCCGGAGCTTGATTTTGGTGGAGAACCTCAAATGGTGGGCTTCAACTGAGGAGCAGGAGCAGAAAGAAGAAGACAACAGTTTGAAAGGATCGAGAGAGGGAGGGAAACTCGTCAATATGAGTTGAATGCAAGTACTTTTTGGTAAATTAGAAAGTTGGGAATATTCCATTCTCATATTTGTGAGCCATAATGGATTCATTAACCCATCTTATGTCCCAAAGAACATTCTTTGGGAGCGCGAAGTCAGTTATAAGCGTTGTTGGATGTCTTTATGGAGGAGGAGTAGTTAGAGAAGAATGTTAGATAGGGTTTTGAGAGGGAGGAGTGGACTCTGATTTTGTTTGTCTATGTTAATGGTTGGCAAGAGGATGATGAACATAATTTTAATATATGTGGAAGATTTTGAATCATCTCATTTTGACCTATGCAAACTTTCATACAAAAGAGGTAGCTTTTGAGTTTTTGTGTCTGTTTTGCCACAAAGAAGCATGACACAATGGTGCAAAATTCTTGAAATCAATGGCTAAGGTATCCTTTGCCACACTTTTAATTTGGTGCTAACATCTCTTTCACTCTTTTGTTTTGTCCAACATTAATGGTTTGGAGCTTTGGATTACTATGGGTGGTTTTGCTCATTTATTAACTTTGTAAATTTTAGATACATATTGTTAGAATCATCCTTAAATTGTTATATCCGACGATGTTCTTTGTTGATTGATGATTCGTGGTTGTTATATGTGATTTAGTTCTTTAGCAACTTATGAAAAAATCTTGGAACTTCTTGCATTGTGATTATTATGGATTTTTTTAAGAGATATTATAAATCAAACATGGGACTTGGTTGACGTACTTAAGAAAAAATAAACCTATTTAGGTCTAAAATAAATTTCAAAAAGAAAATTAGTGATTTTAAAGTAAATTCCTCTAATATTTGGGTTTACTCCAAATTGTTTGGTGCTAATTATGTGATTATATGTTGGTGATATGCTCATTTTCAGAACAAACATGGAGGTAATTAATAAAATCACGTTATTCTTATCATCTCAAGGTAACATTTCACTGTGCACGCATTTGACCTCCTTCAGATTATCTTTCCACCACAAGGCTTTGTTTTCATCGCATGGTTGCACTGGGTAGGTCTTCTTATGTGTTTTCAAACTCTTTTATACTTGAAGTCTTGCATTTTCAAAGGTTAGCATTGTAATATTTCAATATAAATAGTTTTGCAAGTGTTAAATGCAAAAGTGATCTTTTTGCATGACTTCCTTCTCAAATTAACATGTTTTTCATTGCAATTCCTTAATAATTCTAATTAAAAGGCAACAATAACTAGTATTTCTACAAATTATTGAGTATGCTAAACCTAATATTACATATGTTGTGAGTAGATTGGGAAGATATGCACATAATCATGATAAAGATAGTTGGATTGCTCTTCTTCATTTATTGATGTATCATAACGGTACAATGAATTTCATGTTGTATTTTAACAAGTTTCCCATAGTATTAGAAGGATATTGTGATGCAAACTAGGTAACTTACTAGGTGGATGATCTATTTCATGAAAATTGCAAAGCATATGTGCATAGTACAATCTATCATGGAGTCCGAGTTTATAGGTCTTAAGTTGGTTGGGAAAGCAACAGAATGACTGAGAAGCCGATTGGGAGACGTACGTTGGTGGGTTGGGGAGGTTACCAATCTCTCTACATTGTAATTTATAAGTTGTCAAAAATAGTGTGTATAATGGCAAAAGAAGACATATATGTCTTAGATATGGAGTTGTCAAATAATCGTTGAAAGATGAAACTACCTCTTTAGAGGATCCTCTCACCAAAGACCTATCAAGGAGAGTAATTCAAGAGACATCAATATGTATTGCTCTCAAACCCTCAAAGTAAATCAATAACCCTTTTATTTGGGTGGTCCAATTACTATCTTGATAGATAATTCTAAATCTTCATAACTAAGTTTTGTGTGGTTTATTTATGATAGACTTGATGTAACACTTAACGTGATTGTGAAGGTATGATCGCCTTCAATAAAAGAGTTTAAGAGTCTTTTTTCACAGTGGCCTAAGTTTCTATGTACATGGCCTTAAATAACACACGTGATTCACTATTGAATTGCAAAAGCAAGAGAAACATAAAGACTAAAACATGTTGTGGTGGTCTCAACCATAACAATTGGAAGCTCAAGAGGTAAGGTAACTCACTTTATTTAATTAGGTTCTTCTTTCTTAGCTTGGAGAAATTATTTGTTTCTTTTATTTTCAGTCATTTGTGGGAGATTATTGGGAATGACTAGTCAATTGTTGTAATCATTTGTCATAAGTTAGCCTTTTGCTTATGTCCCACATTGAAAGATCAAATGTTTAATTCCTCATCTTTGAAAACGTTTTATGTATTTAATATTGAGAACAATGAGTGTACATCTGAGAACAATGTTGTGTTAATATTGGAAAGCAATAACGAGAAATAATTTAACATGGAGGTCATTCTGTAACTTGCTATCCAGATAATGGTCCTTCCATGATACAACGATTAACTTGTTCGACACTCCATTTCTACCAATAATAGGTTGAATATAAAGGAGTAATAATTAATTTATGAATACCATCTTAAACAATTTGTATATTATTAATTTGTAATAATATAATTTATAATACATTAATAAAAAGTGAATTGAGGGTATAATATGGCATACTATATATATTTTTAATTCAATGATGTATTTTAAAATTCCAAATTGAAAATTAGAATACAGTAAAATGAATTTGTATTATTTAAGTCACATCATTCAAGAATAGTTTTGTGAAAAACAAAATGGACAGTATACACCAAATACATATTTGATTAAGTGAATTTATAAACATAATTACTTGCCGAACATGCTTGCTAGATGACATGTAAATATATGTTACATTCTACACACAAAATAAATAAATGAAAAAAACAAACGAAAAAGAGACTAATGCACCTCCAACAAGTTGCTTCTTCATTACTACAAAAGTGAAAGAGGAGTATCTTTGATTCATTATTACAGCTACTTTAGCATCATTATTGTGTCAAGTGCCCTTCTTTAATTTATATTGATAAGAGAAACAAAATTGAGAAGCAAATAATAAATAATAATAAGAAGAAGGAAGTTTATTTTAAATAATAAAACTATCGAAAATATTTATAGTTAATAGCAAAATATATAGTCTATTGCGGTCAATCGCAGATAAACAGTAGAATTTTGTTATATTTGTAAATATTTTAGTTTCTTTTGCTATATTTAAAAACATCTCTAATAATAATAATTATTACTATTATTATTTTGAAAATAAATATTTTTAATAATTAAAGGGCACTATTCCTAATTTATTTATTTATTTTAAAATGAGCATAGGTAACCCATAGAGTTCAAATTTGAGGGTTTTTATTCTTTTAATTCGAATTTGTGCCCCCAGTTACCATCATATTTTCAGAAATGAAAAATATATTATGTGCAACTCTTGTCAACTATTCTTTAGTTTGACATATATTACGTGTAGACCTAGCCATGAATGTAGAATTCAAGATTGATTATGGTCGGTTAGAAGCAATGTTAACTTTTATCTATATTCGTACTAAAATAAATTTATTCTATTTATTTTCGACAATAATTAAGTACAACATCTCTATACAATTCCTCGCATAAAACAATAATAATTTAATTTATTAAAAAAACAAATTTTTTTTATTATGTGGTAATTCTTAATTGGATAACTAATAAGTTGTACAAAATAGATAAAGTTTTTCGAACACCCAAATATTCTTTATATATATATATATATATATTTATTATATCAAAAAGTAGGTAAATTCAACCATATATATTGGTCCCAAACATATATTTATACTACTTGAGCAATGTTCAGCATGTATAGTCTATTTTTCTTTTCAATTTTTAAAATGTTTATTTCAATTTTTAACATAAAAAATAATCATTTTTTCATAAATTCTTAAAATGTTTATTTATCATTTGAAAATTTAAAAAATTCACAACTTTAATATTTGTGTAGTTATTTTGCAACATAATAATTATTCTTCTTCAAATATTCTAATTTTTTTTTTTTTATGATTATTATTTTGATGGGTTTGGATTGAGTTCTTAAATGGTTAAAGTCATTTTTTTTTTTTTTTACTTAAAACATCTTTTTAAGCTATAAAAAGTTAACCCAAACTGACATCTAATTTGTAAATTTTAAATAATTGTCTTTTATCATCTAAACTCACTTTACTTATGTAGTTTTAATTATATGACTATATTAGTACATATGCTCAAAGCTATAACATTTAATTATTCATCTATGCTTAACTGAATGGTTAAAACATTAGTAATTGTTGTTTATAAGTAAAAATTTATCCTCTTTTCAATCGACGAAAATTCTTATTTTTGTTAATATATCTAATTGACATCAGGCTCCTCCGGTCTTCCTAAGGACTAAGGAGTTGGTTTATCATAATATTTTTTATTACTTTAAAAGCTTGGTTGGATTGAAATCTCTATCCAACTTTGAAGGAATTGAATTTCTTTGTGGAATCATATGATTGTTTTTCCCCAATTTTTATTACAAAAGATTTATACAGAACACAAAATTAAGAATGAGTTAAGCATGCTTTTTGACAAAGGTGAAGAATAGCTACCTTTGTAGACCAAAACTTGAATTCTTCTCCCAATCACCTAAACTGCAAACACTTCAGGATCAATGCAAGAACACAACCAAAGACTCTCTCCACTATTCTCTATAAACAAGGATGTTTGTGGAAACCTTATGGAAGAGATGGGGAAAGATAAAAATGGCAGAGAACATTTTCTTTGTGAAGTTTTTTAGAGAATTTTTAAAGAGAGTTCTTTTTTTCTTTTTTGAAAAAAATAGTAGTTCGATCTGCATATTTAATATATGAGGGGAGTTGCTCACCCATTACCCACTACCCACTTCCCTGCAATTGCAGGAGAGTTATTTAATTTAATTTAATTAATTAAATCCTAATTTAATTAGTTTAATGAATAACTATTATATATTTAACTTAATATACATATGAATCATATACTAATGTACATATAAACTCTTAGAAGCTATAGTTTTAATATTGAATCTCAATTCACACTAATTTATTCTATAGTTTAAATATGAATTCAATTTATATTAAATTAATATTTATATTTTATTTAAATATTAATACTCTGATGTTATATAGTTTAATTTGAATCATATCCACAATTAACTTTATATTATAATGTAGGAAAATTATTATAAATAGAAAAAATATCAAAATATTTACAAATATAGAAAAATTTCACTGTATTTCAACGATAGACCATGATAGACTTCTATCACTTGAAGTCTATCGTGGTCTATTACTCAAGTGATAGTAGTCTATTGTGGTCTATCGCTGATAGATAGTGAAATTTTTCTATATCTGTAAATAGTTTGTGTAAGCCCTAACTTGTAAGACATGCTTAGCCTTGGGAGAAGACAAACTAAGAAGAAGTCATGTGTTATGCTTTGTAAAGAGGAATGGTGGCCGAGAGTGAAGGAGCAAAAACTGTTTAAGTGTTGGCCAAGGCTATGCGTTGGTAAGGTTGAAGAGGAGTTATATTTTGATAGGGCTAGTATGCGTTGAAGGTGTCACCATGAAAAAGTTACTATGTGTTGAAGGTGTCACCATGCGCTGAAGGTGTCAAATACGTTGGAAGTGAAGTTGGAACTTGGCTGGGAAAAATTGTACTTGACCTACCATGCATTGGCAAGGTTACTATGCGTTGGAGAGTAGCTGTATACGATGGACTGCAGTTATGCGTTGAAGGTTATTGCCATGCGTTAAAGGCTGTTGTGTGTGGATGGCTACTATAGGTGTTGGAGGTAGGTTGCGTCGAGGTTTGCTATGCGTTGGTGTGTTAGTGAAAAAGTCTGTGCCGGCCAACTTATTTTAAAAAGGAATGGAAGTGAAGGTTAAGTCGGCAGCATATATATGTGAGTGGGCTAAATATTTAATCATTTTAAACACTCTCCAGAGCTCGATTCAGTTCCATTTTTCAGAAAAACACGAGGGAAGGTAGAAGAAGGTGTTCATGTCGAATTCAAGTGGGATTTTATTCGTTTTGGTGGTGTAACTAAAGCTGGAATAGAAAGTTTGATTGTGGTCGTGAAATCCGAGCATGGTCTAGTGTTTGGAGAAGTGCGAGCTGAGGAAGTTGAAGCTAGGGCTAGAATTTTGAAGTTAGTAAGTTAACTCAATTTTTAACCATTTATGTGAAGAATGTTTGAGTTAAATTTGAGGGGAAACATGTAAAATTGTAGGTTGAAGTGATTGCTATTGATTTGCAAGATGATTGAGAGCAATTCGGTGTTATTTGAGAATATCTCTCAAACGGAGAAGAATCATGCGCTGAAATTTTGAGGTAAGTTAGAGAATCTATTCCTTTACAAGTTTGTAGATGGGAAAAAATTCTGAATTTGGCTGGAAATACGATTTTTATCAGGTAGAAGTGAGAACAAAAGGAAAGCAAGAAACTGTCACTGTTGGGTGTCACTGGAATTGTACTGTCACTGAGAAGTTGGAGAGGGAGTAGCGAGACGAGTATTGCTAGTAGCGTAGAGGGATATGCATCTCCCAAATCTCGCTAAGTGTCACTAGGTATCGCTACTCAAGGTGAATCTCGCTAGTCTTGCTCATTATGGTCTCGCTAGTGTTGTATATTTGTAGGCGAATCTCGCTAGTAATCTCGCTCATTATGAATTATTTTGGGAGAAATGAGTCTCGATGATGAAGCGTGATTGGAGTTTAATTATGGCAATTTAATGAATATGGAAAGGAAGTTTAGGAAAGCCTAACACGAGAAATGTGTATTTATAGGCCAAGAAGAGATAGGAAAGGCGTATAAGGGCCTAGGACAAGTTGTGAGTGACACTTTTCTTTCTCTAAATGATTTTATTTAAAATGTTTAGCCAGGCTTTCTTATTAAATATAATTTTATGATGATTTGAAAAGCATGATGGTTGCTTATACTTGATTTTATGGCATGGAGGCATGTTTTATTTGTTTTCCATGAAAGGTTTTCAATAAATGGTTTATGCAAAACATACCTATTCCTAGAATGTTTTCTAAGGGACCCAATGTTAAGGGACATTGAGAAGGCATGTGGGCAACCCTGTGACTAGGGACCCAGTACTGATGGACTCAGAGAAGATATTTGGGCATCTCGAGATATTCCTATGTGCACATAGAGGTTGCGAATGTTGGACGCGTTGAGTTTTGCTCCGCCTTGACTAAGGAAAATATTTGTTTTCGACATTGGGTGCGTTGAGTCTTGCTCCGCCTCGACTAAGGAAAATTTTAGAAAAACAAGAGAAGATTTGATGCGTTGTAGACTGTTTTATTTAAAAGACCTGGCTTATGTTTTATCTCAAGACTTCACAAGAGTTGTATACAAATGTTATGTTTGAGCATGTTTTTCCAATAGTTGTGATTTGAATCCATATGTTATACGTATTGTGTTATAATGATTTTACAATGTTGATTTTCGAACCAAAGAAATTTTTATAAAACTAGTCACTCACGGGGCTTTTAGGTCATGCTTTCCATGTTTTCTTTTCCACCTAGGTAGCGAGGACGTTCCCGGTGCTTAGCCTACTCCAGCTCCCCCTGCTTAAGCTTCAAGTTATCAGAAACAGTTCACATTGTGGTTGTTGTATGTGTAAATAACCTTATATAGGTGGCATGTAGACCTAATTATATATATGTTGGGATGTGAGATGGGTTGTTGTATAAGTATGTTGTGAACATGTTGGAATGTTTAATTACATAAACATAAGTTCTTATGGCTTTGAATTTATGAGTAGATATGCATGAGATAGTTTAACAGGTTAATCAGGTACAGATGGACAGTGTACGTCACAAAAGGGGTGATGTTTACTGTCCTCACATCTCGTTTCGGGTTGAATAGGGTAATTTGGGAGGGGGTGTGACAGTTTGACTCATTTTGTTATATTTGAAAACAACTCTATAAATTATCTATATACATTATATTAATTGCATCATATACAATTAATTAACTTAAAATAATTTGAACCCTTCAAATTTATTCCACTTTAAAAACCTTGTTTTAATCTGTTTGTGAGCTAGCAGAGGGACCTAATGAACCTATAGTATAAGCTCCAATGATACATGATTAATTAATTAAACTCTTTAATTAAATTAGTCATCATTCATTAACTATGAGACACTCCACCAAAGACTCATAGCTGCACTCCTATGAACTGCAGTATACTTATGTGTCCATTGATTTAACCATATTATGTAAGTCAATCCTTCACTGGTTGCTCGTAATTACAACTCAATCAAATTACCATTTTACCCCTATAATTATCTTTTGCACAAGTACCACTGGTTCTTTAATGAACAATTTGGTTTATGGTTCAACCATAAATAAAGTCCCTCTCAGGCTAGTGAGAGGGTGAGGCCTCATTTTTCAAGTCTCGAAGTCAACACTTAAGGGAACAACCTATCTACTTTCCCTAAAGTTAGGAAGGAGTTAATTCCATCTTGTGAAGTTATGTTTCAATCTCCTTACTCGGTATCATCCCCAAAATGATAGACATATTAATTAGTCAGCACTTAAAGCCACTCTCACCCATACAAATCAAATAATGACCCTAGCACCGAAAATGTGTCATCTTGCTCCGCTTAATTGGAGATTGTCCCTTGATTTTATATGTTTATTTCATCATTTTACAAATATCAACCACTTGAGCGGTAGAACTGGGCGTAGAGCTGAAATTGAGCTAAAACGGAAAAAAAAGGAGCTCAATTGCATCAACCGGGAAAGAGAGGGCCAAAATGACCTGCCTGGTGCCATTGTGACACTTTTCCCCAAAAAATGATTATATGGGAAAAGGCCCTGATGCCGCGACACTGCCTTTGAGCGTCGAGGCACTCCGATTTGAAAATACGCCCAATTCTTGTTAGCGCCACATTGTTGCAATTTTTATAAAATAAATTGTTTGATGCTTAGGTTAAGTCCATCTACCATTCTAGCCGATTTCTTCTGTTCTTCTCTCAATTTTTTTTTTATTTGGATGCTTAATTTACCAAAATTCTACCTTGTCGATTTCCATGATGATGATGGGCTAAGGTATCATTTTCTAGCTTTGGCGTAGAGTAGATTTTCCTATTTTCGCACTTTTTTGAGGTTTAGATCTTTGAGTACCAAATTATTTTAATATTTCTCAATTCTTCTCAGATTTTGAATGATATTTGATTGTATTTCAGCTTTACGACACATATAATCAATTGCTATATTAGAATTTGCAATACGTGACATTTATCATTTGCATGTTAATCCGGTGTAGCAATAGGTTGAATTAGCTTGCAAGTTGTGAATCACCTCGATGAATATTGTCTAATCAACCTAGAGAAGAATTATATCAAATATTTATTTAGCGTTTTGAATTGGGCATTCAACATAGCATGTTCCTAGTTCTTAATGCTGTTAGCCAATTAGTTATGATGCATTTCATCTAATTAAATGTTTAATTAGATAATTAGGGCTCTCGCCTAGCATTCCTAAATGAGTTGGTTAAGATTAAATGTTATGAGAATTACTTGATATACCTATGATCAATGTGCAAAAATTGGGGAAACAACTGACCTTAAGTCTAAGTTAGATACTTTAATTATTCAAACTCAATCTCAATTTAATTTTTCACAATTTATTTTTCTCGCATAGCAAACTTTCTGCAAAACCCTCATTGGTTACCCTAGGACTGCACGAAATTTAATTGAGAAATTCAAGGGCTCCTTGTGTTCGATCCGATCTTGCCACTATTACGATTTTGATGAGAACGATTAAAATATTTAGCGCGGAATTGGGCGACAATTTTCGCCTTCCAAATTGGCGTCGTTGCCAGGGAACTAAGAAATTTCTCATTTGAAAAGTTTTCAGTTCTTTGATTTGTTCTTGAATTTTTCCTTCTTTGTATGACCTGATCCTCCCAGGATCAAAATTCTTTGTTGTATTTTGCAAAGCTAGGTAAAGAGGAAAGGAGACGAAGGAGAGAAGTTAGAGAGCAAAGAGCTAGAGAAGAGCAAAACCGTGCAAAAGGCATAGAAGTAGAAGAAAAATTCTCTGGAGAAGAGAGAGAAGAGACAATGGGGCGGTCTAAAGAGTGCACACTGAGGGACCTTTCGGCCCCAACGTTGATCAATAGCCCCTCTACGTTTGAATTGAAGTTTGATCTTATTCACTTACTACCTATTTCAATGAACGTGCAGGTGAAGATCTGCAAAAGCACCTAAAGGAATTGATTGTGTCTGACGAGATGAGACCACAAGGTGTATGATGAGCACTTTTCTTGTTTATCGCAAGTGTACGAGTCAAGTTATAATATAAGACAGTTAAGTTCTGAATATCGTTCCACTGAGGATCCAATTGTGAAGGTTTCAGTTACTTAGCTATTCTAGAATTAAATCAATTTTATTTGAGGGTTTGAATTCAAGTTGTGATTTTGGAAAAACTAGAAAGGAAAGCAAGTAATTGAGAAACACAAGAGTCAAAGAGAGTTCTAGGGTATTGAATCCTTGTTTAATTAATTATGTAGCATTCTAGGGTTTGTGGATTTTATTGCAACTCATATGCTTAAATCTATAAACATAAATCCAAGTTATTTTCTATAAAAAACAACCTTTTCTCATGCAACCTAATTGATTACTAATGTTTTGAAACCAATATAAGTTACATGGCATTAGGAGTAGTCTTTAGCAACTTTTATGGTTAACCTAACTATTCACATGATAGATTAACAATAATTCATTGTTATAGATCCAATTAGACATACAATTATCTCAACCATACTTCTAATCTAACATTCAAGGATGGCCAATCAACAAGAATTAAGCACAATAATAATGAAAAGCATATTCATTACAACAAAACTATGAAGAGTCTACAATATTAACATAACTTCATAAACAAGTCATCAATACCCTAAAACTAAAGAGTTTAGCCACTCATAACTTTAGGCAACATGTTCACAAATAATTTAAGCATAAAAAGACTATAAAGAAGGAAATCTCTATTGAAAAGAAGCTTTTGATTGAGGAGGAACTGCCAAGCCTTAGTCTTCACGTCAAGAACTCGAACGACACCAAGACTCTCTCTCAAACTCTTTTCTCTCTTCCTTGCAACCAACTCACTCTTTGGGACTCTCTATTGTGTTGTTCTCTGATTTCTCTCTTTCTCCATGCTCTAGGGTTACTGGAAACCCTCCAATTTATAGAGTTGGCCGCCCAAAATTTTTTCTAAAATTGTTGATTCTTCAAATAAGGAAAGCTGGCGCTGCGGCGCTAGTTAATGGCATCGCTGTGTTGACCGACATCGTATGGTGGCGTCACAACGCTGTGCATCATAAAAACCTACCCTCGGCGCCATGCCGCAATGTCGCGTTGGTGCTACTGCGCTAAGTTTGTCTGATGCTCTCGGAAAAAAGCGTTGTGGCAGCGCCGAACTGGTGACGTGGCACTACCTTGTGTTTGGCAATTTTGTGATTCTTTCCTCTTTTTCACTTGATTTTGGCTTGGTTTGGCTTTTGGCTTTTGATTCTAGTTTTCTTTATTTTGACCTGAAAACCACTAGCAAACAAGTGAAATCTAATATAAACTCCCTTGATTTAAGAGAATAAAAAGCACTTTTCAAGCGCTTAGTGTAACTGAGGAGCAGATCAACCTATTCACTTACGCCACAATAGGTAACTTTGAATTGAAGTCTGGTCTTATTGACTTAGTACCTCTTTTAATGAACGTGTAGGTGAAGATCCGCACAAGCACCTGAAGGAATTCCACATTGTGTGTGACAGGATGAGACCACACGATGTGAGTGAGGAGTAGACCAACCTCAGGGCCTTTCTTTCTCCTTGAATGAAGATGTCCAGGATTGACTCTATTTCCTTTTGGTCGGTTCCGTGACCACTTGGAAGGAAATGAATAAGCAATTCTTAGAAATTCTTCCAAACTTCGAGAGTTGCGAGCATTAGGAAGGAAATCTATGGAATCACTCAGACCATTTGTAACTCATTTAGGATTGAGATTGAATAACATGATTATCGTTTGAAATATAGATCTCTTCAATTAACGCTATTACAAAAAGAGATCATATTTCGTGGTTCGGTCTTATACAGACTCACTATATAGGATACTCCCACTTACACGTCATTACATGAACGAATTGGATCAAACTGTTTGTAACACTTACAATATTTGCAACATTTACAAAGTGGATGATATCCATAGTGTTACTAGGATAAAACACCCAACCCTATTCATATACTATAGACCTTTTAAGTTATTACTTAAACATAATTCACCTGTATGTCAACCACATACTATTTAAGTTACATTAAATAACCTTAGATCTTTGTTTATTGGATTTTGAGTTGTGCAAATAAATAACACTTATTTGAAAATACTTTTATTTATTAATAATTGTTTACAAATTTACAGACTACAAAATTTAGGACATGAATCCCAACAAACCCAACTCTTTAAGACAACCTCATAAACTAAAGATTGGTTCACCTCGACCTTGTCAACTAAAGGCTTGGTTAACCTCACAAGGAGTGAGCACAAGGGGTTTGGTTAGCTTCAACCTAAGCCACCAAGGCTAGTTGACCTCAGTCTCGACCATCTAGAGCACACCATTTTGGGTTTCTTAGTTGACCTTGGTCTCGATCATCTAGGATTTTGCCTCTCACTTGGTTTCAAATAATGGGGATGTTGCTAGGTTCATTTTCCTCGAGACTTGCCATCTTCGAAAGAGGCCAAAGTGTATTTGGGCATGATACTAGTGGATGTTTTCTCCATTAAGTTATTGATTCATGTTAATCATCCCTAAACTTCAGTATGATTTTCTGATAGAACATAAAACAGACTCATCTCCATAGACGGCTAATTATTGTTACACAAATCTAGACAAAAAGACTCACCTAACTTGCACATGCTCAATGTTAATTTGTTTATTAGGGCAATCAAGTGACTCAGAATGAAACGACAAAGGATGAGATACTTGAAATGAAGTGATTTGGAATGTGGTGATCATGATGAATTGACCCATCATTAGGCATCTAATAGGAGGTGTTGAGGTGAGGCAAGTAGAATGACGTGCTGATATGAGACAATTATAATGAGTGACTGGATGAAACTACCAACAAGGATATGATTGGAACAAACAACCAACAAAAGAGAAATAGTTGCATACTTGTGTTGTGCTTACCACATAAACCCTGATGCTTAAGTTAGATAAAAGAATAATGATGTAGCAAGCTTTTAGAGAAATTGAAATGAACTTACCTTCAATTGAGTTATAATGATATATTTATAAGTGGATTGAGGAGAAGGATAACATGTTGACCATATGAAATATGGGCCATGTTTTTGCAAAGATCAAGCCCCATGTGGAAACATGATCACTTTGGCGTAGGCCAAGGCCAAGGTGGGCAATTAGGCTAAATGACTCAATTGCTTTCCTAAGTTTCATTCAGTGGTTAGGGCAAAACGTGCTAATTGCTTTTTCTCCCTGCACCCAATTGAGTCTTTGGTAGAGATATAGACCCATTCTTTAGGTTCAAAATCACTCATAACAACATTCATGATTTACGTTATATTAATAAGTTTTGAATATCTACTTATTATGCGAAATGTTATATATATGTTATATATATATATATATATGTATGTATATATTTTGTTATTAACTAACTTTTCTACTCATGAATAACATTTCTTTACCGTTATATTTTTGTTTTGTATTAATTTGCTACTCATGAATAGCTTTTCCTTGAAGGTGTTTTTTTTTTTTTTTTTTTTTTTTAAGTTTTTTTTTTTTTTTTTTTTTTTATTTATTTTTTTTTTTTTTTTTTTATTTATTTTTTTTTTTTTTTTTTTATTTATTTTTTTTTTTTTTTTTTTATTTATTTTTTTTTTTTTTTTTTTATTTATTTTTTTTTTTTTTTTTTTATTTATTTTTTTTTTTTTTTTTTTATTTATTTTTTTTTTTTTTTTTTTATTTATTTTTTTTTTTTTTTTTTTATTTATTTTTTTTTTTTTTTTTTTATTTATTTTTTTTTTTTTTTTTTTATTTATTTTTTTTTTTTTTTTTTTATTTATTTTTTTTCTCATTAATTATATTTTTTTTCCTTTTTTTTTTTTTTTTTTTTTTTAAAATTTTTTTTTAAAAATTTTTTTAAAAAAACTTTGCTACTCACTAGGTCACCCTTTCTTACTGAAAACAAAAATGGTTGGTGGCGTGGAGGATTAAAGGATGAGAGTATTGTGGGAAGAAATATAGTTTGAAATGAGATCCGCACCTGTTGTAGGTATAATATTATTTTGCAAACATGAATATGGGTAACAAGTATTATACAAATTAATTAAATTGTAACTTAGGGAGATATTATTAGTTCAATAAAAATTGAATAAATTACATGGTCAACTTAAAAATAAATTAAATATTTGTTTGGGTTATATCATTATATGCAATATACGGAAATTTGGAGCCTTTAGAAATTGACTTAGCCAAATTCACTAATTTTTTTCTTTTGTAGACCGTTGACTAAGAAATTGACAATTAAAGATTAAAAAATATAAATAATCGAATTACAAAATCAAAAGTACTAATAGAAGGTTAAAGAGTTTATATAGCACAATTAAATATCATAAATATCATAACATATAATAATTAAAGAGGCAAGATAATCGTACTTGGTTGTACGGGGTGAACCATGAACTGTGGACTAAACTCTGAAGGGGAAAAAATGGTGTAAAAGAGAGTAGTGAAGGTGAAGAATTGGGAAGAAAATAGTGTGAAGGTGAGAATGTTGTTTGCATGAAGTTGATGTGTGAAGGAGGTAAGATGAGATAAGATTTCAGGCTTTTTTTTTTTTTTTTTTTTTNTTTTTTAATCTTCAGGTGATGGTGTGGTTGAAAAGTGACTGAAATGATGTTGGGCTTCAGGGCTGTTGGGCCTTTTTAATTAAAAGATAGGGAAGTGAAAAATAGAGTAATCAGGTCAAAAGTATTAGCATATATAATGTAAAAGAATTTGTAGATATAATCAAATTTAAATTTAGCTTTCGGAGTCTGTTAGTGATATATTAAATTGTTAATAGGAGTATAACAATGATAATATCTATTACCGATAGATTTTGCTATATTTATAATTCTTTAAAAATGTTGTTATATACTTAATTATTAGATTTGAAAGTGTTGGATTTTGGCAAAATATTAGAAGTGCAGTTTGTCCCACATTAAAAAATTGAACAAAGTGATGGACTCCTACTACTATAAGAGAAGTCTATGCCTTTAGTCTCAAGTCGTCCCAGTTAGAAACACTTTAAGCTTAGTGCGCTAACTCTAATAAAATTTCCTTTTGTATTCTCTAGTCTGATAGCAGAAAAAATTTGTGAGTAGTCAAAAGTTTTAAGAGAGTACTCTTGTAAATGGGATCGGGAGAGATAACTATTTTGTTTGACTGTAACAATTTTTCACATAATGGATTTCTTTATGTTGAGCTATGGTTTTTTTTTTTTTTCGAATTTGGAGTTTTCCACTCAAATTCTTGTGTTTCAAGTTCTATTGTTTTCTTTTAAGTTCCCTATTAATTTTCTGCTTATTCCTGCAATAGAAGTGGGATTTTTTTTTTTTTTTTTTTACTTAATGGATTTCTTTATGTTGCGCTATGGTTTTTTTTTTTTTCGAATTTGGAGTTTTCCACTCAAATTCTTGTGTTTCAAGTTCTATTGTTTTCTTTTAAGTTCCCTATTAATTTTCTGCTTATTCCTGCAATAGAAGTGGGAGTTTTTTTTTTTTTTTTCTCCCAAAAAGTGGTATTAGAGCGTTAGGTTTGTAGTTTCTTGAATTTCTAAGCATGCTTTGTGGTTGTAGCATTATTTGAGCTACCATATCAGAAAAGAATTCTCGAAACGAGCTGCGATATTGTGAACAGTGCGGGTTGTTCACTATTTGTTGTTTTGCTAGTAAGTGAAATAGATTTGTGTCAAACTTTATGAGTGCAATAAAGTTTGATGTGGAGAACTTTGATGGAATGATGTACTTTGACTAGTAGCAAGTGCAAGTCAGGGATGTGTTAATACAAGCTAGGTTGCATAAGTGCAAGTTAAGCGGTGATGGTATTTTAGTGCAATTTCGGAGTGATTCCAATAGAGTTTCAATGAAGAGAGTCCTCAAGTAGAAGATAGGATGCTGGGAATGTGGACAATTTGGCCACATGAAAAATAGAGCATGTTCGTCAAAGGGCTCTGGATCAGATGCTAACGTTGTCTTTCTCATCAAGAAAGATAGTGACTTCCTTTAAAGATGACATAATACAGTTTGTCCCACATTGAAAAAATTCAAGAAAGTGATGAGCTCCTACTACTATAAAAGAAGCTTATGCATTTAGTCTCAAGTCGTCCTAGTTGGAAACACTTTAAGCTTAGTGTACTAACTCTAATAAAATTCATTTTGTATTCTCTAGTCTGAGAGGGGAAAAAAGGTGTGAGTAATCAAAATCTTTGAGAGAGTACTCTTAATTGTGATCAAGAAATATAATTATTTTGTGTGATTATAACAAATTTTCACACAGTGGATTTCTTTTTGTTGGGATGTGATTTTTCTCCGATTTTGGAGTTTTCCACATAAATTCTTATATTTTTAATTTTATTACTTTCTTTTAATTTCTCTATTATTCTTTTGTTTATTCCTGCTAGAGGTTTTTTCTAATAGAAAGTATTACCCATTGCGATTATCTTGTTTGGATCACAAATATTATTTTATGGATATAAATATTAAATATTTGAGATTTGAATACTTATGATAATTAGTGTTTGTGTTTGGATATGCATGATAATTAATACCTGAAAGTTAAACAGATGTGTTCAATTTACTAATTTAGTATATAGAAACTAAAATTAAATTATTAGTTAATTAAATGCAAGAAACTAGTTTATATGGTCATCAATTAAATTTAGTATGTTATCAAGAAAATATATATATATATATATATATATTTAAATTTAGTATTATTTAATTTATTGTCATATTCATTAATTATTTAATCAATTAAAGTAAAAAATAAATTAATACTTTTATATCAAACAATAATTAAACATGATTAAATTATTTAAATTAATTACTAAATAGACATGGATAGATGTGTATTTAGGTCTATCGCGCGGTCTATCATAGATAGAAAGTGAAATTTTGCTATATCTATAAATAGTTTGATATTTTTTCTATTTATAATTAATTCTTATCGATAATTCATAGTGAAATTTTTCTATATTTGTAAATAGTTTGTCTTATGTTGCTAAATTTGTAAATAGTTTGCCTTATTTTGCTATATTTGAAAAGAGTCCATAATAATTTATATTAAATGGTTAGGATAACATAAATAGAAATAGTAAAAAGTCTAAATAATATATTTATATTTAATAGTTAATTAAAATTAATAGTAGTGAATAATTAAAATTAATTTATTAATTAATTAGCCTATATTTTTACCATTCATCTCCCGGGCAAAAAAATCTCACAATTATAGAAGGAATTAAAAAACCAATACCATATGGGTTTTAAAATTACTTGGATAATAATTTCTTGAATTTAAAAAATGAAATTTTGTGTAACAGACAGAAATATTAAATATCTGTCTAAAATATAATGAAAACCCTGTGAAACACACAAGCCCTAAAAGGTAGAAGACAAAACATGGATTGGGTTGGAATTTGACCTAAAAAGAGTAATACATATATTTAAATTATTACTTGGTTAGTTCAGTTTAATTTATGATAGGTTTTTAGGATATAGAATCGAAGACCAAACTAAAACTTTCTATTTTCTCTCTTAGTGAAATCGAGAAACACATTATTTTGAAGAAAATCGGATTAAATTGGTCAGTTCGGTTCGTTAATTTGGACTGCATTTTGAACACTCCTACCTAATTGTTCGAAGCGCTAGATAACAGATTTAAGACACTTCGAACAATAAATAGAGAGGCCATTTTGAACATATACGCACAATATATTCATTACAAATACACAAGAGGATGTTGAAAATGGGAATCCGAGCAATACTGATCACTTTGGTTTGGTATTCGCATTTGGTTGCGTAACATTCCCCTTTCATCTTTATTTGGATTATGCAAAATATAAGTAGGTAGGAGCACAAATGGTTGATTGATTCGAACATAGTGATGATTAAGGCAATGAGCAAGTATTTAATTAAATTGCTTCCCCACGCCTCATCATATACAATACTTTTATTTAATTAAACACAGTAGTTGATGTCACGTGGATCTATTAAGAGACCGATGGCATGTGTCCTTCTATTTTCGTGAAAATGTTAATGACTAAGGTATGTGGTTTGAATCTTCCTTCTTTTATTGTACTAAAAAAAATTGTGATCTTATTCCCAACCTTTTTCAAGAAATAATTTCCAACTTTGATGTGCATTGAACGTGCTAACACATATTTTATAGTCACAAAATTTTGAAAATTGTGAGAGAATAAATTCCTAAATTTTTAAATTTTTGAGTCATAAATCTTTTGAAAAGGTCTAATATCTATAAACTTCCAATTTTTTACATAATTAATAGATCTACAAAATAATTAAAATTTTAAAAAATTAACTATTTTACCCAAAAAAAAAAAAAACCAAAAAAACAAAATTATATGAACCTTAAATTTTTAATTTTGTTGTTAATACATACATCGATTTTAGAAGGATATTCAATAGCATCGGGTAAACGTTAAATTTAATATATAATATAACATTTAATTTTTAACATTTTTTTTAATGTTTAGAGAGACATATAGATGTAAAATTAATATTTTAGAAATATATTAGTCACATTGATAATTTATGAACCTATTAGACTTTTTTTTTTTAAAAAAGTTCAGAACTTAGATGTATAGATACAAATCTAAAAATTTATTTGCTAAATTTCTAAATTTGTATAAATTTATGCCTTTGTCGTGAAGTTTAGATCCATTACTAGTTGATGATGACCTAAATTTTCCATTTTCAACTTACAAGATTGTACTAGAATCAAAATATGTGCCTCCTGAATAATTGAAATTATTGACGTTCCGGTCGACAACATTCAATCTTTCTCATTTTTTTTTAAGAGTTTGATAACCCAATCCTACTTCTTATTTTAAAAATTAATTTATAAGATGTTTCTAAAATTAGAGTTAAAATTTAGAAGCTAATACTAAAAGGAGCTTTCACCATATTTTACTTTTGTTTTTCTATTTATATTTGATAACTTGTATTTCTACAAGTTATTATAGTCACTATTTGAATTAATTAGAGTAACTTTAGAGCTAAATGCATGATTTTGGAAGTTGAATTATGTAAAATGTATTACCATGCGTTGGCACTATATACATAACAAAATATCTAAAAAATTATGAGCTTTTCTGTTCTTAACGCAGGATTAAGAAGAAAAGAAGCCCAAATAACTCAAGTACTAGAGACGAAGCTGCTGCGAGAACAAATGGGAACCCATGTGTCGAAACTATGCGTTCGAGACCATGCGTCAAGATCATGCGTTTAGAAAAAGTAGATACAGACGCTTGGGCAAAAGCTGTCATGTCAATATGCAGGATAACACGTTATCAGGTCATGGCAGAACAAATGGGCTGACGATGTGAAAAGGGCTGTGCAGCAGGGCATGAAATTTAATGTAAAGTTGTCAGGTCATCATGAGTTCACCTTTTCGACGCCTATAAATAGCCCAAAGCTTCTCCATTCGAAAAAAGAGGAGATAGAATCAAGAGAGAAACGCGTGACAGGCGTGAAGGCTCTGCACACCTCCTCCCCATAACCAACCTCCATGTCGAGCTCTTCTGAGAGAAGGATTCTGAGAACTTTCAGAATCGTCTCCCAGTGAGTGAGAACCTTTACCTTATGGATTTTATGTATCAGATAGCAACCATCTCAAGCCTCCATTAAGCAAGACGTTGCCAGTGGCGGCTTGACGTCTTCCATTTCTGTTTTATCTCCATTTCCATCTTTCTTAATTATGTTTTGTTAATGACATTCGAGAGAATGATTATTTTCTTAAATATGAGTTTGATTGACGATTATCTTCCATCTATTTCTTACACCATGATGTTTGAATGCTAAATGAGGTAGATGTTGGAGTTAGTTTTTCTTAAACAATATGAAGTATGTTACATCCAAATGAATGCATATCATTAGCTTGCATAGCATTGTCTGACAAACAAATGCAGTAAGCACGACTGTCTAGCTTGAGAGAGTAGATAGTTAATCTTTAGCATTTATCAAGACTAGATGAGGTATAGAGATGAAATTCATCTTTTGTCAATGCAAACTTACCATGCGTCTTAGAGATAAGATTAATGTGGCATCGAAACATCGAGAGATGGATTCACAAACTAAGTTTGTAGGTATGTACTTATACTTAAATAGGTTTAAGTTTTTTGTCTAACTCCTGCGTCAACTCTACTTTTATCGCTTGGTTCCATTCATTTTCAACGCATGCTATCTAACACTAAACAACATTTGACTAACCATCGCCGCATCCACCTCATTGTCGGAAATTTTATTCATTCTTTATGTATAGTTTTAGACACATACAACTCATGCACATATTACTTGTATAGTTCACCGCATAGTCATGCACCTATTCTCAGCGCTTAGTTATTACAAATCCTTGCATTCGACCCTGGACTCACCAGGAAAACCCATAAGAGCTTCTTGGGCTTTTTTTATAGGAAAACTTGCTTAATCATGATCATACTTGAGTAATTCTCGACGCATCTTTGTACGGAAATTATCATATCTATTTTTGTGCAACAAGCTAAGAAACTCAATATAAATTGAAAACCGATCCAATATTAAAATAACAACAATATTAATATGTTTTCTTTTCGAAAGAAACTTGACATTCACTTCATTAATTGTTTATTAATTGTTGTTGAGGAACCTACTTTAAAAAAATTGAAAGGACAAAATATATGACCTACTCTATTTACCACTAATTAGCTTTGGGAAGAAACCTCATGTTGTGTAATATGATATAGAGTCCATAAAGCCGAAATGTGAAGGAGATAGCGACATAGTAGTGGAAGTAATTAGGATCTAGAGCACTCTAATTACATCAATTTTGAGAATTAAACATGTTTGTTATAAAACCGAAAAACAGGAAAGAAGAACTTACTTGTTTAAGTTCAAAATTGAAGCTGGATTCTTCAAGTTTCAGATCACGAACACTTCGTGGATTACCTCTATTGTCTTCCTCGTTATTCTCAGGTCTTAGAATGGATTATAGGATCCAAAAACAAGTTCAATTTGGAACAAAAACTAAAGAACGCACTGTTTTTTTTTAATTTTTTTTTTTTTTTTTTCAGTTTTGAGTTGGAGAGAAATTCCACACAAATTAGCCAAATTGCTTAACCTCAATCTTCAATTTCTTTCATCTATATAAAGAGGAGAGCATCTAGATTAAACTAACATGTAGCATGCCAACAAATTGGCTGATTAAGGTGCTCAATTTATCATGCATAGTGAATTTTTCCAATTCCAATTTGAAATTTAGAAATCAATTTAAAATCCAATGTAATAAATTGATATTTAATTCAAAATTAATTTCAAAAATTAATTTTAAATAAAAATAATTTAATATATAATTAATTTAAATAATAATTAATTAAATTAATATTTAATTATATTAAATTAATTATTTTTCACTTTTCCCGACAAATTCCAATTATGTTTAAATATTTCTAACTCTTTGATTTTGTCTAACTCATAATTAAACAAACATCATAAAAATTTTTCTCCAACGCTTAATTTGAACATTTCAAATTCACTCAATATAAAGTTCTAAGGTTTAGCCCATGAGCTAACAAGTGGGACCTAATGGACCTACAAATCATGAGCTCCAACAATTTGGAAATTAACCAACTAAACTCTTTAACCTAGTTAATTAATATTTGTAAAACTACTAGGTCACTCTACTAAAGCTCAGAAGTTGCAGTCTCCTCACTGTAGATATATTTATATCCACTTGATATAACCATAATAAGTAAGTCAATCCTTCACTAGTTGTTCGTAATTTACAGTTGGGTCAAGATTACCATTTTACCCCTGTAATTACATCTCGTTTCTTAAGTTCCACTGATCCTCTATTGAACAATCGGTTTGTGGTCCAACCAACAAACATAGTCCTTCTTGTGCCAATGAGAGGGTGGGGCCCCTTATTCAGTCTCAGAGTCAATACTTAGGGAACAACTTATCTTCTATCCAAATAGGTAGGAGTGAATTTCATCTTCCAAGACTATGTCCCCAACTACCTGTTTGATCTTATCCCTAAAATGGGAGGCATATTGAGTCAGCGTTCTTAGGCCACTCTCACCTATGTAGATTAAAGGATAATCCCAAACAGATAAGAGTTCATAGTTAGCTCAGGATTAAGATTGAGTTACCTAAGTCATCATATTTAAAATAGTCAGTTTTAACAGTAAATAGTGTTATAAAGCAAAAATGATTATTTCATGATTCTGTCTTATGCAAACTCATTGCATAGGATGCCCCTACTTACATATCTCTACATATACAATATAGGATCACATTGTTTGTAATAAGTACAAAGTGAGCCACATCCATAGTATTACCAGGACAAAGTACCTAACCTTATCCTTGTACTATAGATCGTTTGGGCTAATTACTTAAACTTGATCCACTTTTTATGTCTATACATAAAATTTAAGCATACATAATATGGCCAAGGATCTTTTAGTTTATTGGATTTAATAGATGCAATTCATATATTCAACAACAACTTTACTGAATAAATCTCGATAACAATTTTTGTAACGACCCGAATAACACTATCTAATCGAACTATTACTCAGGGCATGCAACAATTCAAAATAACGACACTATGCTGAATAGTAAAGAAGGACCCATGTTTTGTTTTTCATGAAAATTTCTTCTTGTTTTAATTCAAGAAATCAATGCAATTACAAGATAAAAGAAAATTTTGGTTTGGGGTACCCCTAAGGAAAACAATAAAGAAACTTCATGGACGAAAATCAGCATAAACAAATAGGGAGATAAGTCTCAAAACAAAACTAAACAGTTGGACAAAATTTCAGTAAAACATGCAAAACTAAGAGGAAGCTACTATGGGTCCCGTGATGCCATTAAGGATTCTTCTTGTCATTCGCCGGCACATTCCTTCCTTTACCTGAAAAACATATAAGAGGAAAGGATGAGTAATTATATTACTCAGTAAGTAACCCCACTACCGGAGTCGGGCTAGGCACCTAAGTCCATTAAGTGCGTCAAACATGAGACATGCATATCTATCGTACCTCATACTTCTATAAGTGAATGGTTAGATTCACTCCACCGTTGGTCATTGGTGCCCACAAACCTCTAGTGAGTCCCGAAGAAGACTCTTACCTCTAGTGATCCTGAAGGAACACAACCTCTGGTGTACCCGAAGAAACACAACCTCTGGTGAACCCGAAGGAACATAACCTCTGATGAACCTGAAGGAACACAACCTCTGGTGAACCCGAAGGAACACAACCTCCTGTGAACTCGAAGGAACACAACCTCTGGTGAACACCCAACCAACGTAGGGGGAGTCTCCACTACTCATCGTACATGATCAATACAGTTCACAATCATTCCATAACATGGATCTGTATACTAATAGTAAGGTTCATAACCGTTTAACAGCATAGGTTTATATACTAACAGACACGTATAACTTTAAGGCATGGAATTCGCATACAAGCATAGTATCTCACAAATAGCTCTAGGAGCCTACTATATCATGGCAACTAAACATATGGCCCAAGGGCAGTTCAGGTAGCCACACTGCAACTTTCGCAAAATTCCTAAATAAACTGGGAATAAAATTCCCTTAACTTAAGTTATTCATCAAGCCTATCCGTCATAAGTAAACTCAAAGTTTGTTCGAGAGAGTCCTTACTCGAACGTGGCTAAACTCGCAGTTTCCTCCGATCCTACGAACTAAAGTAATCGCCGACCACCTATTAAGATTTACCAATTAATTCATATTCTCAACGATTTACCAAACTACGACAATATTGGTCCGGCGACTGACGATCAGGCGAGTAGTTAGTCGTGGCTGAGAGCGAGAGAGCGAGAATCTGAGCGAGAGAGCGAGAGGGCGAGGGTCCGAGCGAGAGGGCGAGAGTCCGAGCGAGAGAGCGAGATCCTGGGCGAGAGAGTGTGATTCTGAGCTTGTAACTTCCGGGGAAACGAGCGGCGACTGAGAGAGAGAGATAGCGGAGGCAGAGGTAAGAGAGAGTGTGGTGGTGGAGACGGAGAAAGGAAAAAGAAGGAAGAGCGGCGACGGCGGAGGAAATAGGGAGAGGAAGGGGGAGAGAGTGGCGGCGGAGAGGGAGATGGAGAGGGAAGAGGGAAGAGTTCTCCCCCCCCCCCCCCCCCTTTTTTTTAAATCTGCACGCAAACTGAGGAGGATTTATACTGACCCTAATTCCTTTTCCCTCCTTAAATCATTAACTCTACCTTTCCCTTAAAAATCTTTTAATTAAAACTCCAACCCAAACAAATCCACTTATTTTATTTTGTTTGTCCCAAAATAAATTATCTCTTGCCAATTCCAAAAATTTCCTTAAATCCACCTAAGTTTCACCAACTACAAAGACCAATTTTAAAACTTTCCTCCTTAATCTAAATAAATAAATAAATATATATATACATATATATTTATGCATAATGACTTAAATTAACTTAATAGGAGAATTTACCTCAATGATTTGGGTTGTCACCTTCTTCCCCTCTTAAGAAACTTTTGTCCTCAAAAGTTTTACTGTTGGAACAACTCCGGATGCTTTGACCTCATTTCATCCTCTCGTTCTCACATTGCCTCCTCACACCAGTGGTTCTACCAGAGGACTTTCACCAGTGCTATCTCTCGGTTGCGCAGAACCTTCATTTCCCTTGCAAGAATTTGCATCGGTTTTTCCTCATAACTTAAATCTTTGCTCAACTGTAAAGGCTCAAAATCAAGCACGTGGGATGGATCCGCCATATACTTTCGAAGCATGGAGACATGGAACACGTTGTGAACTGCGGAGAGCAACGGTGGCAAGGCTAAACGGTAGGCCACAGGTGTCACACCCCCTCCCAAGTTACCTGCACAACCTGAAAGGAGATGTGAGGATAATATACATCACCCCTCTTGTGATGCATATCATCCGTTCCCTCGCACACATTCTGAACTATTCACCATGAAATCTCCAGATTCTAAAACATATTAAACATCACATATGGAAAAGTATATACAAGCCAAAACGAAATTTTCTCAATTCTTTTACATGTCCTTACACAACCCATAGTTCAACCCCTGGTAATTGTACATACATATCTACATGCCACCTAATTAAGGTTTAACATACAACTAACAGTTCAACAAGTCGAATTATTCAGAGTCTCGAAGCTTAAGCAGGGCGAGTGGGAGTAGGCAAAGCACCAGAAACGTCCTTGCTACCTAGAGGGGAAAGAAAACATTGAAAACATGAGCTAAAGGCCTAGTGAGTGACAATTTTAACAAAACATTTTAGTTCGGGAATCATCAGTAGTAAAACTATGTTCAACATCAAACATAAAACATGTAATCACTTCAAACACATTAGTTAAAACAAACTTAATTGCCCTTATCACTTCATACATGATTCTCAGCAAATCATAAGAAACAGTTTAAGTGCAGTACTTTTCCCTTAGTTGAAGTGGAGCAAAACTCAACACCCTAACGTCGAAAACATATAAGGCTCGATGCGGAGCAAGACTCAACGCACCAGCATATAACCTCTATGTGCACATAGGAACATGGCGGGTTGCCCATGTACCTTATCATGTCCTTGAGTACTGGGTCCCAGGGAAACTCACATGCCTTACTAGCATTGAGCCTCCTCTAAAACATTTTATGGGCGGGTTGCCCAAGTACTGGGTCCCGGGGAAACTCACATGCCTTATTAGCATTGAGCCTCCTCTAAAAGATTTTCCTTTTTAGAAACAACATTTCATGCAAACCGTTCGTATACAAATCGTTCATAAGAATACAGGGCAATTATTATATCAATAACATTTCATAAACATGCTTTTTCAATAACTTTAAGAACATAATGTATGCCTCATAACGCATTTAATCACAAATTCACATTTCATTGGAAAACCGAACTATCATGTTCAACAAATCGTTTAAAAGTAAAAGAAGTGCCACTCACAATTCTTCCTAGGCCTTGAGTGGATTATACGCCTCCACTATTTCCTCTTGGCCTGAAATAGATATTTTCTTGTTATACTTCTTTCCATTCATAAGAACATAAACAACAACTTATCATATGCTCGGTGTTTATAGCACATCATGCGGTTAGGCTTTCATTAGTTATTCTCAAGCCTTAACTCTAAATCTATAACTACAAGTTCTCCCTTACCCTTCTACTATACCTTGATTTCCAAGAACATTTTACGTGCAGCTCACTTGCTTTTATATCAACACTTAAGCCTTAATTTCTGCTTGACAAAGTTGACTGTTACAGCTTGATGTCTCTACTTAATCCCTGCTAAAAATGCATTTCCAGCCCATATTAAGACTTCTTCTCTTCTAAGAACTTGTAAAGAATTAAGTTCCACAGCTTACCTCAAAATTTCAGGGCTTAACTCTTTTTCGTTCTCCAGTTATGCCAAAATTACTCCGCGTTGCTCCGGATTGCATAGCAGTTCTGTAGTTACTGCTTTTACCTAAAGGTTCATGTGATAAACTTCGGTTTCAGCTTAACCATCCTTCATAAGACTTGTTAGGAATTATTTTAACTTACTAACGTCAAAATTTCAGCCCCAAACTCGGCTTCCTTGAGTCCTTCTTCTCCAAACAACAACCACTGTTCAGTTTGTGCGCTACAATCGGTCTCCTGTTCCAGTTCGGATTTCAGCACCAAAACAGGTAGAATTTCGCCCAAAATCTATAAGAACACCTTCCTCTTCCTTCTCTGGCGGTTTCTCTGAAAGATGGAACTGACTTAAGTTCTCGAAATGTCTGAAAATTATTAAACTCACCTATATATATACTGCCGACTTATCCCTCACAAGTACCAAGATGATAATGTTGACTTACCCCTCACCATAGGTTGGCGTTGGTCTTTCCTTCGACGCAAGGCACTCATGTCTATGTTCTCCTCTAGCATCTTCGGCAACTAACCATTCTCAGTGCATAATGTTCCCGGCGCCTCCTACTTCCGACGCATACAACATATTCATCCACATCACTAGCTTTATCGCGTCAAGACCATTTTGTCTTGGACGCAATGTGACTTCAGCGCATGGCTATCTTCGGCGCATGGTAACTTCAACGTATGGTTCAAGCATATTTCTTTCCCTGCCAATGATCACTTATCCTTCGACGTGCCGACTACCTTATCTCACAACCCTTTGTGATTCAATCAATAACGCATGGTTTCTCAAATAATTCAACCTTTCACTACATTCACCAACGCATGATCTTTGCCAACACTTAACCAAAATTTTTTTGCTCCACTTCTCAGCTACTTTTCCTCTAATAACGCATATCCTCAATCTCATTGCTCTCCCCAACACTTGGTCTTACAAGTCAGAGCTTACAATTCCTTATCCCCTTTTTAAGAATTTCGTCCTCGAAATTCAACTAAGGTTACTGTAAGAAAAGGTGAGGATACTTAACTTTCATTTGATCTTCACTTTCCCATGTTGCTTCTTCTATTTGATGATTTCTCCATAGAACCTTAACAAGTGGTATAGTTTTTGTTCTCAATACTTGTTCTTTGCGGTCAAGAATTTGCACAGGTTCTTCTTTATAAGATAAATCTTCGTTTACTTGGATAGGTTGAGCCTCTAAAACATGAGTAGGGTCTAGAATATATTTCCTCAGTAAAGAAACATGAGACACATCATGTACCTTAGACAATTCCATAGGTAATGCTAGCCGGTAGGCTGAAGGTCCTATGCGTTCCAAAATTTCATAATGTCCAATATATCTTGGACTCAATTTTTCTTTTCTTCCAAATCTCAATATTCCTTTCCAAGGGGATAGTTTCAAGAAAACTTTGTCACCAACTTCAAATTCTAAGTCTCTGCATCTGTTATCAGCATAACTCTTCTGTCGATCTTGAGTAGTTTTTAATCTTTCTTTTATGAATTTCACGTTCTCAGATGTAGTTTGGACTAATTCTGGTCCTATCAACTTCCGCTCTCCTACTTCACCCCAACATATGGGAGTTCTGCATCGCCTGCCATACAACGCCTCATAAGGTGCCATTCCAATACTAGAATGGTAGCTAGTATTATATACAAATTCCATTAAAGATAGCTGAGTATCCCAGCTTCCTTTAAATTGTAACGCACAGGCACGCAACATATTCTCTAAAGTTTGAATCGTTCTTTCTGATTGCCCATTTGTTTGAGGATGGAAGGCTGTACTAAACTTAAGTTTAGTTCCCAATGCTTGTTGCAAACTCGGCCAAAACTTAGACGTAAACCTTGGATCTCTATCAGAAACAATAGATACGGGAGCTCCATACTGACTTACTACTCTATCAACATATAGTTTGGCCAATTTATCCAAGGTAAAAGTCTCTTTAACAGGTAGGAATCGTGCGGTTTTAGTAAGTCTATCTACTATCACCCATATTCCATCATATCCATTTGGGGTTTTAGGAAGACCAAATAAGAAGTCCATCGTAATATGCTCCCATTTCCACTCAGGTACAGGAAGCGGTTTTAAAAGTCCACCAGGTCTTTGCCTTTTTGGTTTAACTTGCTGACATATTAAACATCTTGCTACATATTCAGCAATTTCCCGTTTCATACCTGGCCACGAATAATACTCCCTTAACGCCATGTACATCTTTGTACTACCAGGATGCATTGCATATGCAGAATTGTGAGCTTCCTCTAGAATGGCATTTTTCAGTAACGCATCATTAGGAACACATACCCTGCCTTGTTTCATTAAAGCTCCATCAGTTCTTACCTCGAAGTCCATTCTTTCTTAAGATTCACTTCTTCCATTATTTCCTTAAGTACATCGTCTTCCATTTGTTTATTCACAATTTCCTCTATCAAAGTGGGTCTCAAATGGAAATGTGCAAACAAAACTCCTAACTCATCTACTGATAAAGACGCATTCAAACGTCTAAATTCCTTTGTCAATTCCGCGCTAACAGTATTCAATAACGCCTTGGCTTGCCTCGATTTCCTACTCAATGCGTTGGCTACAACATTAGCCTTACCAGGATGGTATTCTATCGAGCAATCATAGTCTTTAATCAATTCCATCCATCTTCTCTGTCGTAAGTTCAAGGTAATGCCTGCTCGCTCAAGGTCCTTGCACAGTGGGGTCTGGTCAGTAATCAGAGCTGCTGAATGAACTGCCTTTCTGCTCAAGGCATCTGCAACTACATTTGCTTTTCCGGGATGGTACAGGATTTCTACATCATAATCCTTTACTAACTCTAACCACCTGCGCTGTCTCATGTTCAACTCCTTCTGAGTGAAGAAGTACTTCAAACTCTTTTGGTCTGTGAAGATCTGGATTCTTTCCCTGTATAGGTAATGCCTCCATATCTTCAGAGTGAAAACAACTGTTGCCAACTCTAAATCGTGGGTCGGGTAATTCTGCTCATGGCTTTTTAACTGTCGAGATGCATAGGCAAACCACCTTGTCGTGCTGCATCAACACGCAACCCAACCTCTTTTTGGAAGCATCACTATAAACGAAAAAACTCCCTGACCCATCTGGAACGGTAAGTACTGGTGCAGACACTAACCTCGTCTTGAGGTCTTGGAAGCTCTCCTCACAGGCTTTACTCCAAATAAAAGGAGTACCTTTTCTGGTCAATTGCGTCAATGGCATGGCTATACGAGAGAAATCTTTCACAAACTGATGGTAGTAGCCAGCTAAACCCAGAAAACTGCACACCTGACTAACTGTCGTAGGGTGAGGCCAACTCGTAATCGCCTCTATCTTGGCAGGATCTACTAAGACACCATCTTTTGACACCACATGCCCTAAAAAGGATACCTGCTTCAACCAGAACTCGCACTTAGAAAACTTAGCATACAACTTATGTGCCCTTAAGGTTTCGAGAACCTTTCGCAGATGCTCCTCGTGCTCTACCTCTGTCTTGGAATAAATTAGGATATCATAGATGAATATGATGACAAAAGTATCAAGAAAGTCTTTGAACACCCGGTTCATTAGATCCATGAATATCGCAGGGACATTCGTCAGGCCAAAGGACATAACGATAAATTCGTAATGCCCATACTGGGAACGAAAAGCGATCTTAGGGACGTCACTATCCTTTATCCTCAACTGATGGTATCCTGAACGAAGATCAATCTTGGAGAAAACGGTGGCTCCCTGCAACTTGTCAAATAGGTCGTCAATTCTGGGGAGAGGGTATTTGTTTTCGATAGTCACCTTGTTTAGCTCTCTGTAGTCAATGCAAAGGTGTAGGGAACCATCCTTCTTCTTCACAAACAACACTAGTGCCCCCTAATGAAGTCAATCTCCAACTCTATAATGAAGTCAATCTCCCGTACCGGTGGTAAGCCTAGAAGGTCCTCTCGAAAAATGTCCGGATAATTTCGCACCACTGGTTCTGAAGTCAAGGTGGTTTCATCCTCTCTAACGTCTACCATGCTGGCCAAAATACTCAAGTACCCTGGTTAAGCAATCTACGGACTTTTAGAGCTGAAATAACCTTGCGCAGGACCACCGTCCCTGCCCCCTTAAATTTGAAGCTAGTCACTGTAGGAGGAGTGAAAATCACCTCCTTTCTTACACAATCTATACTGGCATGGTTAGTAGCCAACCAATCCATGCCTAGTATGACGTCAAAGTCACGCTTGGCCAAAACTATTAGGGTAACCTCTAACTCCCGATTTGCTATTCTCACCCGACAGGCCTTTATCTTTTCTTTGGCCAACAAGATCTCCCCAGATGGGGTAGAAACCGATAACACAAAAGGTAAGGGTTCTAACTCTAACACAGCATGCTCAACGAATACAGCAGAAATAAACGAATGCGATGAGCCTGAGTAGAACAACACTAAAGCATGATGCCCCAAAATAGGGAGCGTACTTGTCACCACTGTGCCTGATTTATCAGCCTCCTGCCGAGTCGTAGCATAGGCCCGACCATGTTGCTGCTGTACCCGAGTCCCCGCGGAAGGAGCTTGTATGTTGCCCCTTTCCATCTGTTGCTCCCTTCTTTGGTCACTTGGTAGACATGTGCCCTTCTTGGCCACACCGAAAACAAACTCCTGAGCCTGCTAAACATTGCCCCCAGTGACTTTTTCCACAGGAACCGCAAACTGGCTTTTCTTTCTCTACCAAGTCTGAGGTCGAAGGCTGTGTTTGAAGTGCTGTATGGGCCTGTCTGCTCGGTTCTTTGGAGGAAACTTTGGAATCTTCTGATCTAACTTCCTTTTCTGGTTTGAGGGGAGTCCTGATGTCATAACTCTGACATACTCTTCTCCGGCACGGGAGTAAATCCTCATTGCTGCTCGAAATGCTGCTGCGTAACTGCTGGGTTCCAAGGCTTGCACGAGACCCCTTAACCCATCCTTCAGACCTTGCACAAAGCATTTTGTCTTATCTTCCTCAGTGGCCACCATCTTGGGGACGAAACGGGATAACTTGGTGAACTCTTGCTCATACTCCTCAACAGACATCACCCCTTGCTTTAGCTTCATAAACTCCACCTGCTTATTGTACCTCGTGTTGGTGGAGAAATATTTCTCATAGAATCGTTCCTTTAACTGAGCCCAGGTAATCGATCCTCCCGTGGTGACCGCTGACCTCTCTGCCGACTGCCACCAGATCTCAGCGTCATATGTCAAAACAAACACAGCACACTGAAGCTTCTGATCCTCTGGGCACTTATATATCAGAAGATAGTCTCGATGGACGATAGCTACATCTCTGCCTTGGTAGGTTCCTTCAATGACCCATCAAACGTGCGCAAATCGTACTTCCTAAAGAGTCTCAGATGCCTTGCTTCTGGGGATAAGTCCTGATAATGCTGATGGGACCCTCTTCGAGAGTGGCGGCGGAGAAGGAGAGGGAAGAGGGAAGAGTTATCCCTTTTTTTTTAAAATCTTCACACAAACCGAGGAGGGTTTATAATATCCCTAATTCCTTTCCCTTCCTTAAATCATTAACTCTACCTTTCCCTTTTTCCCACAAAAAAACAAAAAAAAAAAAATCTTCTTTAATTAAAACTCAAACCCAAACAAATCTACTTATTTTATTTTGTTTGTCCCAAAATAAATCATCTCTTGCCAATTCTAAAAATTTCCTTAAATCCACCTAAGTCTCACCAACCACTACAAATACCAATTTTAAAACTTTCCTCCTTAATCTAAATAAATAAATAAATATTATATATATATATATATATATATATATATATATATTATTTATGCATAATGACTTAAATTAACCTAATAGGAGAATTTACCTCAATGATTTGGGTTGTCACAATTTTATTGAGAATAAGTTATAAATTTATAAACAACGAGTTTTAGGACATAAAACCCAACAAAATGGACATGTGATTCTGTGAAAAATTAGATTTAATATTTTTGTGGTTAAAATACTATATTTGGTCCCTATAGTTTGAAGTTTGTTTTATTTTAATCCTTGCACTTTCGATTTTTCAATTTTAGTTCCAATACTTTCAATATATCTTAAATTTAGTTCCAAATGCTAGTTTATTGTTGATTTTTTGAAAAACTTTTTGTTATCTATAATCTTTTTACTATAAATTTTGAAAAAATATTCACATATTTTATTTTCTTCAGGAAAATTATTATTTTTATTATTTAGTCAATTTGGGTAAAAATTAAGTTTGAGGACTAAATTTAAGATTTATTGAAAGTAAAGAGAAGAAAATTGGACAATTGAAAGTATATGAACTAAAATTAAACAAACTTGAAAGTAAAGTGACCAAAATAATAATTTAACCTTAGTTAGTCTTTGGTAATTCTTTCCCTCTACCCTCCCTTCATCACCTTCTTCTCCTCTTTTTCAACTAGACACGCTTTGTTGCTGCCTCTTTCTCTCTTCACAGATAGTAGTTTAAAATCTAGTTTAAAAATTAAAATGCTAAAACAAAAGGAAACAATAATTTTACAAGAGAACAAGGTAGATAAGGACACATCATCCTTAAAGAAGGTTTTTTTTTTTTTTTCATAAATGTAAAGGAAAATTTGAAATTTTAATCAGGGCCGAAGAATTAGTTCAAAAAGCCTATTATTACGCATATCCTATTCTTTAGGGGAGATTTGTACCCTCTCTCTAAAAAAACATGTCAAATTTAGCAATGTCATCTCTACCACTTTAATTTTTTTTTTTTTACGAACTTTTTTTTCCTTTGTTTTTTCATTTAGAGAGGTTTCTTCTGTTTATGTTGCCAGTTGTTTTTCCAGCGATTTTCCTTTTTTCTTTTCTGGAGATTTCTGTTTGTGTCGTTGACTTTTTTTTTTTTTAATTTTTCAACCAATATTTTCTTCTCGCTCTCTTGTTTTTTGAATAAAAAATATAAGTTGGAATGTGAATCAGAATGAAAGGAAGAAGCAAGAGCGAACATTTGAATGAAGGAAAAAATTCAAAGGAAAAAACTACAAAATTGACAAGGAAGAAGCTAGAGGAAGAAACGAGAAAAAGAAATGAGAGGAAGAAGTGAGAGTGAGAATTTGAATGAAGGGAAAAACTACAAAATTGTTGAGGAAGAAGCTAGAGAAAGAAGCGAGAGGAAGAATTCAAATGAATAGAAAAAAATCGAGGAAAAAATGAAGGAGAGCAATGTGAATTAACGAAAAAATGAAAATTTGATAATGAACGAGAGGAAGAAACGAGAAATCGTGGTTGCCTGCGACCCTTGCGCCCATTTCGAGGACAAAAGGATACTTTTTACACGCGGCTAATGCAAGCAGAAGGCCAATTTAGGCCATATGTACAATTTCCCTATTATTTAGCATTATATTTATGATTCTATGCCTAAGTTTGAGAGAAAAAGAGATATTTGAATGGAGGAGTTGGTATTCAATTAAAATCTAGACCTTGAAAAGAAGGAAACACCTACCTGAAAATGTACTAGGAGGAGTTGAAGCTAATTTAATTGAGAGTTGGTATTCAAAATTCACAAACTGTTAAGAAAAATAAACAAAAAAACAAAAAATTTGATTTCCTTAGTTATATTTAAATAAAATAGATTAAAAAAAAAATCTCTTTTTCATATTTGTATTTTAGGGACAAATAAATTTTGAAGCTCTTATGTTCTTATTAAATAAAATAAAAGATTTCTTTTTCATATTTGCATTTTAGGGAGAATAAAATTTTGAAGCTTTTAACATTCTTATTTTAATAAAATAAAATAAAAGATGTTTTGTGTAGGTGGGAATAAAATTGTAACGACCCGAATAACACTATCTAATCGGACCATTACTCAGGGCACATGCAACAATTCGAAATAATGACACTATGCTGAATAATAAAGAAGGACCCATGTTTTGTTTTTATGAAAATTTCTTCTTGTTTTAATTCAAGAAATCAATGCAATAACAAGATAAAAGAAAATTTTGGTTCAGGGTACCCCTAAGGAAAACAATAAAGAAACTTCATGGACGAAAATCAGCATAAACAAATAGGGAGACGAGTCTCAAAACAAAATTAAACAGTTGGACAAAATTTCAGTAAAACATGAAAAACTAAGCGGAAGCTACTATGGGTCCCGTGATGCCACCAAGGATTCTTCTTGTCAATCGATGGCACATTCCTTCCTTTACCTGAAAAGCATATAAAAGGAAAGGATGAGTAATTATATTACTCAGTAAGTAACCCACTACTGGAGTCGGGCTAGACACCTAAGTCCATTAAGTGCCTCAAACATGAGACATGCATATCTATCGTACGTCATACTTCTATACGTGAATGGTTAGACTCACTCCACCGTTGGTCATTGGTGCCCATAAACCTCTAGTGAGTCCCGAAGGAGACTCTTATCTCTGGTGATCCCGAAGGAACACAACCTCTGGTGTACCCGAAGGAACACAACCTCTGGTGAACCCGAAGGAACACAACCTCTGGTGAACCCGAAGGAACACAACCTTTGGTGAACACCCAACCAACGTAGGGGGAGTCTCCACTACCATCGTACATGATCAATACAATTAAGAATCATTCCATAACATGGATCTGTATACTAATAGTAAGGTTCATAACCGTTTAACAGCATAGGTTTATATACTAACAGGCACGTATAACATTAAGGCATAAAATTCGCATACAGGCATAGTATCTCATAAATAGCTCTAGGAGCCTACTATATCATGGCAACTAAACATATGGCCCAAGGGCAGTTCAGGTAGTAAGATTACTTACTTGAGGGTTGATCCATAAGACTAGCCACACCGCAACTTTTGTAAAATTCCTAAATAAACTAGGAATACAATTCCCCTAACTTAAGTTATTCATCAAGCCCACCAGTCATAAGTAAACTCAAAGTTCGTTCGAGAGAGTCCTTACCCGAACGTGGCTAAACTCGCAGTTTCCTCCGATCCTACGAACCAAAGTAATCGCCGACCATCTATTAAGATTTACCAATTAATTCATATTCCTAAAGATTTACCGAACTATGCCACTAACCCACTCAAGTTCGAGATACTCACCTAGGGAATATTGATCCGGTGACTGATGGTCAGGCGAGCAGTTAGTCGTGGCCGAGAGCGAGATTCTGAGCGAGAGGGTGAGAGTTCGAGTGAGAGAGCGAGAGAGCGACAGCCTGAGTGAGAGAGCGAGATCCTGGGCGAAAGAGCATGATTCTGAGTGTGCAACTTCCGGGGAAACGAGCGACGACTGAGAGAGAGAGACATCGGAGGCAGAGGTAAGAGAGAGTGTGGCGGTGAAGAGAGAGAACGGAAAAAGAAGGAAGAGCGAGTGGCGGCGGAGAGGAAGAAGGAAGAGGGAAGAGTTCTCCCCCCCCCCCCCCCCCCCCCCCCCCCCCCCCCC
>QLSR01000075.1:275019-290172 GCA_031780015.1 Citrullus colocynthis | reverse complement strand
CCCCCCCCCCCCCCCCCCCCCGTTTTTTTTTTTCCTTTAAATTTGCATGCAAACTGAGGAGGGTTTATAATAACCCTAATTCCTTCCCTCTCCTTAAATCAGTAACTTTACCTTTCCCTTTTCCCCACAAAATAAAAAAAAAACCTTCTTAAATTATAACTCCAACCCAAACAAATCTACTTATTTTATTTTATTTGTCCCAAAATAAATTATCTCTTGCCAATTCCAAAAATTTCCTTAAATCCACCTCAGTCTCACCAACCACTACAAATACCAATTTTAAAACTTTCCTCTTTAATCTAAATAAATAAATAAATAAATAGAAATATATATATATATATATATATATATATATATATATATATATTTATGGATAATGACTTAAATTAACTTAATAGGAGAATTCACCTCAATGATTTGGGTTGTCACGTTCTTCCTCCCTTAAGAAACTTTCGTCCTCGAAAGTTTTACTGTTGGAACAACTCCGGATGCTTTGACCTCATTTCATCCTCTCATTCCCACGTTGCCTCCTCACGCCGGTGGTTCTGCCAGAGGACTTTCACCAGTGTTATCTCTCGGTTGTGTAGAACCTTCATTTCCCTTGCAAGAATTTGCACTTTTCATAGGTGCCACTTTCAAGAATACCTTATCACCTACCTCGAATTCCAGGTCTCGCCGTCTTACATCGGCGTAACATTTCTGCCTACTCTGAGCTATCTACATCCTTGTCCTGATCTTCTGTATAGCCTCGTTGGTGAGTTGCACTAACTCTGGCTCCAACAGTCTTCGTTCCCCAACTTCATCCCAGCAAACTGGAGATCTGCAACTCTTACCATATAAGGCTTCAAATGGCGCCATGCCAATGGTAGCTTGATAACAGTTATTGTAGACAAACTCCATCAGGTGCAAATGGGAGTCCCAACTTCCTGGAAAGTCTAGGGCGCAGGCACGCAACATATCCTCTAGTACCTGATTCAAACGTTCCGTTTGTCCATCCGTCTAGGGGTGAAAAGCCGTACTAAAATCCAACTGAGTGCCCAACACAGTTTGGAGGCTCTTCCAAAAGTTAGACGTGAAACGAGGGTCTCTGTCACACACTATAGAAACTGGCACTCTGTGTAACCTTACCACTTCCTTTATATAAATTTGTGCCCACTTACTTACTGAAAAGGTGGACCTACCCGAAATAAAATGTGCTGACTTGGTGAGTCTGTCTACAATGACACATAGCACAGTATGACCTTTCGCCGTTTTAGGCAAACTTACTATGAAGTCCATAGATACCTTCTCCCATTTCCACTCGGGTACCGTCAGGGGCTGCAACAACCCTGCCTGCTTTTGCCTCGAGGCCTTCACTTACTCGCATACCAGACACTTGCTAACGAATTCAGCCACTTCCCTCTTCATATTGGGCCACCAGTAATGACGTTTCAGGTCCTGATACATCTTGGTACTGCTCGGATGTATCGCAAATGGGGAGTTATGAGCTTCCAACAACAGCTCATCTTTAACCACACTGCCTGCTGGAACACACAAGCATTCGTGGTACAAGAGGCCACTATCAAAGGATACCGAAAACTCATTGATTTATCCCCACTCCATTTGGCGAAGTTTCTCCCTAAGGTATGGATCCCCCTGCTGGGCGTCTATGATCCTTTGTCTCAAAGTGGGTTGCACCGATAGTTGAGCTAACTGGGAAGTAACTTCTCCTAGTGCCACTGCAATGCCTGCTCGCTCAAGGTCCTTGCACAGTGGGGTTTGGTCAGTAATCAGAGTTGCTGAATGAACTACATTTCTGCTCAAGGCATCTGCAACTACATTTACTTTTCCGGGATGGTACAGAATTTCTATATCTTAATCCTTTACTAACTCCAACCACCTGCGCTGTCTCATCTTCAACTCCTTATGATTGAAGAAGTACTTCAAGCTCTGATGGTCTGTGAAGATCTGGATTCTTCCCCCGTACAGGTAATGCCTCCATATCTTCAGAGTCAAAACAACTGCTGCCAACTCTAAATCGTGGGTCAGGTAATTCTGCTCATGGCTTTTTAACTGTCGAGATGCATAGGCAACCACCTTGCCGTGCTGCATCAACAAGCAACCCAACCCCTTTTTGGAAGCATCACTATAAACGACAAAACTTCCTAATCCATCTGGAACGATAAGTACTGGTGCAGACACTAACCTCTGCTTGAGGTTTTGGAAGCTCTGCTCACAGGCCTTACTCCAAATAAAAGGAGTACCTTTTCTGGTCAACTGAGTCAATGGCATGGCTATACGAGAGAAATATTTCACAAACCGACTGTAGTAGCCAGCTAAACCCAGAAAACTACTCACCTCACTAACTGTCGCAAGGCGAGGCCAACTCGTAATCGCCTCTATCTTGGCAGGATCTACTGAGACACCATCTTTTGACACCACATGTCCTGAAAAGGATACCTGATTCAACCAGAACTCGCACTTAGAAAAATTAGCATATAACTTATGTGCCCTTAAGGTTTCGAGAACCTTCCGCAGATGCTCCTCATGCTCTACCTTTGTCTTGGAATAAATCAGGATATCATCGATGAATACGATGACAAAAGTATCAAAAAAGTCTTTGAACACCCGGTTCATTAGATCCATGAATATCGCAGGGGCATTCGTCAAGCCAAAGGACATAACGATAAATTCGTAATGCCCATACCGGGAACGAAAAGCGATCGTAGGGATGTCACTATCCTTTATCCTCAACTGATGGTATCCTGAACGAAGATCAATCTTGGAGAAAACGGTGGCTCCCTGCAACTTGTCAAATAGGTCGTCAATTCTGGGGAGAGGGTATTTGTTTTTTATAGTCACCTTGTCTAGCTCTCTGTAATCAATGCAAAGGCGTAGCGAACCATCCTTCTTCTTCACAAACAACACTGGTGCCCCCCAACGTGACACACTCGGCCGAATAAAGCCCTTGTCAAGCAACTCTTGCAGTTGCACCTTAACCTCTCTTAGCTCTGCTAGAGTCATACGGTAAGGAGCCTTGGATATGGGAACCGTACTTGGCTCCAACTCTATAGCGAAGTCAATCTCCCGTACTGGTGGTAAGCCTGGAAGGTCCTCTGGAAAAACGTCCGGATAATCTCGCACCACTGGTTCTGAAGTCAAGGTGGTCTCATCCTCTCTAACGTCTACCACGCTGGCCACAATACCCCAGGTACCCTGGTTAAGCAATCTACAGACCTTTAGAGCTGAAATAACCTTGGGGCAGGACCTCCGTCCCTGCCCCTTTAAATTTGAAGCTAGTCCCTGTAAGAGGAGTAAAAATCACCTCCTTTCTTACACAATCTATACTGGCATGGTTAGCAGCCAACCAATCCATGCCTAGTATGACGAAAAAGTCACGCATGGCCAAAACTATTAGGGTAACCTCTAACTCCCGATTTGCTATTCGCACCCGACAGGCCTTTATCTTTTCTTTGGCCAACAAGATCTCCCCAGATGAGGTAGAAACCGATAACACAAAAGGTAAGGGTTCTAACTCTAACACAGCATGCTCAACGAATACAGTAGAAATAAATGAATACGATGAGCCTGAGTCGAACAACACTAAAGCATGATGCCCCAAAATAGGGAGCGTACTTGTCACCACTGTGCCTGATTTATCAGCCTCCTGCCGAGTCGTAGCATAGGCCCGACCATGCTGCTGCTGTACCCTACCCGAGTCCCCCCAGAAGGAGCTTGTATGTTGCCCCTTTCCATTTGTTGCTCCCTTCTTTGGTCACTTGGTAGACATGTGCCCCTCTTGGCCACACCGAAAACAAACTCCCGAGCCTGCTAAACATTGCCCCCAGTGACTTTTTCCACAGGAACTGCAGACTGGCTTTTCTTTCTCTACCAAGTCTGAGGTCGAAGGCTGTGTTTGAAGTGCTGTATGGGCCGGTCTGCTCGGTTCTTTGGAGGAAACTTTGGAATCTTCTGATCTAACTTCCTTTTCTGGTATGAGGAGGGTCCTGATGTCATAGCTCTGACATACTCTTCTCCGGCATGGGAGTAAATCCTCACTGCTGCTCGAAATGTTGCTGCGTAACTGCTGGGTTCCAAGGCTTGCACGAGACCCCTTAACCCATCCTTCAGACCTTGCACAAAGCATTCTGTCTTATCTTCCTCAGTGGCCACCATCTTGGGGACAAAACGGGATAACTTGGTGAACTCTTGCTCATACTCCTCAACAGACATCACCCCTTGCTTCAGCTTCATGAACTCCACCTGCTTATTGTACCTCGTGTTGGTGGAGAAAGATTTCTCATAGAATCGTTCCTTGAACTGAGCCCAGGTAATCGATCCTCCCGTGGTAACCACTGACCTCTCTGCCGACTGCCACCAGATCTCAGCGTCATATGTCAAAACAAACACAGCACACTGAAGCTTCTGATCCTCTGGGCACTCATATATCAGAAGATAGTCTCGATGGACGATAGCCACATCTCTGCCTTGGTAGGTTCCTTCCCCATCAAACGTGCGCAGATCGTACTTCCTAAAGTCCCTCAGATGCCTTGCTTCTGGGGATAAGTCCTGATAATGCTGATGTTGGACCGGCACCTGTCGAGGTGTAATCTGCTACTTTGGCGTTTGAGGTACTGGAAGTTGTTGTGCTTATTGTTCTGCCACAACGGTGCGAGTTAGCTCCTGAATCTTGCCTAACAAGGTGGCAGTAACAGTCTCCCCTATCTGAGCTGCCACTGCAGCGAAATCGGTCTGGGCCACTGGTGAGGCCTGTGCCTAGGGCGGCTCGGGCACGATATGAGGTCGTCATCTTGCCCTGGTTCCAGCTCCCCTAGCCTAATAGGATCTTGCGGCGGTGGAGGTCCTTGTGGTGCAGGGGTGTCTTGCTCCATAGGGTCCTGGACTTGAGGGTTTAGTAATCCCCTTGCCCTACCCTTCCTACCTCTACCAATTCCTCTACCTCCACGAGCCATTCCTAATTTACGGACAATAGGTACCATTAATTTCCTTGCTAATGGTGTTATGTCAAAGTATCAATGCAAGGGTAAACTAGTACTCTGTAGGCAGAATATTCTAAAGACATGTACTTGGGAATGCGTACCTGGTGATGACAAAGAATCCTTTAATGGTCATGGGAACCCCTAGACTTACTTAGTAAGCCAGTCTACAAAACCCAAAACTCTGGGCTCTGATACCAACTGTAACGACCCGAATAACACTATCTAATCAGACCATTACTCAGGGCATGAAACAATTTGAAATAACGACACTATACTGAATAGTAAAGAAGGACCCATGTTTTGTTTTTCATGAAAATTTCTTCTTGTTTTAATTCAAGAAATCAATGCAATAACAAGATAAAAGAAAATTTTTGTTCGGGGTACCCCTAAGGAAAACAATAAAGAAACTTCATGGATAAAAATCAGCATAAACAAATAGGGAGACGAGTCTCAAAACAAAACTAAATAGTTGGATAAAATTTCAGTAAAACATGCAAAACTAAGCGGAAGCTACTATGGGTCCTGTGATGCCACCAAGGATTCTTCTTGTCATTCGCCGGCACATTCCTTCCTTTACCTGAAAAACATATAAGAGGAAAGGATGAGTAATTATATTACTCAGTAAGTAACCCCACTACCGGAGTCGGACTAGGCACCTAAGTCCATTAAATACGTCAAACATGAGACATGCATATCTATCGTACGTCATACTTCTATACGTGAATGGTTAGACTCACTCCACCGTTGGTCATTCGTGCCCACAAACCTCTAGTGAGTCCCGAAGGAGACTCTTACCTCTGGTGATCCCGAAGGAACACAACCTCTGGTGAACCCGAAGGAACACAACCTCCTGTGAACCCGAAGGAACACAATCTCTGGTGAACACCCAACCGACGTAGAGGGAGTCTCCACTACTCATCGTACATGATCAATACAATTCACAATTATTCCATAACATGGATCTGTATACTAACAGTAAGGTTCATAACCGTTTAACAGCATAGGTATATATACTAACAGGCACATATAACATTAAGGCATGAAATTCGCATACAGGCATAGTATCTCATAAATAGCTTTAGGAGCCTACTATATCATGGCAACTAAACATATGGCCCGAGGGCAGTTCAGGTAGTAAGACTACTTACTTGAGGGTTGATCCATAAGACTAGCCACACCGCAACTTTCGCAAAATTCCTAAATAAATTGGAAATAAAATTCCCCTAACTTAAGTTATTCATCAAGCTTACCCGTCATAAGTAAACTCAAAGTTCGTTCGAGAGAGTCCTTACCTGAACATGGCTAAACTCGAAGTTTCCTCGGATCCTACGAACCAAAGTAATCGCCGACCACCTATTAAGATTTACCAATTAATTCATATTCCCAAAGATTTACTGAACTACGCCACTAACCCACTCAGGTTCAAGATACTCACCTAGGGAATATTGATCCGGCGACTGACGGTCAGGCGAGCAGTTAGTCGTGGCCGAGAGCGAGATTCTGAGCGAGAGCGAGAGAGCGAGAGAGCGACAGCCTGAGCGAGAGAGCGAGATCCTGGGCGAGAGAGCGTGATTCTGAGCGTGCAACTTCTGGGGAAACGAGCGGCGACTGAGAGAAAGAGACAAGGGAGGCAGAGGTAAGAGAGAGTGTGGCAGTGGAGAGGGAGAACAGAAAAAGAAGGAAGCGCGGCGGCAGCGGAGGAAGTCGGGAGAGGAAGGGGGAGAGAGTGGTTGCGGAGAGGGAGAGGGAAGAAGGAAGAGTCCCCCCCCCCTCCTTTTCTTTAAATCTACACGCAAACCGAGGAGGATTTATAATAACCCTAATTCCTTCCCCCTCCTCAAATCATTAACTCTACCTTTCCCTTTTCCCCACAAAATAAAAAAAATCTTCTTTAATTAAAACTCTAACCCAAACAAATTATACTTATTTTATTTTATTTGTCCCAAAATAAATTATCTCTTGCCAATTCCAAAAATTTCCTTAAATCCACCTAAGTCTCACCAACCGCTACAAATACCAATTTTAAAACTTTCCTCCTTAATCTAAATAAATAAATAAAATATATATATCTATTCTTATGCATAATGACTTAAATTAACTTAATAGGAGAATTCACCTCAATGATTTGGGTTGTCACAAAAATTTTCAATGTTTATGAAAAATTTGGGAGGAAATATTTAAATCACAAACTGAATGAATTATTTTCATTTCTTTTAAATTTGATTTGATTTAATTTTGGGATACATTATAGTGATACAAAAATAACCTTGACCAATTGGTCTCAATTTGATATCTCTTTTGGGGTTGAGTCTCCTCCTCCCACTCTCTCATGAATCTCTCATTATCCTAAACCAATTTCTTTTCTCTCACTCACACACCCTCTTGCATCTTTTACCCATATCCTATTTCACTTCTCACTCATATTTCTCTTCCTCTTTAGCCATAGTTTCTTTTTCTTATTATTCTTTCATGATTCATTTGCTCACGTTTTTCTTCTTTTATTTCAAGTACCTTTTATCAATATTATTATTATTATTATTATTGATGTTTTTTTTTTCTTATTTAATTTGTTAGCATATCTAAGAATACATTAATGTGTGCTTCAATCATTTTTTTTTAATTATTGAGTTCTGTAATATTGGTTCGAATATTGGCCATAAAATGTTTTTTTTTTTTTTTAATGTATTTAATCGTATGTACATATTAAATTTTTGTGAAATCTAGCGCATATTTGACTTATGCATGTTAAACCTTTAAATTATTATGTTTCCTTATTTTGTTTTCTAGTCAAGGTGTTATTTTCATATTATCGTTATCTAATTTTTAGAAATATTTAAGATGGATTCTTCAAATATCTTTCATATTTTATAATATTCAATCCATGATTTGTATTTAGCTTTATTTTAGTATTTGATTCAATATTTTCAAAATTAACTTTTTCAATGACGAAATCTTAATACTCGGGATGTTGATGCTTGGATTCTTGAGGTGAAAAATCAATATCTTGGGATGTCAAGAATTGATGTTAGTATGTCCTATTTTGAACCAAGTTTTTATTTAAAAAAATGTATTTTATTCTATTCTTTTATAATAAAAAATATTTGTTGAAAATATGCATTTGGTAAAAGAAATCTTTCATAAAAGGAATTTATTTATGTCACCACGTGCTCGAGACGACGCGGAGTGGCCAACGTCCTCGAAAAGGGTTAATTTTAAAAGGAAATAAACATGATTCATCACCAATCTTTTTTACAATGTGATTGGACACCAAAGTAAAATAAACAATTTTAATTAAAAAAATGGTTTTAATTAAAAAAACAAAACTGGTGAGCAAAAACCAGAGTTGAGTTTGGGAGTCATTTGTGTATGGGGAAGGTGTTAGCACCCCACAACACCCGTTAAGCAAAGCAGTGACTAGTTTATTTTTATCTTCAATTGAAAATATTCTTTTATTGTTTTAAGAAAAAATAATGTCTTATTTTACCTCTTATTACTTCAATACTTGAAGCAATGATCCCATAATTAAGTGGAACAAATTTTGTCAATTTGATAATATTATAATTGAGGAAAAATTCCTCACCTCAAGAAAGTGAGAAGTTATTACATTTTCTCAAAAAATCTGTCATATGATAGTCTTTAATTAAATGAAGTTTTTTTTTTTTTTTATATATAAAAAAAGAACATTAATTAAATTTTTTTTTTTTTGTTGAGATCAAATTTTAGACTCCCAAATATGTGATCCATCACCTTAAGAATTCTAGAAAATTAGACTCCCAAATTTTCTAGATTCCATCATATATATATATATATATTTTAAAGAAAACGGTCTTTTAATAAGTTATTAGAAAACAATTGATTCGGAAACCTTTTGAAATCATGGGTTAATTTTTGAATGTTTGAAAACACAAAATGTATAATTTAAAAGAAATTTTAAAAAACTTAGAGAAATTTAAATTAGAAGGATTTTAAATTTGAGAAATTTTAATTGAAATATTTAAAAACTTTGGGAAATTGTAATTAGAGATCAAATAAGACTTAATATGAACATTATATAAGAAAACATAATTAAAGATGCATCAGAATAAATTAAGCAAACATAAAAGGGCATAATAAAATTTAATAAAACATATATTGGAGATCGATCTCGGACTCCCAAAGAATCAACTCCTCACCTTAAGAATTTTAGAAAATCAGACTCCCAAATTTTCTAAATTCCGTCATTGAAAATTTTAAGGAAAACGCTTTTGAAAACATATTTTTAGAAAAAAAAAGAAAATAAAACATCTTCTTTAACAAAATTCAAAAGGATTAAATATTAACGATTTGGAAATAAACTTAAAAGTATTGAAAATGCTAGAGAAATTTTACTAAAAAAAGGACATTAATTTAAATATGTAAAGTTATATTTATAAAATATATAATTTAATAATACATTTACAAATATATTAAAAGTTTAATAAAATATATTGGAAATCGATCTCAAACTCCGAAAGAATCAACTTTCTTACCTCAAGATTCTAGAAAATCAAACTCTCAAATATTTCTAGAATCTTTCGTCAAAGTTTTTTAGAAAAGACAAACAAAGATTAAGAACATTAGATTAATATCACTTAATTATAACACAATATGAATATATTAGAATAGTAACAAAACAAGATGCTTGGAATATAAAATGATTAAACGCGATATTTAAGATAAAATAGACAAATAAAGACTAAGAAAAATTTCAAATGAAAAAAATAAAATAAAAAATAAACTTAAGAAAAGAAATGATGACGATGATGATGATTGATGAATAAATAAACAAATAAACAACAATAAAAAAAAATTGGTGGCAAAACATCTAAACTTTACATATTGCATAATGATACAATAATAATAAAAAGAACTAACAATAATAAAAAGAACTAACATATTTATTTAAACTCCTTTCTTTTTTCTTTTATAAAAAAATAAACCTCAAACTACTTATTTTCACCTAAACTTGCTCTCTACCAACCTATTCTCTTCTCTCTCATCTTCTTCTTCAACTCATAATCTTATTTTACATTTCAGCACAAAGAAACACAACTTCATTCTAAGATGTGTTACCTTTTTTTTACTTCATTTTTTTTTTTTTTATCTCACCTCTTCTTTTTACACAAGTTTTCCTTTTCTTTCTTAACCATCAATAAAGAAAAACCATGAAAGAGGAAGAAGATGAACAAAAATAAATAAATATCATAAAGTAAGATAAAATGAAACCAACATCTAAAGCAAATGAATGTAAAAAGATCACATAATAATAAAAATAAATGGTGAAGAAATAAAAAGCAATAATAGTAGTTATTTTTGCTAATACCATTATTTCTCTCTATTTTTTAACATTTCTAAGAGAGAAGAAGAAAGAAGAAAAGAAATTCCAAACAGGAAGCCACTTGTTGTGTGAGGTGCGGATCCTTGGGACAAAGTCCCTACCAAATGCAACCTTCAACTAAGTTAGGCTCTTTGTGTTCTAAGATGGATGTGGAGGCTAAGTTTATTTTTGAAGATAAAATGTGGCTAATGAGAGTGGTGGCTACCTCTTGTGGAAGAGAGAGATTAGGTATTTAAAACCCAAAAACTTTACTCCATTTTGCAAATTTCTTTTTAATGAATTTTATTTCAATTTTGAAAATTTGTCAAACTTGGCTTAAGCTAAAAAATAAGAACTTTAGGTATCTAAAGCCAAATTCAAAATTTTTCCACATTTGCTTTGCTTTTTCCCCTTTTTATTTTTCCCAAACTAAATTGGTTACTATAACCAAACTAAAATAAAAGTTAAAAGAGGTAAAAGTTAGCATAAAAAGGTGAATAACAATCAAAATTAGATTAGAAAAACTAAGATAAAAATCAATCTAAAAATAAATTAATTTAAATGCAGTCGGATAAAAAAAAAATGGCTGCAATTTCCTTAAAAAAATAAACTTTAAATATTTACTAAAATCATTTATAAATATTTTCTTAAACAATAACAAACCTAAAAGGAAATTGGATTTCATAATATATTTTTTGTTTTAGAAAAAAAAAACATAGTTTTCCTTAAAAAGTTTTCTTTTTCCAATTATTTAAAAAATAAACGAACCAAATTAAAATTGATTTCATAAGTAATCATTTCCTTTAAAAAAAAGTTGAAAAAGATTTATTTTGCACATTTTTTAAATAAATAAACCAAAATCATTTTCCAAAAATATTTTCCAAAAAAAAATATAACTTTTCTATGATAGAAATTGGGAGGTCAACATATTGACTTTCTTTATATTCTTAAGGTGATGAATTTTTTTTTATGCAAAAATTAAATTAAAAAAAAATTTCTAATGGTCAACCACTCATAATTATTCTTCATTATTGGTAATAAATGATCAATAAAATATGGGCCATTTAATAGTAAAAACAATTTTTTTTTTTTTCAAAAGGCATTTTCTTAATAACACGAGGATAAAATAAAACTTTGTTCTTCGAACGAGTGTTGTGGGATGCTAATACCTTCCTCATGCACAAAAGACCACTGAACCCTCTAGCTTTTCTTTGTAGACCAATTTGACATACTTTAAGTATCTAGTTACACCCTCTAAATCAAGATTGGTGGCGATTCCATTTTCCTCCTCTTGGGAACAATGTCGGCCCCTCCACATTGCAAACCTATAGCGACAATCAATACTACATAGATAAGGTTTGGTGCCTTATTTTGGTAACACTATGGATACGACCCACTTTGTAATTATTACAAACGATGTGATTCAAATTGTTCATGTGGAGACATGTGAGTAGGGGTATCCTATACAATGAATTTATATAATCTCTCTTTGTAACATCGTTGACTGAAAAGATTAGTATTTCATAAGATGACTCATATATAACTCGATCTCAATCTTGAGTAAGTTATGGACTTCGACCTATGAGGGCTCATCCTTTGATCTGTACGAGTAAGAGTAGCCCATGTCGCCAACTTAATAAGCCTACTATTTTGGAGACTTAACCGAGTAGGTAACTGAGAACATAGCTACACTAAATGGAATTCATTCCTTCCCACCTTTAGGGTAAGTAGAAGATTTGTTCCATTAAGTGCTGACTCTAGGTCATGAACAATGGGGTCCCTCCCTCTCATTGGCCTGAAAGGAATTTTGTTTATGGTAAGACTATAAACAGATTGTTTATTAGAGGATCAGTGATACTTGATAAATAAGAAGTAATTACAAAGGTAAAACGGTAATTTGACCAAATTGCAATTACGAACAAATCGTGAATAATTGATTTACTTGTAATGGTTATATGTATGGATGCAATGTATTATAGGGTGCATAAGAGTGCAGCTATGGGTCTTTAATGGAGTGCCCCATAATTAATGAATGTTGGTTAATCTAATTAAAAATTTTAATTAATTAACATTAGATCATTAGAGTTTATAATCTGCATAAGTCTACTCTTACATTTTAAACAGCTTAAAAAGCATAAAAGAGACACAAACTTACCTTCAACCAATCAATCACGAGTTCCCGTACTCCTATAGGTACAACCGTCCATGTCTCACAACTCAATGGAATGGTGTTTTGTACTAAAGTACCAATGATAAAAGTAAACTTGGTGGCAAAAGCACATACTGATTTTCCCACATCATCGTCAATATCAATCTTTGACTTTTTCATGAATAGCTACATATCTAGCTATGGGAACCATCTCTGTGACAAATAGCACAAGGTAACTACTTACTCAATGTGTTCTCCTTCGTAAATAAGAAATTTTGCTTCCAGACTTCGTTATTATACATATAATGTGAGTAGCTATAAACTCAAGAGATAGCAGTAAAATCATAAACACCAGTAAAATCACACTTCCGTTCTTTTGCTTTTCTTTTATTTTCCGTCTTCTTCTACTAGACGTGCTTTTTTAAGGAATCGAATTCCCAGCGGAAGCGAGTAATTATCTTGTGCCATTAAATTTGTTTTTGGAAAACAAAAATTACAGAGAACATACAACAAGGATAAACAATTAAATTAGCATATTTTTGAGGAGAGTTAAGAGAAAGAAGTTTTCCTACCTTTGAAGACCGTCTTCGTTGTGGGAGACTTTTTCTTCTCCAAATCACGAATTGGTGAGAACTTCAACCAATGCAAGACGAACTTTTCTTCTTTGGAAATGCCACCACGATGGAAACCTTGCTATTCTCCGGGAAGAATTAAAGAGGAGTTATGGGCTCTATTTGAATTTTGGCAAGGGAGAAATTTGTGTGTAGAAGAGAGAGGTGGAGAGAGAGAGAAGTGAATTTCACATAGCTCTTCTATGTATTTTTTTGTAAACTCTCTCCTCCCCAGTACGTAAAACCACTTGTGGGAGAGAAGTAGAATAACTCCCCATTACGTGGGGAGTTATTATTAATAAAATAATAATAAAATAATATTAATTTAATTAAATATATATTAAACCATATTTAATATATATAATTAAATGAAATTAATTAATTAATAATTAATTAATTAATTAATTAATTAACTATCTCATTTAAATATGAATCTCATTCATATTAATTTTAACTGATAGTATTTATATGAATCTCATTCATATAATTAATATTTAAATCTTATTTAAATATTCATCTCCCTTATAATATAAAGTATAAATTTTGAATCTCATTCAAAATAAACTTTATATTATAATGTATCTATATACATTATGCTAATTGTATCTTATACAATTAATTCCGTTATTAATTTAAACATTTCAAATTAAACCAAAATATTTAATTCTTATACTAACCCTTTATGAGCTAGCAAAGGAACCTTATAGACTTATAGTTACAATCTCCAATGGTATGAGATTAATCAAGTAAACTCTTAATTAGATTAATCAATATTCATTAACTGTAGGTCACTCCACTAAAGACTTACAGTTGCACTCTTCGCACTATAGATATATTTCTGTGTCCACGGAATTTACTAATCAACAGTAAGTGGACCCTTCACAAATTACTCATAACTATAGCTGGATCAAATTACCATTTTACCCCTGTAGTTATATCTAACTTTTTAAGTACCACTAATCCTTCTAATGAGCAAATTGTTTATAGTCCAACTATAAACTAACCCCTCTCAGGCTAGTGAAAAGGTGAAGCCTCATTGTTCAAGACTCGGAATCACCCCTTAAGGGAGTAATTTTTCTACTTACCCTAAGCACGGGAAGGAGTGAATTCCATCTTGTGAAGATATGTTCCCAGCTCCCTAATCAGACAAATCTCCAAAATGGTAGACATATTTAGTTGATGATTTAGCCACTCTCACCCATACAGATCAAAGGATTGCTCTCATAGGCAGGAGTTCATAACTTACTCAGGATTCAGGTCGAGCTACCTGTAGTCATCCTATGAAATGTTAATTTCTACAATTAATGACGTTACAAAGAGAAATTAAATATTTTGCGGTTCGGTCTTATACAAACTTTTTGCATAGGATACCCCCACTCACATGTCTCCACATGAACGATTAAGATCAAATCGTTTGTAACACTTTACAACTCCTTGTAACAATTACAAAGTGGGTTATATCCGTAGTGTTACCAGAATAAGGCACCCAACCGTATTTATATAGTACAGTCATTTTTGGTTATTACTTAAACATAATTCAACCTTGTATGTCAACCACATACATGTTTAAGTTTACATAAAATAACCATGAAATCTTAGTTTATTGGATTGAGTTAATGCACAAAAGAGATAAAATAACTTTTTATTTTATTCAATAAATAAATTATATATGCAACTTACAAAACTACAAAGATTTAGGACACACCAGTCCCAACACTTCAATTACAAAATCCATATGTTTTTTTTTAATGGAATAATGTTATTGGATTTTTCGGCTTATTTTTACATTTTTTTCCTTAAAGAATTCATTTTTTTTCCATCGAACAAAAAATTTTCTCTGTTTTTGTGTTTTGCAGTTCAAAGGATAATTGAGAAAAAAGTTTAAAAATCTTAACCTTTTTATGGTCTTAATGGTCTTAATAAGTGGTTGAATCTAACTTTAGTTATTCTTCTCTTTCATATGTGGGCAACCCTAGGAATAATCCATTTCTCTCTTTTTTCCTCATAATGAGTGTAGATTTTGTCATCCATTAATCCTTATTCTCTGCCATTGTTCTCTTTTTTTTTTTTTTTTTTTTT
>QLSR01000075.1:263985-274907 GCA_031780015.1 Citrullus colocynthis | reverse complement strand
TCTTTTTTTTTTTTTTTTTTTTTTTTTTTTTTCCACTCAAAATCTTTTGTGTTTAATTCTTTTTAAAAATATATTTATTAAGAAAAGTCCCCTGTTTCAACCCTATTTTGCCCCGCCCTTTTTCCATTTGATTGGTCCCTTTCTACATGAAGAACTTTGTGTGAAATATGAGAAAGTAATGAACTACAAATTTTGAAGAAAAACATTCTAATCTATTAAACTGCAACGACGCAAAGATGAATATTGACAATAAAGTTGTGAAGAATACATATTTAAACAGAGAGTAAAATAGAGGATGAAAAAGCAGGCAAGAACAATTGGTCTTCAAAAATAAGAGGCAAAGAACAACTCAAGAGCAGCGGACACCTCTATAGGTGCAACGGTGGCAACAGACGACTTTGTAGGTGCGACGAACGACTCTATAGGTGCGACGATAGCAACGGACGAACAAGATGATGGTGTGATTGGTGATTTTAAGAGTGAGGGTGAGAGGAAGAGGAAATCGTGAGGGAGAGTGAGAGTGAGAGGAAGAGCTTGAGAATGGAAAAAATAAAATCCAAAAATGATGAGAGAAACAAAATGTGAGAAAAAAAATAAAGTGGGGTAGGGTTTCAAAAAAGTGCGGGCAAAACTAAAATCTGTGCTTAAGGGTTTTCTACCCACCTAATTTACATTGGCAGATACTAAAATTTTCTAGCCACGCACGTGCGTGGGTAGAAACTAAAATAAGTATTGTCAGGACGTGCTTAGGTAGAAACTAAAATAAGTATCGTCAGAAACCCAACCTCCTGATTTTCACTAAAACCACACAACTTTTTGCCCATCCATATATTTTCATTGGCAGAAATGATGTTGTGCCTACACATTGAAAATTCGTTGGTAGAAATTAGCTCTACCGACATTTTTTGTTGTGTTGGTAGAAAACACAGTTGGTAGAGACGAAAATTCTTGTAGTTAGGTTCTTTTACTAGCTCACAACGGGTAAATTAAATTAAATTAAATTAAAAAGAGAAATAAGTCTCCAACATTGCAGGGGAGTGGGGAGTTACTCCCCCTCTCTCACTTTAAATTGTAGTGAATCTTGTATATTGAGGTTACCATTTTTTTTACGTGAAATAAATACAGATAACTTCTTTCTCTTTCTCTCAACTTCTATCACATTCGCAAAACCCAGAGAACAAATTCTCTTTCTTTTCCTTGTCTCTTTCAAAAGGAGGTTCCCATACAACCGATCCTTGCTAGAGAATAGAGAAAAGGTCTTTTGGTAGCATCTTGGTACGAGATTGATTGTTGAGGAGGTCCATATGTTGAGAAGGAGAAAAGAATTGTAGCTAGAATTTGAAGAAGAGTCTTTGAAGGGTAATTTCTTTTCCTCAAACACTTCTTTGGAGAAAGCATGCTTAATTCTTTTGTATGTTTTTTTTTTTTTTTTTTTGTGTATTAATTCTTTAAAAAAATAATAATAAAGTAAAGTGATCAATCGGTTCTACTGTGGAATTGGATCTCTTCATGTTTAATCCCATCAGAGAGATTACTTACTGAGTATTTTTTAATACTCACTACCGCATATGTTTTTTAGGTAAGGGTAAAGGCTTGCGAGGGAGATAAATAGTTGTTAGTTGTGTCATACGATTGTGTCTAATTGAATTTTCGCTTTGCATATGCTTTGAGACTTGATTTTCTTTTTTTGTAAACTTTTATAATTTATTTTTCCTTGTTTTTGGTGGATCCATAAAATAGAACCTTATTCTTCTTTTAGTAGGTTTGATTTATTCGTCTTAAATATTTTCTTTTATCGTTTTAAATAAATTTTTATTTTGCATTCATGAATAACACTAGTACATTTTTCTTGGAAAAAATTAGCTTGTTACAGTTACACTTATGATTGTGAGATTTTGAATGAGTAAATGTACTAATGATATGCTTGAACAAATTGTATGCTTAATCTTTCATATATACAAATCATTTAACTAATATACAAGTTATAGTTTACATTTAGAACGTTAGTAATACAACTAATAATTACCAATTAAATATAACTCTGATATTGTAATGAATTTTTTTTTTAATATTTCTAATTAACATAAATTGAGATAATTACTCCTAATTCATAATGGATTTTTTTTATAAAAAATATAACTAATGCTTCTATTAAAAATAGGTTTTATCATGCTAAATAAAACTTAAACTAAAAAGCGTAGTAGTAGAAATCATAAAATAACAATATGTTTTTAATAAGAAGTGAAAATAAAACAAAAAATATGGTTCTAAATTAATTAAACTAAACTTTGAGCAAATTGTCTCATGGCTCCTCTTCAATGTCACGGTAATCCTCAACGAACTCATCATCATCTACCTGACTATTTGAAAAATGTAACACCACACGAGGTAGTATAAAAAATACTTTGTAGGTGGCTCCTATCATAAGGAAGCTTCATACATCATGCTTGTATACCCATTCATATCCTTGATTGGGTGTCATGCTATGTAGAAATAATCCATACCATAAACGTCAATTGCACATGTAATATTTTCAAGGTAATTGCTCCATATGAATACCATTAACATGAATTAGTTTTGTTTCCTAAGCCAACACTAAGTAGAAATCATACTTATCATCATATCATACCATCTAGCTACATAAAATAACTGCTTAATTTGGGTATTTCACTCATTGCATATTCTTTCCTAATCCTATGACACATAAGACTACCTAACTAGACCTCAGTGCAATGTAACACACAATTATGACATGCTTATCCTCAACATATTTTACTAATCAACATGCCAACATAAATCATCATATGCATGGAATTATGGAGAATTACTCAATGTAACATATTAATTTCTAAAACATCCATTAAATATTACAAAACAACAATATTCAATCAAACATATATTAGAGGAATGTAAAATAAATCATTCATAACCAATAATCTAATAAAAAGATTCAACATATCACAATTAAACAAATACTTCATTTTTCATACAAGCACTAACAACAATAATTATTACAAGAAAATCAAATCAAAACTATAGATCAATAAAGCATTAGATCGACAACATATGACTAATATCACCACCAACAATTATACAATAGAAAAAATAATACAACTATGCAATTAAACATCACAGTCAAGCAAAACAAAAAAATCAGGTTACTTATAATAGAGTCCACTTACCTCAAACTTGAAATCTAAGTTCTTTAATAGTTCTTATATAACATGTAGCATGATTTAAATTAGGTGTTACAACTTAAATATAGCTTTTGATAACACCTGAAATGTGCTATCTTCCTCAGCTTAACTCGGAATCGTTGTACTATTTAATGTGTTAAAAATGTTTGTTGTAGGTATCAAGCTCATAAAAGGTAGAACAAAGCGTTAGGAAAAAAAATGGAACTAAAATGGACCAATTTGGAGTTCTAACAAAACAGTTTGGCCAAATGGAAACTAAAAAGACCAGAACATTCCTAAAAGACCTCGTTGCGTGCTAAAAACAGCATACAATCGATTTTGACAGTGCCACGACGCATCTAGTAGCGACGCTTTGCGTAGATAAAAAAACTGCACTTCAGTAATTAGGTCATATCTTTTTAATCCATGTGGCCATTTGGAGTATATGACCACTCGTTTTCCTCGTTTTTCCACCCTCTATCCATCTACAACATTAGTTTTTAGGTTTTCTTTCATCTTCTTCCTGTAATCAAGCAAAATAGATGTTGATTTCTATATTTTCCACCACCATGGGAAGGTAAGATCTATAGTTTTCTAGTTTAGAGAATTTTGGAGGAACCCATTAAAGTTTTGGGAGTATTTTAATAATATGATTGAGATTTCTTTTCCATGGGTTTTACTCTTAATTTATTGATTATGAATGACATTTTCTTACTATTGATTGACAACCAATGTTTGATTGTGCAATTCAACGCTGTAGATTAATATATAATATGTGACATGTAATTATAGGTTAATCTCTAAGAAGTAAAAGGTTAGATAGGCTTGTGATTTGTAGTTGAAAACGAAGATTATTGTTCTATGGACCTAGGGGAAACCAAATTAAATTTCTAATTAGGCCTTTCCAATTGGAGATTCATCCTAGCATAATCCCTAAAGCGTAATGCGGTTAGCTAAATTGATTAGGATGCTTTTCATCTAATCAAATTGGCTAATTTGATACTTTTGACCATTGGTTAGCCTTTCTAATCAATTGGGCTAAGCATGGGTAAGAAGTTAAAATCATGCTTTGATAATTCGATGATCAAAATTACATTCTGTTCCTCCAAACTAGAATGTTTCGTTTGATTGCACATCTATTCTTTACTTTCCTTGCACTTTATTATCATGATATTCGAATCTCAAACCACACAAAACCCCCCATTTATCGATTTTAACTAAATAGTTTGCTTTGAGAAACTAATTTTTGTGCTTCCCTACAGATTGACCTAGTCTTGCCGTTGGTACTATGCTTTAATAGTAATAGTTGTAAAGATTGATATAATTATAGATATTATTTGATTGAGTCCTTTGGAGGTGACACCAGAAAGGCTCACATTAGCTTTCCTAAAGGAAGCTCATTAACTAGCTAAATACACTAATTTATGAAGCTATAAACTAACTTGCATATTAATTATCATAGTTATCATTAAAATTACTATATAAATCTCATAACTTAATCTTTTAAGTGATCATATTAGCCTCTAATTTATACCTAAAAAAAACTACATAAAAATGGTTTGCAAATTTTAAGATTCACGAAAAAAATTAAAAACCTTAATAGTAGTGTTTTCACTAGATTTTAAGAAACTAATCATAAAAATTATTTTTTAATGCCTTAAACATGCTTTGTGGCTAACTTTAAGCTATTGGTCATATTTCAATGTTTCATAGCCAACACATTTCAATTTTAATATCAATCAAGCTAAAACTAGATAGATTGTATAAACCGATAGAACATTATTTTTTACTAGTTTTAGGGAATATTTGGAAGCATTTGTCATTTTGATTTTCAGATTTAAAATCAACATTTTAAAGATCTAAATAGCACTAAAGAAACACCTAGTTTTGCTAAGCGCAACTCCTAAAGAAAATTGAAAGGTAGAGAAAATGATCTTTACCATTTGATGTGTTTTCTTCTCTACGGTAATGATGGATGAAGAAATATATAAAGAAAAATGAATTTAAATGGTTATAAGACATGACTCAACTCCCAAGCTATGAACATGTCATCAATGGTTATAATTAAAACATAAGCACCATAAACAACCATTTTACTATCCAAAAAGTGATTAAAATGGTTAAAATTATGACGCGAACCCCCCTACACTACGAGCATGTCATAAATCCACTTAAATATCCTTTGAAGGTAAATAAGGGGAAATTTGTACAGATAACTAAAAAATTGGACCAAAAATGCCAAATAATTCATTGTTGACGTCAAGTTTGGATGGAATTACCAAAATGAACTCTCGCTCTTGCTCTCGCTTCCTTTCCTCACTCACAATCACTTTTATCTCTCTTGTTCTCTCTCTCTCTCACCCTTGCTCTCTCTCGCTCTCACTCTCTCTCTTGCTCTTTCTCTCTCTCATTCTCGCTCTCGCTCTTGCTCTCTTTTTCTCTCTTTCGCTCTCTCTTGCTCTTTCTCTCTCTCGCTCTCGCTCAACGGAGTTGATTGCGTCAAAGTTTGGACTCTTCCTGTCGGAGAAGAAGAAAAAGCTAGAGAAGAAGTTCGAGAAGAAGAAGAAAAAAAAAAAAAGTGGAGTTGAAGAAGGAAAAGGAGGAGAAGAAGAAAAACCTAAAAAATTATTCAAATGGTTATAGAACACACAAACTCCCCTCCCCCAAGCTACGAGTGTCCTAATTCCACCTTAACGCGCTTTAAACCTTGAAGGCAGCAACAAAACATTCTTAAAAAGCTACAAATTTGTCTTAAACACACCTAAAAGATAGAAAGTGTTGAAGTGAAAGTATTTTTAGTGGTTATAATAACTGTAGGATAGCCACACAACCAAATTAAGTTCCAAAATGCACTAAAACACACATATTTGAAGTGGCTACCATAATTGCAGGATAGCCACACAACCATTAAATTCCTATATCCACTCAAACACATATTTGAAATGGCTACCATAATTGCAGGATAGTTACACAACCAAGTTAAGTTTCTAAATCCACTAAAACACACATATTTAAAGTGACTACCATAACTGTAGGATAGCCACACAACATTCTAAAACATAGAAAGCCATAAACAAGGTTAGAAAGATGTCATAATGTAACCTAGTTGTTTGAGGGTCCATCTCTTTGCCTTTGTTACCCACCTAACTGTCTCGCGATTTTAGTTAACTGATCTTGAAAACTCGAAAATTATGACTTTAACATGACATTTTCCTTCTGTAAGGTTGTCACCACTGTCTCGAGCTTTCCATACTTATTCCCCTTCCTCAAACTTTGAGGAAGATATACCACCTGTAGCTAAATTAGGTTTTGGGTTCCATCCAAGACCTTTAGTTTTTGACATCTCATTTTTCCTTTTCCATTTACATGACACTTTACCACTTCCATAAATTGTGCAACACCATCAATATACTCTCTTGAGAATCTACCTCTAAGTTTAATCCAATCCTTATTCATATCTGAATAAAATGGACGAATTTTAATCCTGTAGGAGTTAGGACAAAAAGTTAGATAAACTTTTTTTTTCCACAAACCTAAGAATACTTTAACACAAAAAAAGCTTCAAAAAGCTCTTAAAAAGTGTCTAAATAACACTTTGATTCTAAAACCCAAAGAAAATAGATAACGATTGAAATTCATACATAAAAAGTTTCCTAATTAATACTTTTACTCTCTTTCCCAAACTAAGAAAATCCTAAAAAGTGTATAAGTATTACACTTTGACTCTAAAAAAAACCTAAGAAGTTTCTAATGTTATCAACCAAGAAAAACCAATGTTAATCGACCTAATCTAAACACTTCACAAAAAGCAGTTACTGAGATTTTAAGGAATAGGAAAAGGGAGGTGACACTGACAAAGAGGAATGGGGATTGGAATGATGGCTATCGGAGCCAGTGGCTACGTGCATGGATGGGAACGACGGTTGTCGAAGTGGGCAGCTGTCGATTGGGGAAGAAATTTGTGAAAGAAAAATGTAGGGGTAAAGGGAGACCAAAAGGAAGTCGATTCGGAAGGAAAAATTAGAAAGAGAAAGGAAAACGGGGGGAAAGGGAAAAAATGGGGGAAGGAGTTTTTTTAGATCACCTTTTGCCGACAAAAACATGCGTCGCCCTATGTCTCTTTTCGTTGGCCTATATCCATAAAAAACATGTTGACATTCTTTTTAGACAACCTTTGGCTGATGCATATTTGCATCGACATATGCCCGATTTTTCGTCGGCATATATCCGAAAAGAAAACGTATTCATTTGTTCTAGATTAACTTTTGCCGACTCAAGTTTGCATCGGCATAGGTCCCATATGTCGCGGCATATATCTGGAAAAAAGACGTCTTCGTTTTGCCATTTATGTCGACGAATTAGAGTTGCGTCGAGAGAAGGGCGTTTATGGCAACGAAAATGCAGCCGTCGGAAAAAAATGTTGGAACAAATAAAAATTCTTGTAGTGAGAAGATCGAAAGTAAACATAATTAATTTGATGTAAGATAATTAATAAGATAGATTTTATTCAATTGCTAGGCTTGAACATTATTTATCAGTATTGATTTATTTTATTGAAATGATAATATAAATAGTTTTAGAAATATATATGTTGGCTGTGGGGTATGGGTGATCACAGGCAGAAGGTGACATCATAGCTGGATGTAGCACTGCACGTGAATGTACTGTTTTCGTCGTCATAAGCATAACTGTAAGCTTGGGGGCATTGTTCCTCAAAGATTGTGGCAGAGATGCCAGGCTTACATATTTCTGGGTCGTTAAATTCACCGGTGCAACCATCTTCAGGTCGGTTAAATGCAAGACATGAACTTTTACAACCAATAACCATCCCTTCTGCTGTCTTGACTTCCAAATTTGATGGGCAAGCCTGATTCACGTTTGCAGAACATTTTGGCGATACACATTGTCCAGTTCCACCATTTGGAGTTATGGAAGCAGGCAAGTTGAAGCCATCAATAAGGCTGATATCATAGAAATCTAAGCCTCCGTTTTGAGCTAATGTGAATTCAGCCAACATAGCTGGTGGAATTCCTCCAGCACCATTGCAAGATTAGAGCCAGAGGCACAATCTCCAGTTTCACAGGAAAACCTTGAAGAGCTATCTAAGAAGCAACGCGTTCGAGCCCAAATCCTACCGGTCCATGGCGTAGGAACAGTGATAGTCTCACTCGCTCCAGAGGCTAATTCAAATCCAGTCAATGACAATTGTGGTTGTCCGCTACCGCTGGCTAATGTTGCGGGCCATATAGTTCGTCGACAATTATTTTTAACCACAATTGTAGCCGCATGACCTGTTTAACAAAATCGTCATATATCAAGTTCAAAACAATATAAAAACAAAACACATTGAGACAGAAAGGAATTATTAAGCAATCCTACCTGAGGACACTAGCAAAGCTAAAGTGAAGAGGATTGCTCGGATGAATGCCATTTATTTTCAAGATCTTTCTCGTGTATTGTAAATATTAATGAATATGTTGTGTGATGTGTTTAAAATGTTGCATCCCTCCTTATAGTGGTCGGTGGAGAAGGAAAATTCATGAATTTGGGCAAGTCAATCTCTTAAGGCTGCTAATTGGTTTATTACATTATGATATAACCCAAGCAAACATTTAAATTGCTGGGGTTGCCACAGAGCATTACAAAATGCCTAATTTTTTGGCATTTTCTAAGTTGACCATGAGATTTAATCAATTTATATTGAATTATACATAAATTTGAAATATAAACGTATAAATAAGTATAGCTGCCCAAGTTGCAATTTGATTTGTATAATAATATACTTCTTAGTTCTTACCCAATAAGGGTATTCAGATATGTCTTCTATATATCATAATTCATACCCTAATTATAACATCAAATACATCCTCTTTATTTTTTATTTTTTTTTTTTCACTATATTTCTACCCACAATACTCATCCTTTAATCCCTATACTAAAAACTTAATATCATAATTCATACCCTAATGGACACTCATTCAATTCAATCACTATACTAAAAACTTAATATCATACACAGTTGCAGTTTTGCATGGTTTAAAATCTGACAACATTAATTGATAGTTATTTATTGTTTCAAGATTGCCTAGGATTCGTAAAGTTGAAGTATATGTCCTTGACGCATGCCTTGAAATTCTGGAAGTACTGTACTTCCAATTACTTGTTTTAAGAATGCTTGCTGCACATCTATTAAGGTGAGTTTGACTTTGAATATCATTTCTATGACAATAGACTACTTTAAATTTTAAATTTTAAGTACCATCAATCATCAATCGAACCCAATATGTGTGATTCGAAATAGTTAAAATCAGTTTCTACTACTTTTGGAATCATTATTAAACATAATTTTTAATGATTCAAGATCAAAATTTGATGATTTCAGAATTGTATTTCAGAGTGTAAAATTTTTTTGAGAAACCTCCCACTACTAATGTAGAAATAAGTAAAAAAATACTAAAGAAATTAAAAGAAATCAATAAAACTGAGAACATAAGAATTAACGTGGAAAATCGAAATTACATTAAAAAGTCATGAACTAAAAATAAATTTACTATGCGAAAATTATTACTATCACAAAGAAATCTTTCTTCGACCCAAGTTACAAGAGCATATACTCTCAAAGTTTTTGTGCCACTCACACCCTTTCCCACTTTCAAACTAGAGAATACATACAGGAAATTTAGTTAAAGTTAGCACACTCAAATTCACTACAACAAAAATAGGCTTCTATGACTCTAAAAAACAGTCATTACCACATTTGTTGACTCTTTTTTTTAGTCATTTAATCGCCCATCATCTAAAGTATATAGATGACACATGAGAAATCAGTATCATTGACAGTTTCATGACTTTTAGTCACAGTCAACAATAAATATATATTGACATTTATTCTAAGTCACGGAAACGATTTATATGACAAATTTTATACAGTCATTAAAAAATGAAAATGTTGACTTTTTTCTGTCAAATAAAGAGTTACGTTGACTGTTCACTTCTGTCATCGCAAAACAAATAATGACACATTTAAAGTGTCAATAATACATTAACTATGACATTTTTTTAAGGTCATTTAATTACATACATCCCATGACTTTTGTCAGATATCATAGAAACCATTACCACGATACACGTTATTACACCTGTGTTTCCTTCAGTTTTAACACAAAATATGTATGCAAACATAAAAAATAACTTTCATATATAATAATGTAGTTCAAATTGTTAATACAATGAAAGTAGCTAGTAATCAAATTCTAGGTACAACATTTACAAATTCAGTACTTACAACTAAGTGTTGGCATACTACCAAAAAATATATATACAACACCTATTTAAATATCTTGGTTGGTGGGCTTCCTTGCTTTAATGGCATCATCCAGGAACCTTATAAAAAAAAACATTCATTTTAGAATTTGACTCAATACAATTAAGCTTCGATGAACACTTTCAAAAAAATTATGCATATGATCATAATATAGCCACATAAATATATATTATATCACAATATAATCTCACTTTTTAACCTTAATAACATGAATAACCTCCAAATTTAACTTATACACTAGTCTACTAGAAAGAATAAGAGTTAATTGAAAAACTTCTTCGTTTAGGGGCAGGGGGGACAAGTGAAACATAGTATAGTAGGAGCAAAACAAATATATAATTATTGTAACTTGTCCAACCTTTTAGGAGTATAACTACTAAAAAGTAGAAATACTCATACATTAGTCTATTAGAAAGAATAAG
>QLSR01000075.1:164323-256799 GCA_031780015.1 Citrullus colocynthis | reverse complement strand
AAAAAAAAAAAAAAAAAAAAAAAAAAAAAAAAAAAAAACCACTATGTGAAAAATTAATACAATCACATAGCTATCTCTCCCCGACCCCAATTACAAGACTACTCTCTTAAAGTTTTTATACCACTCAAGCCTTTTTCCTTCTCTCAAACTACATATAATACACAAAAAGAATTTAACTAGAGTTAACACACTCAAGTTCAAACTATTTCTAACTCGAATGGCTTGAAACCAAAGGCATAAATTTCTTTTATAGTGCGTGTAGCTCATCACATCCTTCAACTTTTCCAAATGTGTGACAATTGCACTTCTAATTTTTGTCAAAACTCAACCGATTCTGCCTTGGCAAGATATTTGAAGAATCCACAAATTTTGCTGCATCTATTTTCTTCACTAACAATCATAATTCTCAACTTATAGTAGACTATTTGAAAGACCACCGTTTAATACTTTCATTTTTTGTCACCTGCGGATAAACTTTGCTCAAATTTATCATTCAACTTCCACCTGCTTGGCTCACCTGGAAGGCTTTAATAATTTCCACCATACACCTGATGGATAAATGAGCATGCAGCGGAAGTTAATTTGATCAATTTTCACTCTAAGATGCTCAATTTAGAGGATTAAACATTCAATTAAGAAGAAAAACCAAAGTTTCAAGAACACTTACCCTTGAAGCTCCAAATTCTCCTTCAATTCTTGATGAATTTCAACACCACTTGGTTGTAGACCACCAAAAGAGTCTTCTTTATTATTTCCTAGGCTTAGATTGGATGGTGGGATCCAAATTTGTGGTGAATTTGAGAAAGAATAAAGGTTGGAAAGAAGATGAACAATGGATGGAATTTTGCAAAATTAACCCTTAATTTCACAAAATTCTTAAACCATTTTTATGTCAAAATCATCTCTATTTATTAAAGAATAACATGCAATCCAATTGCATAAAAATTTGACAACACAATATGGTTAATTTGTTGATTAATTGTGAAGAAGACAACCAAGCTCCTAGCTTAGTTAGTAGGAAAATCCAATTTTCAAAAATCAATTTTAAAATCAATTTTCAATGAATTTCCAAAATTGAATTAAAATTGATATTTAATTTCAAAAAATAATTAAATAATTAAATAAAAAATAATTTAATATTTAATTAATTACATATTAATTAAATATTATTTTAATATTAAATAATAAAATAATATTATTTTTTACACTTGTCCCGATTTTTCTAAAAAAATCGATATGAATCCTTATTCATATGATTAATATTTAAATCATATTTAAATATTATAATTAACTCTATTTGTACGTTTAATTCGTAATTAAACGTTGATATATCGTATACATCTGACTTTCATTCCTTAATCTAAGATTTGAACAGTTCAAACTTATTCACCACATTATCTAAGATTTTAGTCCATTTATGAGCCAGTAGAGGGACTTAATGAAACTACAGATCATGAGCTCCAACGATCCGAGATTAACCGGCCAAACTATTGAACCTAGTTAACGAACATTCGTTAACTAACTGGACACTCCACTAAAGCCTATAGCTGCACTCTCCTCACTGTAGATATATTTGCGTCCATTTGATATAACCGTCATCGATAAGTCAATCCTTCACAGGTTTTTCATAACTTCAGCTAGGTCAAATACCGATTTACCTCTAGGTTACATCTTTTCTCCTTAAGTACCATTGTCCCTCCAATGAACAATTGATTTAGGATCTAATCACTAAATGCATTCCATCTCAGGCCAGTGAGAGGATGGGGCCCCTTGTTCAAGTCCTGGGAACAACACTTAAGAGAACAACCTCTCTTCTTTCCCTAAGTTGGGTAGGAGTGAATTCTGTCTTGCAAATTCTATGTCCCCAACTATCTACCCAGTCTTATCCCTGAAATTGGAGGAATGTTGAGCAGCGCTATGGAGCTTACTCTCACCTATGCAGATCAAAGGATAATTCTGAATAAACAGGAGTTCATAGATAGCTCAAGATTCAGATCAAGTTATCTAGGTCATTGATAAGTGAAATTAATCAATGTTAATCTTAAATAGTGTTAATACGTAACAGTAGTTATTTCAAGGTCAGTCTTACACAATCTCATTATGTAGAATACCCTCGCTCACATGTCTCTACATGAGCAAATCAAGATCATATCATTATGACACTTTACAACATTTGTAACATTTGTAACAATCATAAAACGGGTCGTATTCCATAGTGTCTCCAGGAAGAGGTACCCAACCTGATCCATGTACTGTAGACTACTGAGGCTACTTACTCAAACTTGATCCTGTTTATGTCTCTACATAAAGTCTAAGTACTCATGATAGTAGCCAATGGTTCGTAGTTTAATTGGATTTAGAGTTAATAAATAATTAATTCACTTGAATAACTTCATATGTACTAAAATTCACCTATTTACAAAAACTACGAGTTTTAGGACAGACAACCGAACAAACTCCTATTTGGACTAAAACTCCTAGTGGGTTACTACAAAGTTGAGTACAGTAAGAGAAATATAAATACAATAAACTAGGGCAACCCATACCCATAATTTCTCCCGCTTGCCCTATTTATTATACCCGTAATCCTAAACTCTTCAGGTGGCCCTAAAAAACAGTAGCCAAGAGGGCCTTTGTAAATAGATCAACAATGTTGTGCTTAGATGCTATTTGTCTCACAATAAGGTCTCCTCTCTGCACAATTTCTCTAATGAGATGGTATTTGCGCTTAATATGCTTTCTGCGCTTATGGTTTCTTGGTTCTTTGGAGTTCGCTACTGCCCCACTGTTATCACAATGTAAAGTGATTGGTAGATGCATGTCTGGAACAATTTCCAAATCTTTGAGGAACTTCCTAAGCCATACTACTTCTTTGGCTGCACCGCATGTAGCAACATATTCCGCTTCCATTGTGGAGTCGGCAATGCAACTCTGCTTAATACTTCTCCACACTACTGCTCCTCCGTTAAGAGTGAATACCGATCCCAAAGTAGATCTTCTTGAGTTTATATCGGTTTAAAAATCGGAATCAATGTATTCGGTAAGGATCAGATCTTTATTTCCATACACAAGCACGTAGTTTCTTGTTCTTCTTAGATACTTGAGAATATTCTTAACGACAGTCCAATGTGCAAACCCGGGATTGGACTGATACCTACTGACAGTTCCTATTGCAAAACATATGTCTAGTCGTGTACATAACATTGCATACATCAGACTCCCGACAGCTGATGTGTAGGGAACTCGTCTCATATCCTCGACCTCTTGAGGTGTTTTAGGACATTGTTCCTTTGACAAATGTATTCCATACCTGAAAGGTAGAAGACCTCTCTTGGAATCTTACATCTTAAACCTAGATAACATTTTGTCTATATAAGATGCTTGAGACATAGCTAGCATTCTATTCTTGCGGTTCTAAACTATTTGGATCTTAAGAACATACTGAGCTTCTCCCATATCTTTCATTTGAAATTGAGTTGCTAGTCAATTCTTAATGTCAGTAAGATATCCTACATTATTCCTAATAAGTAAGATATCATCTACATATAGAACAAGAAATGCTACAGTGGAGTTGATGATTCTTTTGTATACACAAGGTTCATTAATGTTTTGTTCCAAACCATAAGATTTGACTGCAGTATCAAATCTCATATTCCAGGATCTGGATGCTTGTTTTAATCCATAAATGGATCTATTCAGCCTGCAAACTTTTTGCTCCTGACCTTATTCTATGAACCCTTCTGGTTGGACCATGTAGATGTTCTTTTCAAGATTGCCATTTAGGAAGACAGTCTTGACATCCATTTGCCAAATTTCATAATTATAAAAAATGGCAATGGATATAAGAGTATCCTTATTGATTTTATCATAGCAATAGGTGAGAAGGTTTCTTCATAATCTACCCCCTCTACCTGGGTATAACCCTTTGCTACTAACCAGGCTTTATAGATCTGTACCTTCCCCATATGGTCTCGTTTACATTCGTAAATTCATTTACAATCGATAGGTCTTACCTCATCAGGTTGATCTACAAGTTCTCAGATTGAATTGAAGTACATAGACTCCATTTCGAGGTCCATGGCTTTGATCAACTGATCTCGATCAACATCATTCATTGCCTGTTTATAGGTCAATGGATCCTCTAAGCCATCATCAGGTATGGTGACTTCGGTTTCAACTAAACCTAAATAGCGGTCAGGCTGTCTAACAACCCTCCCACTACGTCGAGGCTCCCTCAACTCTTGAGATGGACGTGACAGACTAGATGTGTTTGGCCTATTAACAACTCTCATTAATTGGCCAGTTTGATCAGCAATTTTTTGTGATATATCTGTAGCATCTTTTAAAATCTCTTCCAATACTAGTTTACTACGTGGTTTATGATCACGTATGTGGTCTTCCTTTAGGAATGTGGCATTTGTCGATACAATTACCTTTTCATCTTGAGGATCATAAAATAAACCACCTCTCATTTCTTTAGGGTATCCTATAAATAGGCATAATTTTGAACGACGTTCCAATTTTTTAGGATTTTGCACCAACACGTGTGCTGGGCAACCCCAGATCCGAAAATGACGTAAACTAGCTTTATGCTCTGTCCATAACTCATAGGGTGTTTCTGAAACACTCTTAGAAGGAACATTATTCAAAATATAAACCGCAGTCTCCACTGCGAAACTCATCATCGAACGAACCATGTCCAACAAGGTTCTGTTTCTCCTTTTAGATACTCCGTTCTGCTATGGCGTACTAGGTACAGAGAGGTTAGACTTAATTCCATGTTCTATCATATAGTCTTGGAATTTTAAGTCTATATATTCTCCACCTCGATCAGATCGAAGTGTTTTAATAGTTTTTACCTAATTGGTTCTCAACTTTCGTCTTAAATTTCTTGAACTTTTCAAGGGTTCCAGATTTATGATGCATTAGGTAAATATAACTGTACCTTGAACAATCATTATTAAAACTGATGAAATATTCATACCTTCCTCGAGCCCTTACATTCATTGGTCCACAAAGGTTCGAATGCACGAGTTCTAAGGGTACTTTGGCTCGAAGACCTTTTCCAGTAAAAGATCTCTTTGTCATTTTTCCCTCGAGACAAGACTCACATGGTGGTAGAGAGTTATCTTCTAACTTGTTTAGAAGTACGCTCTTAACCAATCTCTCAATCCTAATGAGATTAATGTGGCCAAGTCTGAAGTGCCAAAGATAGGTACTTTGAGAAACACGTTGTCGTTTTGTTTGAGTTTCAGCTGTTTTAAATATTTCAGTATTGTAAATAGCCTTAACTCTTGTTGGTTTTAACTTATCTAAATTATAATTTAAGTGTACAGAAAAAATTTGTACGCCTCTTTTAGTAATGAACGCTTCATTAATTTCAAAAGAAACTTTGTACATATGTTCAATCAAACAAGAAATAGATATTAAATTCCTCTTGCAAGAGGATACATACAGAACAGTTTCTAAGTATATATATCTATTTCCAAAAAATAACTTTACATCTCCCACTGCCAAAGCTGAGATGAGCTCTCCTGATCCAACCCAGAGAGTTATCTCACCATCTTCTAGTTGTTTCCAGGAATTAGTTTCCTGAGAAGAAGAACAAACATGATTAGTGGCCCCTGAATCCAGTATCCAAGTAGAATCATTATTCTCCACTATACACATTTCTAGGACTATTAAAGCGTACTTACCTTGACTCTTTTTTCCAACCTTCTTATCGACAAGGTACTTTGGACAGTTCCTTTTCCAGTGCCCATCACTGTTGCAATAGAAACATTTTCCTTTCTCCATAACAGGCTTTTTGCCTTTTGCAGTAATAGTAGGAGGTGTTTTCCCTTTCCCTTGTCTTTTCTTCTTCTGAATACCTTTATTCTTTGGGACAGATTTATTTCCAGAGGTAAATCCCTTTTGGAATCTCCTTTTTGAGGTAGTAGCAACATTTTCCTCTACCTCAGAACCCTTATTTTTCAATAAGGACTGATAAATCTGTAACTCATTGAGAAGAGTGGTAAGAATATAATCTATTTTGTTCATCATGGCGTTAGTTATGAACTGGAAAAAACTTTTCGGAAGAGACTCCATGATGAATCCTACTTGGCTTTTCTCGTTGATGACAGCCTCGTTTACTTCCGCAATGTTGAAGTGGACCATCATGTTCAGAACATGTTCCCTAACATTTGTTCCTTCTTTCATCCGGCAATTGTAAACATATTTGATAGCATCATGCATAGTTGAGGAGGACGGTTGTCCAAACAAAGCTTGCAGTGAGTCCATGATCTCCTTAACGGTGATTTTTCATGCTTTTTGGATAGTATATCTGATATACTTGTCAAAATATAGACTTTGGCTTTTTCATTAGCCTTGGTCCACCTGTCATGAGTGTCCCGAACAGTTCGGTTCGCATTCTGAGCAGGGACTGGAGGACATTCTTCTGTTAAAACAAACCTCAGATCATCGATAACTAGTAGAGTGTTTAAATTAGATTTCCAAGTTCTATAGTTATCGTCGTTAAGTTTTTTCGAAGCTAATAGTTGAACTATAGATGTATTCATTGTTGGGAAAAAATGAACAAGTTTAATTAGTGAATGTGCTCTAAATTTTAATCCAATTTGTTTAGCAAGTATAATGTACCCATATTTCATTATTTATTTTGCAACGATACTTCAGTGAGTCAGAATGGCCCCTATCAAAGGGCAGTCGACCACCCCTTTACTGAATCAACAGGAGCAACGTTTCTTAGCGCGCTTTTCAAGTGCTTAGCTTCTGCTAGCGGCGGGTGGCAAAGCCATAAAGTCAGTTCAGTTGGAAGCCTAAGCTAAGAATGTACGAATGAAGTGACGAGCCCTTTTAGTGTTTTAGAGATAGGGTAGGGGGGCGGCTTGATTGTGATAGTAATTTCGAACATCTCTCCCTTTTCTCTTAGCGTGCATAGTTTGCTTGCATAACGCTTTAGGCACATCAGATACTCTTGACTAAATACTAATACCAAAATAACTCTTATTCTTATAGTATTTAGTTATCATTTCTTTGGTCAAGAACTTTACTAACACTTAGTAAGTCTTGTAAGTGTATACCCTCCATTTTCAAATCACAAAGATTAGAATCAAATAAGCCCTTGAAGGAGAAACAATTGCTTGAAAACGGACCTATGTAACTTTATCCATTTCTGGAGTTCACGGAGTTCCGAGTCCCATGTTACAAACCCTCCGAAGGGATATGCACCTATAAACGCCAAGCAAGTGCAACATAAGAATCTCACGTTGTGACCTAATGGAAGAGACCATATGACGTGTTGACACACACCCTTCACCCACTTACTATGAACTACTTCCCCTATTCACCTTGCTATTGACCCATGCAAACACTTTCCGAAGGGAGGTTGCGCAGATAGCAACTCTAAGCCGAGCATGGGATTTCACGTTGTGAACTCTTAGGGACATGAGAGCTAATGATAACGTATGGTATACATTATTAATCTCCCACTGAAGTGTTGTAATTTTAATTGGGTATTTACTTGGTTATATTCCGGCTAAATATATACAACCTAAGTCTAGGTGAACAATCCAAGTATAACGTTTATACTGGCTTGTTTTAACCTATGATGTCTAAGTAATTTAAGCCAATTTAACTCACCTTACACCGCTCTGGCATGCTCATAAAATCGGGTTAACTCAACTCAGACGCCAACTCGATCCCTAGGTAGGAGGTGTTCCGTAAACCGTCAATTTAAATACCTCCAGCCTTAGACAGGATTTTGTTGGGTGAGTTTTGTAAACACAATTTTACAAGATATCGACCTAATTTTAACTATTAAAAGAGGTTGATTTGAGCTGCACTGGTTTTACCTTAGGTGAGCATGCAATTATATTTGTTATAGATTTTAAAATTCTAATTTATTTTATAACAATTAGAAAATAAACAATTCAAAAAATCATAACATATAGATACATTTCATCAATTAATATTACTAATTTATATTAACACTCATGAAATTAAAATAAGCATGCATACTATATATTATAACATTTATAACATACATAAAATGCATGAAACATGCTTATCCTATGGTGGGGATTTAAATCTATATGACATACTATATGCACAAATAAATTTAAATTAATTAAACATACATTCATAATGCATAAATAATTAAAACACACTAAATTGAACCAGTTTTGGCATATTTTTGCAAGCAAAAAACTAAATTATTACAATAATAATTTAAAAAACTGCTTGAACAAGTCCCGAACACTTCGAACCAGCTAGAACCGGCTTGAAACACCTCGAAAACGGGTTGAATCGGCTGAAAAAGGGTTGAACCGGTGAAGGGTTGACCGGTCAACTTCAACTTCTTCTTCCTCTTGTGAGTTCAACCAGAAGAAAAATATATATATATATATATATATATGCTGCTCTGTTTTCCTTCTTCATGAGCACTTGTCGGTCTTCTTCAAAATTCGGCCAAAACACAACTCAATAAATCCTGAAAAAATTATAAACTCTTCCTAACTCATTAACGAGCAAAACGCCTAGATTAATTACAATAATTGACCACAAATTTAATGGTAAAAAAATGCCAAAACCAGAAAAACCAATTTAGCTCCCATAAACATTCATCTCATGAATTAAACCCCACGAAAGTAAATTGAGTGAAATTAATTAGCTCTGATACCAATTGATAGATAAATGAGCATAAAGCAGAAGTTAATTTGATCAATTTTCACTCTAAGTTGCTTAATTTAGAGGATTAAACATGCAATTCAGAAGAAAAACCAAGGTTTCAAGAACACTTACCCTTAAAGCTCCAAATCCTTGATGAATTTCAACACCACTTGGTTGTAGACCACCACAAGAGTCTTCTCTATTATTTCCTAGGTTTAGATTGGATGGTGGGATCCAAATTTGTGGTGAATTTGAGAAAGAATAAAGGTTGGAAAGAAGATGAACAATGAATGGAATTTTGCAAAATTAACCCTTAATTTCACAAAATTCTTAAACTATTTTTATGTCAAAATCATCCCTATTTATTAAAGAATAACATGCAATCCAATTGCATCAAAATTTGACAACACAATTAGTTAATTTGTTGATTAACTATGAAGAAGACAACCAAGCTTCTAGCTTAGTTAGTGGGAAAATCCAATCTTCAAAAATCAATTTTAAAATCAATTTTCAATGCATTTCCAAAATTGAATTAAAATTGATTTTTAATTTCAAAAAATAATTAAATAATTAAATAAAAAATAATTTAATATTTAATTATTTTAATATTAAATAATAAAATAATATTATTTTTCACACTTGTCCCGATTTTTCTAAAAAAATCGATATGAATCCCTATTCATAGGATTAATATTTTAATCATATTTAAATACTATAATAACTCTATTTGTATGTTTAATTCGTAATTAAACGTTGATCTATCGTATATATCTGACTTTCATTCCTTAAGCCAAGAGTTGAACAGTTCAAACTTAATCACCACATCATCTAAGATTTTAGTCCATTTATGAGCCAGTAGAGGGACCTAATAGACCTACAGATCATGAGCTCCAACGATCTGAGATTAACCGACCAAACTCTTTAACCTAGTTAACCAACATTCGTTAACTAATGGGGCACTCCACTAAAGCCCGTAGCTGCACTCTCCTCGTTGTAGATATATTTGTGTCCATTTGATATAACCATCATCGATAAGTCAATCCTTTACAGGTTGTTCATAACTTCAGCTAGGTCAAATACTGATTTACCTCTAGGTTACATCTTTTCTCCTTAAGTACCATTGTCCCTCCAATGAACAATTGATTTAGGATCTAATCACTAAATGCATTCCCTCTCAGGCCAGTGAGAGGATGGGGCCCCTTGTTTAAGTCCTGGGAACAATACTTAAGAGAGCAACCTCTCTTCTATCCCTAAGTTGGGTAGGAGAGAATTCCGTCTTGCAAATTTTATGTCCCCTACTATCTGCCCAATCTTATCCCTGAAATGGGAGGAAGATTGAGCAGCGCTATTGAGTTTACTCTCGCCTATACAGATCAAGGGATAATTCTGAATAAACAGAAGGTCATAGATAGCTCAAGATTTAGATCAAGTTATCTAGGTCATCGATAAGTGAAATTAATCAGTGTTAATCGTAAATGGTGTTAATACGTAACAGTGATTATTTCAGGGTCAGTCTTACACAATCTCATAGAATACCTCCGCTCACATGTCTCTACATGAGCAAATTAGGATGACTTCATTTATGACACTTTACAACATTTGTAACAATCATGAAGCGGGTCGTATTCGATAATGTCTCCAGGAAGAGGTACCCAACCTGATCCATGTACTATAGACTATTGAGGCTACTTACTCGAACTTAATCCTATTTATGTCTCTACATAAAGTCCATGTACTCATGATAGTAGCCAAAGGTTCGTAGTTTAATTAGATTTAGAGTAAATAAATAATTAATTCACTTGAATAATTAATCCTATTTTCGAGCATTTTAATTGAGATCACTAAACAAATGTTTTGTTTTGTTTCTTTATTTAACAAGCAAAGCGAATTATTATGAGCTGTTAAAAAAATATATAATAATTCAATCATCTACACATGGGATAAGAACATTTTGTACCATATCAGACTTTAGGGCTGCTTGGATATATAGCAAAACGAGATTAAAATATTGTAAAAATAAAAAAATTTAAAGTAAAAGTTAATTGAAAATATAGCAAAATTTTTTGATAGACAGTGATAGAAGTCTATTACTAATATATTTATTCGATATTTTATTTAATTTGTTTAAAGTTTGTGTCTAGTGATGTATTTATTGTTCGTCTTTACATGTAGCCATCTTGATGTGTGTTTACAAAATAAGTTAATGTTTGACATTTGAATTTAATTTTAATTTCATCTTGGTTAAATTATTTGGATTAAATTAGATTAGGTCATAATAGAAGCATGTCGCTGATAGAATTATAAGTATATGAATCGTAGACCATTTTATAGATAGACTTAAATAGACTCTGATATACTATTTACATTAGATAGACTCTAATGGATGTATACAAAAGTCCATCACTAGTTTTTTCTTCTTCTTTTGTTAGTTCAATTCTATCAACTACTATTACTGAAGAAATAAAAATTTATCAATACTAAAAGTGATAGAATGAAGAAATATATTATATTTTATCACTCTATATCATTGATAATATTAGTGACAGATTTCTATCATTGTCTATCAGTGATAGATACAGAGTGATAGAAGTCTATCCCTAGTTTTATTTCGATCACTGACAGATAGTGACAGAAGTTTTAGAAATCTTTAACTAATATACTTATTTGATACTTTATTTGTTTAAGATTTGCGTTTAATGATATATTGATAGTGTAATGTCTCATCTAAGTTCCAATCATGTTCAATTATTTGAATGATTGTTAATTTGGTTTAAGTGAATGAGATGGTTAATGTAAGGACTTCCCTTTTATATCTTGTTAATTAAATTGGGATCAATCAGTTAAGGTTGGAAATGAAATCTAACTTGATAAACTAATTGTCTAATGTTGAAAATAAATTAAGTTAGATTAAATTGGTTAGAGTTAAAAGTAAGTTTCTGTTGGTTAAGTAAAGAGAATGTAGTTGGTTAAGTAAAAATTAATTAATCAAGTGGGAATTTTGTTATGTTGGAGTGGAACTGGTTTAAATATAAATAAAACAAATATTAAATAAGTGAAACAATTAGAAAACACACGCCAAAAAAAGGAGAGAGAGAGCAAACACAAAATTAGTGCACCAGAATATATATATATATATAATTTAAATTAAGAGTATGACATTTTCTTTTTCTCTTAAGTATAGTTGGGAATTAGGAGTGAGCATTAGTCGGTCGATATTCGTTTAGAGTAATAATTGACACTAGCCAACAACACGATGGTTTTCATCGATTGTTGTCTATTGGTCATGGGATGAACGAGAACATTGATGAATTGACTAGGCAGGCGAGCGGTGCGATTTTGCCGGGTTTTCTAGTTCTAGTGAATTGACAAAAAAATGAAAAAGGGAGAAGTAAAGAAAGAAACATGGAGAAAAAAGAAGAAAAATAATAAATAATAAAGAATGAGAAGAGAGAAGGAAGATTAATGAAGAACATAAGGAAGGGAGATTCGGAAAGAAGATGGGAAAACAATGAAGAAAAGAAAGAGATGGGAAAGAAGAGAATGAAGAAAGAGAAACAAGAGAGAGGATTTCACGGGAGGGGAAAGAAGAGATAGGAGGAAACAAATAATAATGATTATTGGGAGTTTGGGAAACGAGAGATGTTGAAGTTCTGAATTGGTTATATTTATTCAAGTTTGGTTGGTGGATGTCGCACAGGTTGTTTTAGAGGTTGTATCACAAGATGCTGCTTCTACATAATATTTCTTTCCTTATTTGAACTATTGTGTGTATTATTTTCTTTAGTTTACTTTCCTTTTTTATAATCTGCCAATTTTGTATGATGATCATATTGGGTTTACGTCCTAAAACTTATGGTTTGTAAACTCATGCTTCGAGCTCTTCCCAAGAAGTTTGACATGAAAGCAACTGCCATTGAGGAGGCTAAGGATACTGCTTTGATGAATGTTGATGAATTGTTTGGTCTTTTGTTGACCTTTGAAATGTCCCTTGATTGTAAACTTGCCAAGAAGAATAAAGGCATTGTTTTGCAGTTCTCTGTCAAAGAAGTGCATGAAAGAATTGATGAAGAGTCAAAAGATTCTCTTGCAGACTCCATAGCTCTTTTTAGTTGTCTCTTTTGATACTTCATCTTTCAGAAAACCTAAGCTTTGATGTCTTTGAAAGCAATCATAATAGTGAAGCTTCTCTTAAGTCATTTGATCCTTTCTATCATGTGTTACACAAAAAATGCCAAGAGGATGTGAAGACTCTTCACATTAAAAAAGAAAGGATTGAATCTTTGTTGGTTGATAATCACAGACTCATAGCCACAATTGTTAACTTGAAGCTCAATTGAACCTAGTAAGAGGTGAAAAGAGTCTATGTGTAAATCTGGAAGGATCCTAAACTCTGCCTTCAAGGTTTTGACAAAAGGTGAGGTAGTAGGTAAAAACTAAAGCACTTAAAAAGTGTTTTATTTGCCTCCAATTTAGGGATGATTTTATTAGATATGTGGTTATTTACTAGTGGTTTAAGGTAAGTATGAGGAAAATACATGTTCAATGCCAAAAGAACCAAAGTGAGCCAAAATCGGACGGAAAATAGAAGAAAAAGGGCAAAAACCCCAAAATAGGGCAATGTTACGACGTTGTAGACTTGATAGCAACAATTTTTGAAACAGGAGATAGCACTGCAGCGACAGACAGGGAGCTTTACAACGCTGACATGAAACTATGGCAAGACACTTGGGGTAGGTTTTTATGATGGTTAGCGTGGCAATGTATCTTAGAGCGCCACGGGCCTAACTTTCCAAATTTGAAAATTTGACAATTTAGAAAAATTCGTGGGCTGCAAGTTTGGTAAATTCTATAAATATGTAGGTGATCAGCAATCCTAACCACGAAATTAAATAGCTTAAGAGTGTGAGTTTGCTATAAAAAAGAGAGGAAATTGTTGGAGAAGAGTTGAAGGTCGTTCGAGATCGCAAGGAGCCGACCAAGTTGAGATTAAAGGAGTTCAACGCCGGGAAGCAATTCGAGAGTTTATCTTCCTATGTTTCTCTTTCTCTTTTACTCTTATGTTTAAGGAGTTCAACGCCGGTAGTGTCTGTCCATCGTTCACACAGTATATTCCTTAGGCTTGTCCATCGTTTGCGTGTCGCTATCGTGATCTCTCCCTCTTCTCGCACCTTTGTTCGGCTGTTTAGTGACAGCCACCACGTCGTCTGCCAGTTGTTTGGTGGTGTCTGTTCATTGGTCTACGTTCATTCCAGTAGTCTCGCATAGTAGGGCTCTGTCGGGTCTATAGCTGCTCGTCTAAGCTAGTCCAACGGCAATGCTAGTTGAGTAGCTGTTACCCTTTTAGTGTATTCCCTAGATTTTGGGATTTTTGGGGTAAGATGGACTATTTAGTGAGTTTTTTGGGAGATTAATGAACACACATTACGTGTGAGGCCTAAAATCAATTTTATCCTTGGCATTTAAATGCTAGATTGAAGATTTGCAAAGTTTTACTTTGCTGTCCAACACAATCAAGGTTGATTTCGCTAGGAATTTGGTGAGTATTTTTTGTTCCAAAGCTATTTTTGGGTTATCTAGCAATGTTGTAAATTTGGGATTTAATTCCCAAATTATTGTGTTGATTTAGGAACGTGTTGATTTGGGAAGTTGGAGTTGGTTCTCAAATTAAGCCTTGTTGTAGGTAAATCTATGTTGAGGTTATTTAGGATTAAGTCCAGCATGTTGGGTTTTATGCTCTAAAACTCATAGATTGTAAATGTAATTATTTGACCGTCATTGATTGTTTTTGTTTGTTTTGTCTTAATAACCTAAGTCCAATAAACTAATATTCTAGGCTGTTTTATGAGTCTTAAACTGTATGTGAGGACATACAGAGATCAAATGTTGAAGATACAGTCTAAAGGTCTATAGTATAGGGATAAGGTTTGTCACCTTATCCTGGTGACACTATGGATACGACCCACTTTGTATTTGATACAAATGCAATGATCTAACGCGTTCGTGTAGGTGACATGCGAGTGGAGGCATCCTATGCAATGAGTTTGCATAAGATCGGACCATGAAATAGTAATCACTAGATGTAACTCTGTTGACTAGTTAGGTTTCTATTTCAAATAGGATGACCTAGGCAACTTAGTCTTAATCTTGAGTATATTATGAACTCCTGTCCACGAAGGATTGTCATTTGATTTGTATGGGTGAGAGTGGTCATTTTCTGACACAATATGCCTACCATCTTGGGGACAAGACCGAGTAGTGAGCTAGGGACATAATTATACAATATGAAATTCACTCATTCCCATCTTTAAGGTAATTAGATAAGTGTTCCCTTAAGTGGTGTCTCTGGAACTTGAACAAAGGGTCCTACCCTCTCACTGGCCCAAGAGAGGTTTCTATTTAATGGTTGGACCATAAACAAGTAATTCATTAGAGGAGCACTGGTATTTAAGGATTTAGAAGTAACCTATGGGTAAAACGGTAATTTGACCCAACTGGTGTTACGAACACTTGTGAAGGACTAATTTGCTGTTATTGGTCTATATCCATGGACACTGAAAAGCGCTTGAAAACTGCTCTCTATTCTCTCAAATTAAGGGAGTTTATATTAGATTTCACTTATTTAATAGTGGTTTTTAGGTTAAAATGAGGAAAATTAGAAGAGAAGACCAAAAGATTAAAACCGAGCCAAAATACAGAAAAAAGAGATGAAAAACACAACGTTGCCAAAAACAGGGCAACGTCGAGACAGCGCTGCCGTGGTGCTATTTCCCGATAGCAAGTCTGCCACAATACAACCGTAGTTCCGCGACGCCAGTTTCCTTAAATGAAATATTATGTATTTTTGTAAAGTTTTTGGGTGGCCAGCTCTATAAATTGGGGGGTTTTTAGCAGCCATAGCCATTAATCTACAGACCAAAAGAGACATAAGAAGGAGAGAATTGAGTGAGAGTTCATTAAAGAGCTTCAAAGAGCGAGTTAGTTGCAAGGAAGAGGAAACGAGTTCAAGAGAGTCGTCGTGCCGTTCAAGTTTCGACGTGAGAGCCAAGGAGATTGTGCCGATGCTACCTCAATCAAGAGCCTCTTTTGAGTAGAATTTCCCTTTCTTTACACTCTTTCTTTGTTTATATTGTTTGAACATGTTGTTTCAAGCTATAAGTGGCTAAACTCTTTAGTTTTAGGGTTTTGATGAATTATTTATGAATTCATGTTGATATTGTAGACCTTCATGGTTTTGTTGGAATGATTATGTTTTTCATTGTTATTGTGTTAATTCTTATGGATTGACCATCTTCACATGTTAGGTTAGATGTATGATTGAGAGATTGTATGTTTGACTAGATCTGTAACAATGAATTGTTGTCAATCTATCACGAGAGTAGTTAGGTTGACAATAAAAGTTGCTAAAGACTATTCTTAATGTCATGTAATTTGTATTGGTTTCAAGAGATTGGTAATCAATTAAGTTACATGAGAAAGAGTTGTTTTGAGGGAAAATAACTTGCAATTAAGTTTCTAGACTTAGGCATATGAATTACAATAAAATCCATGAATTCTAAAATATTGCATGATGAAATAAACAATGATTCATTACCCTAGAACTCTATTTGACTCATGTGTTTCACACTTTATTACTTTCCTTATTTAGTTTATATTTTCCATAATTCACAATTTCCGTCTTATATTATAACTTGACCCGTACAGTTGCAGTTAACACTTAAAGTGGCACAATCAAGTTTTTGGCGTCATTGCTGGGGGTCCAAAGAACGGTTTTTTGTTATTTAATATTTATTAAAATTAATAGATCTTAATTTAAGGTATATAGTATTATTTGGTTGATAATTTTGCCGATTTATGCCTCGTGACAATACTAATATTCTCCCTTTTGATCCCGAGATTGAAAGGACGTGTAAAAGGAATCTAAGGGTTCAACACAATCAAACCGAGGAGATGGCGGAGGAGATACCAAAGGTAATTCAGGACTATTTCCAACCGACATTATCGGCAAATCAACCCAGCATAATAAATGTGCCCATCAATGTCAACAACTTTGAGTTAAAATCGGGGTTGATCCAAATGGCTAGAGAGCTAGTGTCGCACCCCCTCCCAGGTACCCTCTTAACCCAAAAGAAAGTGTGAGGATAGTAGACACCAACCTTCTTATGATATCTACTGCCAACCTTATTCCCAAAACCATCACCGAAAAAGCATATATACACAATGATTGAACAACATACTTTAGCCAGGATTAAGTTATCATACAGACATTGATTTTCACTCAAACCATATATTTACATAAGTTCCTCAACATCGCCCTTAACCCTCCATATGTACAACACATGTTTAGGTTCAAATAATTACAATTCTCAAAATACTAGACACTGATGGTGGGCCCAGACGAGTTTCTGTGTAGGTTAAGCACTCCAGACTCACTCACTACTTGGAAAACAGAAAAATAGGAAAACATGAGTTAGGTTGCCCAGTGAGTGACTTGTTTTGTAAAAACTTCCTTTAGCTCGGAAACTAATCATAGTGTAAACATTATAAAACAATGCGTAAATAACATCAATTCAAAGTCATTTCCATGCAAACATGCTCAAGTAGCATTGTCAAATCATATATTTCAAATCGTCATGCATTAAACACATCAGTATTTTTAAGCATGCTTAGGATTTTACCCTTTTAACATCACCTCATTCAACTATTCAATATGTGCACATACGATTAATATCCCGAGCTTCCCATATGCCTTCTCTCAATCCTTCAGCATTAGGGTCACGTACCAAGCCTTCACCGAGTCCTTCGGCATTGGGGACCATTCAATCTACCCATATGCCTTTTCTCGGTTCCTCGACATATCCAGATGAAACGTACCTTCACCAAGTCCCTCGGCATGGAAAACCAATGCCTTCTCTTGGTTCCTCGGTATAGCAAATCCTATGTACCTTCACCAAGTCCTTCAGCATTGGGGACTATTTAATCTACCCAAATGCCTTCTCTTGGTTCTTCAGTATAGCAAATCATACATACCTTCACCAAGTCCTTCGGCATTGGGGACAATTAAATCTACCCAGATGCCTTCTTTTGGTTCTTCGGTATCGGGGTCATATTCAGATAATAGCATGCAAAATCAGTCATCAATTCGGGCTATAAATCATTCAGAATATTTCTCAAACGACACATTTTATCAAACCCGATAATATAGAGCTTCACGCTCAAAATCAGGTAAAAGAATATTCAATATCGTATAAGGATACTCATGCTTTATCAAAACTTGTTCGTATTTGTAAACCTTATCTTTTGTATAAAACAAGCATATTAGGAAACATCAATGATAATCATTCCAAAACCATAATAGTCCTTGCAAAGAGATATTTATTTCCAAACCATTGGTATTACTTAAAGAGAAAGCTTTCATATTTGAAAACGTTGGGGTTACTCACTACTTGTCCCTGGGCCTTCAGTGAGTTATACACCTTCGCTAGCTCTTCTCGTCCTGTAATAATACATTTATCTTTGTTAGATTTCCTTAAAATTCCCTTTAACATAACCAACAAATTTTAAACATTTATACTTGTCCAATTGTTCACCACCGGGACCAAATTCCATAAGGAAAATCATTAATGAACAAGACTCAAGCAACCAGCGAGACTAGACTAGCGAAACTGAGCTGCAAACAAAATTGTACCAGCGAGACTAGTGATACCTTGCAATACCAAGCGAGAGTTGTGAGACACAAAGCCTCCAGCGACACCAGCGAAACTTGTCTTGCTGCTCACCCTTATAGCTTCAGTGTCGCTGCTTTTCCAACGATACCCGTCTCCCACAGCTTCTGTCTTCAATTCTGTTCTCACTTCTATCTATTAAACGTCGTATTTCTAGCCCGAATTAGAACTTCTTCCCTTCTACAAACTTATAACGAAATGTGTTTTCTAGCTTACCTCAAGATTTTGGAGCTTAACTCCTCTTCATTCGACAAATATTCCCAAATTACTTCAAGCTGCTCCAAATCACTAAGGAAATCCATATTAGTCACTTCCACCTAAAATTTAACATGTTTCTCTTCATATTCAGCTCAACCATCCTTCACAAGAATTGTTAAGAATTGAGTTAACATACTAACCTAAAATTTTCAGCCCTAAAATCAATCTCCATAGCTCGCTATTCTTCAAATACCAAACCTTGCTCTGATTGCACGATAGCAACCAGACTTTCTGTTCCAGCTTCAATTACACCATGAAACTGACCAGAATTCTACACGAATTTGCCTAGACTCCTTCTACCTCTCTTCATTGCTCAGCTGAAAAATGAATCGGTTAAAGCTTTTGAAAATGCAGAAAATGATCGAAAACTCAGCTTTACACATTTAAACGAGCTACCGATTACTTCCACTTTCTCTTTTTATTTTATTTTCTAATAAACAAAGTAACTCCTTCACTATATGCACGTAACCCCCCATGGCAAACTTGGACACTTAGCTTGGATGCATAGTACCATGAGTTTGTCCCAAAGGCTCTCTTGAACGCATGCTTCACTAATGCAACCCCTTACTAACATCAAACAACATATGGCCACTTGCCCAACGACCTCAACAAACGCATAACACCTACCATCACCCATGGTCACTCTCATGGATGCATACCTTAACCAAGCCAACGCATAACCACTTGCCCAACACATCAACCATGCCAAAGGCTCTTGGCCATCTCTCTTTCAACCACCCGCTTACTAAGCTTGCCATCTTCCCAAGATAAAAGTAGGGCTTACAGCTAGCCTTTAGAGGAAGAACTAATGAAGATCCTCAGAAGCACCTACGGTCTTTCTTAGAGATATGCGGAATGGTAAAGATGAATGGTGTCTTTAACGGTGCAATTAAACTAAGACTTTTTCCTTTCTCTTTACAGGACTGAGCAAAGGATTGATTGGAAACCATCCCTCCGGATAGTATCACTACGTGGGAGATCTTAGCACAAGCTTTCTTGAACAAATATTTTCCACCGGCTACATCTGAAAGACTAAAGATGGAGATTGGAACATTCCGCCAACTTGAGGATGAACAACTTTATGAGGCTTAGGAGAGGTACAAGAATCTCGTGAGGAGATGCCCTCAACACGATTACCTGGATTGGTTACAAATTCAACTATTCTACAAGGGATTATCAAGCTCAACCAAATCCATTCTAGATGCAAACGCTAGAGGCTCGATCTTCTCCAAGAATGCTCAAGAGGCCTACACCATACTAGAAGACTTAGCCACTACATTTTACAATTAGCCATGTGAACGGTCTTCTCCAATTATCTCAAAAGCCATCGGATGATATGATATGGATGAGGTAAGTTCTCTAAAAGCTCAATTGGAGTCTCTTACTAATGCTTTATCTAAATTGTCTTAAGGAAGTCAAGCTCAAGCAAGTCCACCATCAATAGCTTCCCTTGCGGCCATGGCAAATCAACAAGAGCCTAGTGAGTTAGAAGTGACTAATTATGTAGATAGAGGACAATACCGAGGTCAACAACAACTCTCGACTCACTATCATTCCAACTTGAGGAATCATGAGAATTTTTCATATGCTAACAACAAGAATGTGTTGCAAGCACCTCAAGGATTCAATGGAGTGGGGAATGCAAAGACATCATCACTAGAGGACATAATGCTTGACTTTGACAAAGAGTTAACATCAAGGACAACCACATTGGAGAATTCGGTCCAAGCTATAGCAAGCACCGTTCAAAGCCAAGATAAGGCAATTCAAAACTTGAAAGTTCAACTTAGTCAAAAGGCCACATCTCTCCACACAATGCAAAAAGGTAAGTTCCCTAGTTGCCCCGAGAGAAACCCAAAGGAGGAATGCAAGGCCGTGACTTTGAGGAGTGGGAAAAAGTTGTCCACTCCCTTGATCAATGATGAGGATGATGAGCAAGAGGTAGATCAGACCATCCAAGAGCCTATCTTAGAAGATGAACCAAAGGAGGTCTTAGAAAAAGAAGTAAAGGTAGAAGCGTCAACATCTTCAAGTAAGCCATCTAACCCTCTACTTTTTGTACCTAATACTTTGTCATATCCTCAATGTTTAAAAGAAAGAAATAGACTCCCAATTTTCTAAATTTCTAGAGTTGTTTAAAAAGCTTCACATTAACATCTCATTTGCTTAGGCTTTAAAGCAAATGCCAAGTATGCTAAATTTTACCTCATCCCTCAGAGAATAGAAGAGGTTCGTGGTGATCGTGTTCAGAGTTGACAACGAAAGTAAGATTCTATCTCTAATCCACGCTTAGCCTAGAATTAATACAATAGATTTTCTGTATTTTTTTTTTCAATATATAGGTATTTCAAAATCTCAATTTACTTTGAATTTGGTTCTGTACTATTCCCGTTGTGTTAGGGATTTCAACCATTTCACAACACTAAGGTTTAGGCCCTAAGATACCTAAGCAAATTTTGACTTATGCATAGGGTCAATTCAAGAATTTTACTCATGATAAAGACAAGTGTGAGCTGCTAATTACTTGGACTTAATCTCGAGGTAAGTAATCATAGTACTGGAATTCCCAGAGGTTTTGTGTTCCTTTGAGATTACTAGAGGTTACGTGTATCCTTTCAGATCCACTAGATGTTTTGTGTTTCCTACGGGATTCACCAGAGGCATGTGATTTCCTCAAGGATTCACTCGAGGTTTGTGGATACAATAACTCACCTTTGGTAGGACAAGTTTAATTACTCACACAGTTTGTTATGTATGAAAAGTGAAGAATGTCTGTCCCACTAGCATGTTGCATTTATTGGGTATAAATGCGTAGTTTGACCCCATAGTGGGGTTACTTACTGGGTATTTATATATTCATCATTTTCTTATGTTATGATTTTCAAGTAAGGGATGCACCGACGAATGACAAGAAGAATCCATGAGAATGCCATGGGGCCAGAAGTAGCTTTCGCATAGTTATCATGTTTTGAACCAGTCTCGGTGTCTAAACTATTTGAAATTTTTTAGCATTTTCCTTAATATAATATTTCCAAAAATGCATTTTTTTTAATTGTTTTACCACAGGGGTTGTGACATCCCAAATTGTCAAGTAATTGTTTTCTTAAAAAATTAATTATCTTGAACTATTTAGTTAGTTGTTTGAATTTTGAGGTTTAATTAGATTATATTTAGAAAATAATTCAATTTAAAGTAATCGTGATAAAAGATTTGGATTTAATTCTCAGAATCCTTCTCACAGAAGAGCTTGAAATGGAGACTAGTTATGGTGAGGGAGAATTTGTGCTTTCGCCTCTTGAACTCCTTTCTTTCCTCCTTTGAATGGAGAAGTTTTGGGCTATTTATAGGCGTCGAAAAGGTGAACTCATGATGACCTCACACCTTTGCATTAAATTTCATGCCCTGCTGCGCAGACTTTTCACATCGTAGGCCCATTGGTTCTGCCATGATCTGCTAACGTGTTATCTTTTTGCATATTGACATGACAGCTATTGCCCATGCGTTTGTATCTGCTTTTTCTTCTCAATGCATGGTCTCGACGCATGGGTTTCTACTTCTTTTGTTCTCGCAGCAGCTTCCTCTCTGGTACTTGGGTTATTTGTGCTTCTTTTCTACTTAATCCTGCGTTAAGAACAAAAAAGCTCATATATTTTCCAAGTATATTCTTTTGTAAATGGTGCCAACACATGGTAATACATATTACATAATTCAACTGGCAAAATAATGCTTTAACCCTAAAGTTACTCTAATTAATTCAAATAGTGACTATAATAACTTGTATTTCTACAAGTTATCATGAATCATCTAAGAGAGAGATGTATGTGGGAGTTATCAAATAACTCCCCACTATATCAAATAAAATAACTCCCAAAGGAGTTATTTCAAAATTTGAATTTCATTATATTAATTAATATAATATATAATATATAACCTATATAATATATAACCTATAGTTTATTATATCATATATAATATAACCTATAGTTTAAATTCTCTCATATAACCTATAGTATTAATATGAATCATATTCATATTAATTTTAACCTATAGTTTATATATGAATCACATTCATTTAATTAATATTTGAATCACATTTAAATAGCCTGATAAGGCTATAAGATTTCTCATCTTTTAAAGAGAACTAAATAGGTCAAAATTAGGTTTTTAATATAATGGAAAAAATGGGAGAAAAAAGAATTAAAGAACTCAAAAGACTCAAACGAGTCCAAAAAAAGAAAAGACTCAAAAGTTTCATGTGAACAAAAAGAAGAAAACTAAAATATGTACGAAATACTAGAGGGTAGAACAGGGGGAGGTCTTTTGACCTCTAACTCTATTACCTGAATCTTATTCAAGGTAAGGTCATGATCTTCTATCTCAACAACTAGTTAAGGGCATGGCATGTTATCTTACCAATCATCCTCGATGTCAACATGGATTACCTCATCTCCGTGTGCATCAGGGGGTGTCATGTGATGTAAGCAGCAAAGATTCACATCCTCTCTCAACTGATTCGACAAACTGATCGACCAGGTCTCTCAAGCTTCGAAGGTAAGTTGCAGCCTATGTCTTAGAATGAAGACTTTCCTGTTGGAGGTGGTGAATCTTCTGCTCAAAAAGAAGATTTTTGTTAGCAATCTGTCTCATCACATCCTCTAGTGACATACCCGAGTTGACGATGTGAGCTTGCATCGATATGTTGGAAACGACGGAGTGTGGATCATAGTGGTGGCAGTCCCATCCTTAGTTTCCATAGCCAAAGGACTCCTCCAATCGAGGTTGATAGGAATTGTGATCCAAATGGCTAAGGAACCCTCCCGTGGTGTAGTCTTGTGGCATCAGATCCCATTGCAACTTGGGCATGATTGCTCAAGATGGCCCATGAACAAGAAAATCCTACATGCTTGCAGCAGCTGCGATCTTCTTGCAACCATTTGACTAACCAAATAAGTTAACTCAGAAAGTTGACCACTAAGGTCACTAACCTGGTTACAAGGCTGAGCTGCTCCATTAGATCGTTCCCATCCTTGATGATGATATCCTGCCAAGCTAAGGACATTAACACAAGAAAAGAGAAATAATAAAAAGCAAAAGAAAGCTCTAAATAGGGACTTAACTAAAAAAAACAAAGTGGCTTCCCTGAATCATGAATCTGAAAAATTTGGAAAATCTTCCTCTGAAAAAGCCTCTGATTGGGGTTTCCTAAAGATTTCTAATGAGGACCTTGGTCCTAAAGAATTCAAATCACTCATGCCTCTGTTAAAGCCAAAGATAAAAAAACTTTATCTTTAAATGTTTCTCTAGTGCCATTAGATGGTGTGTCTTTTCATTCTGAAAAAGGTGCCAACCATTGGAAGTTTGTTGTCAAATAAAATATAGTGGATGAAAAGGAGTTATCTGATTGCACCTAAGAATGTGTTGACCTCACTGAGTTGCTCCTGAATACTGGCTTGGGACGAACTGTGTTGAACTTGAGGCCCTTCTCTGATCTCGGTAGTCTGGGCTTCCAGAAGGTACACATCAGACGACATTAGTTTGTTATCTTCCCTACTTTAATCAATCAAGTTTTACATTGAAATGCGACAGAGAATTTGACCGAGCAACGTCCTTCCTTGAGGGATCTTGTGTTTTAACTAACTGGAGGTTTCAGGTTTCCATGGCCTAAAAGGGCTAATTGCCTACGACTGTTTTAAGTGTGAAATATGCTCTTCTACAGAAGATAGAAGTCTCAAATTAGTGCCCATCATCCCATAAGTCAGGTCTGTCTAACACTTTTGCTACTCTTATCTATCAAATTGGAACTTGGGCTACATTCAAATGTGGGGTATTTGCACTAAATCAGATTAAAAGTTGGGTCAAAAGCCCTTAATTACCCATTTTCTATGCTTGGTTGTTTTGTGGTATCTTTGTGACTCAAAAACCTGACTTGCTTGATCGTGATGAGCCTATTGGACCTTCTCCTAGCTTGCTATCGATACATCTCAAGCTCCTACAAGGACATTATGCTCCTGATCTTGACACCTCTATCTATGCTCCTCATTCGGATGCCACGAGCAAAGCCTTAATTGAATCTTTTTGGGGAAGTCGTATCCTACATCTATTGTCAAATGAATTTCAGGATATTGCTAATCTTATGAAGCAACTATAGGAACATAAGGCTCAGGTTGATGAAGTGTTGTTGGGGATGAGGATNAGCAAATTTATTATTAGCATTTATGTCATTAGTATTGTTATGGTATAACCAAAAAAAAAAAAAAGAAGAAGAAAGAAGGATATCAATGGACTCCATGTTGAACCGTAATTTGCAGGGTAACGTAAAACCAAATATTCATAAAATACATTTTTGTGAGACGTAGAGAATACTTCATTTTTCCATATTGGCGAGAAAACAACAAATCACAATTATCAAATTTACATTCCCAAAGAAAGGCTAAACCTAAAATCAAATAAATAGGGGGGGGGGGGGGGGGGGGGGGGGGGGGGGGGGGGGATGATTAAATGCAGGGAAGTTTGAAAACAGTTTGGAGTAGTGTTTGGTGGAAGACTTACTTTGTTTGTGTTGATTAATCTTTGTTTTTCCTTGGTTTGGTGTTTGGTTGTCTGGACGACTTAAAAGACTTAATTTGTATGTTTTGATATTGTAAAGACTTTAAGACCTCTGCTTATTCAGATGTTTTGGTTGATGGTCAGACTTTATTTCTGTCATCTGGTATTTTTGTTGATTGGTTGGTGTTCGTTATTTTGCCTTAAAAATATCAGCAAAAGGGGGAACTTATTGGAGATTTGCTGATTGGCTCTATATTTTTTAATAAGGCAATTTGTGGAGGCTTTTGTTGATGTCACAAATATAGTCTTAACATCTGACTATGACAATATTAATTCCTACAGAATAGTTTTCTTTCCTTATGGAACTTTCTGATTGAGGAGTTTATTTCCTTTCCCGGCCTCAGTTTATAGAAAGAGATTAATGGTGATCATTTAGGATTACCACATTTGTTTACCGTGAAAGGAGAGTTTCTGTTCTTGGTGGCTAAGTTGTGCAACATTGCGTTTTATTCTTTGATCACTTCATTTCGCTATGAAACTTCATCATTTGAGGAGAGCAAAACTTTGAAGAAAATCTTTGTCTTAAGGGGAGCATAAGACATCACTACAAAAAAGGGATTCTTGATTTTAGGCCGAATCTAAGACTTCATTCTCGAGAAGGATTTCTCCATCCTAAGATTCATCAGTGAAGGAAGTTCACTTGGTTGCAAAGAAGATAATCAAGCTAAGAGGAGTCTTCTACAGTGTCAGAAGCCAAAGTGTTTTTTTCCTAATATTATCACTTAGGGGGAGCCAAAGTACAATTGAGAGGGAATCTCACATCCAAGAGTGCTTAGGTGTTTAGCAAGTTAAACTCTACAAGAGTCATTGTAGAAGTCAATACTTTATAGATAAGTACTTTGTTATAAAAGTTTAACTCTTCAACATTAGTGGATTATCTTTCCTGGGCACATTGAGCCCCGGACATAAGTGACTTATCGCCGAATTGAGTTACCAACTCCTGTGTGAAATTATTCTTTTACTTGCTGTTAGTTTGTTGGTTGTTATAGTGCTTGCATTTAATTTGATTGTCAATGGAAGAAATGAGGTTATTGGCTGTAAGAGCTCATGTCTCACATTTAATCGGCCAGAGGATTGTTGTACAACTGAATTTAACGACCCAAAAATATGTCAACCCAGCATCTCTATGAAGATCTTCGAGAAGGAATGCCCTTAGGCTTATAGCTATGCTTATGACAATGAAAATAACACTTTCGCATGCAACACTACATCCAGTTATGACGTTATGCTTTGCCCATGACCACACCCACACAACACAACAATCATATACATTTCTAAAATCGTTTTTTTTTTTTATCATTTCAATAAAAAAAATAAGTGTCCTAATAAATAATGTTCAAGCGTAACTAATGAATAAAATGCATCTTATTAATAATGTTTTATTAAATTAATCATACATACATTTCCTCTTTTGTAATAATGTTTTTGTTTGGTTTCAATTTAGTCCCTAAGTTTCAAAATGTTGCAATTTTACCTTTGAGAGATTTGAGTTTTGTTTCAATTCGATCCATAGGCATCAAGGTCGCACTTTTAAACTTGATTTTTGCACTAAATATTCACTTTTCGTCTTCAGTGTTAATGACTATTAGTTAATTTAAATAATCATATTAATTAAGTGTCGTTCTTTTTTATTACTAGTAAAATTAGATTTAAAACTTCACTTTATATCTTTTTTAGATTAAGTAATAGACGTGAACGCTAATGATAGAAAGTGCGTATTCATAAAAAAATATGGTTAAAATTGTAACATTTGGAAACTATGGACCAAATTGAAAAACACTTAAGTTTCATTGATAAAATTCTAACATTTTAAAACCTAGTGACTATTGTGAAACAAAACAGAAAATTTGAGGATTAAACATGTACTTATTTTGAAACTTAAGGACAAAACAGAAACTATACCCAAAGCTTAAAGACCTAAAACTAATTTTCCCTTTAGTTTATTTCAACTTTGCCTAAAGCTTGTGTAACTATTTTCAATATATTTCGCTACTAAATTTTAGAACTTTCAACGCTACCTTTGTTATTTCACATTTTTAGTATTTTAATGGGAAATTGTCGAAAACAACATGCTCAAATTATCACATTACAAAAATAGCACGCTTTCTAAATACTCGTTAAAAGAATTTGAAACTCTAAGAATTCAAATAACGTAGGAAAGGACAAAAATACCTTTATTGAAGAAAACCCTTCATCTCCACAGCAAGCACTCTAGTTCCTCATTTTCACCCGAGTTCTCCCTTCACTTGCTTTGAAAATTTGTTCATCTCCATGGTTATTTGCATCCTTAAGCTTTGATATTGTAGAGGTATTACACTATTTCTATTTCTTTTGTTTAGTAATGATGCGCACTTTAAGTGTTAACCGCAAGTGTACGGGTCAAGTTATAATATAAGACGGTTAAGTCCGAATCGTTCCACTGGAGATCCAATTGTGAAGGTTTAAGTTACTTAGCTATTCTAGAGTTGAATCAATTTTATTTGAGGATTGAATTTGAAAATTATGAGTTATGGAAAATATAATCAAATAAGGAAAGTATTAAAGTGAGAAACACAAGAGTCAAAGAGAGTTCTAGGGTAATGAATCCTTGTTTATTTCATCATGCAATATTATAGATTTCATGGATTTTATTGTCATTCATATGCCTAAGTCTAGATACTTAATTCCAAGTTATTTTCTCTCAAAAGCAACCCTTTCTCATTCAACTCGATTGATTATTAATCTCTTAAAACCAATACAAAATTACATGGCATTAAAAATAGTCTTTAGCAACTTTTATTGTCAACCTAATTACTCTCGTGATAGATTAACAACAATTCATTGTTATAGATCAAATTAAACATACAATCTCTCAATCATACATCTAACCTAACATGTGAAGATGGCCAATCCACAAGAATTAAACACAATAACAATGAAAAGCATAATCATTCCAACAAAACCATGAAAGTCTACAAGATCAACATAAATTCATAAACAAATCACCAAAACCCTAAAACTAAAGAGTTTAGCCACTCATAGCTTGAAGCAACATGTTTGAGCAAAATAAACAAAGAAAGAGTGTAAAGAAAGGGAAACTCTACTGAAAAGAGGCTCTTGATTAAGGTAGCACCGTCACGATCTCCTTGGCTCTCACGTCAGAATTCGAAGGGCACCACGACTATCTCGAACTCTTTTCCTCTTCCTTGCAACTAACTCACTCTTTCAACTCTCACTCAATTCTCTCCTTTTTGTGCCTCTTTAGGTCTGCACTTCCTTGATTTTATTTTGATGCCTAGGGCTGCTAGAAACCCCCAAATTTATAGAGTTTGGCTGCCCAAAAACTTACCAAAAATAACAATTTTTTATTTAAGGAAAACTGGCGCCACGGCGCTGGTCTATAGTGTCGCAGCGCTATTGAAAATTCTGGGATAGCGCCGCGACGCTATTGGAGAGCACCGCGGCGCTAGGGCTGTGATCAGAAAAGCTTGCTCTCGGGTTTTAGCGGCACGGCAGCGCCGTTCAAGCGTCGCGGCGCTGCCCCAATTTCTGCCATTTTGGGTTTTTCAGCTCTTTTTTGCAGTATTCTTGCTCGGTTTTGATCTGTTAGTCTTTTCTTCTAATTTTTCTCATTTTAACCTGAAAACCACTAGCAAACAAGTGAAATCTAATATAAACTCCTTTAATTTGAGAGAATAGAAAGCACTTTTCAAGTGCTTATCAACACCCCAAACTTAGAGATTTGCTAGTCCCGAGCAAAGAATAAAATCAAATAATAGGGAGTTTAGATAAAGAAGTGTGCAATTGACTCATGTCTCAGAAAATAGCATTTAGAGCTTAAGTAGAAACATGCAAGTATATGTATATTGTTATAATCATTCAAGGCCAAATCTTGCTTTCTCCCATGTGTGTGTGTGCAAGCCTCCTTCAATTTAAAATACTAGAACTCAAATTAGGACTTAAGAAAGTTTCTTTAGTTTTCCCCCTGCTCTAGCTCATGCACCAATCTTCCAGCTTTCATACATTTCAAGTGAGTAATATGTCCACTAAGGTGCCTTTCAATCATTTTTTTTCTCATGGGCCCTAAACTTGCATTCTTTTACCTAGAGGCACTAGCTTTCACCCATTCACTATAGGAACTCGTACCTAGTCAATTCCCAGGCGTCCTTACTGATCACAGCAAAGACAGCTCTTTTTACCCCTATCCATGCATACTCATTACAAGTTTAACATTTAAAAAGATAGACAAATGAAGCTCATACATTTTGTGTACACTTTTTCTTTTCTCAAGGCATGTATACTCTTTTCTTTTTTCTTATTCTAAGATTACAAGCTATCATGCATTTCCACTCTCTAACCGATGGGGCCTTTCGAAGTGACAACCAAATATACCCAGCTTAATCCTTTTTTCAATAAAAGATTTTAATTTAAAGTGGCTACGTGCTCAAGAATATGGGAAATTTTAAGAGGGACTTAACTGTATTTAACTCAAGATAGGCTATTATATTTCCATAATAAGTTATCTATCATGCAAATTCGAATCTCATCATGGGCAATCAACATCAAGGCACACGACCCTAAACAACATTCCCATTAACTTTGAAAGCTCCAAAATTTTCAAATTTTTTTCTTTTTTTTTTAAATTGGCATGCATATGCTCATTAAAACCTTCACTAACATGCATAGTAGGATAAGAAAACACACAAAAGTACGAAAGACACCTCCCACCCCAAACTTAGAATCATGCATTGTCCCCAATGTATAAGAGCATCTAACAAAGAAAGAACGAGCCTGGGGGCAAGGGGGAAGCCACCAAACAAGCTTGGTGTAAGGAGTACTTTGTGTGATGAACCAAGTTCCTGAGAGATAAAGCATATGAGTGACTACAAGGTTCATTGAAAATAAAATAAAAAGAAAAATAAAGAAAGCAATAAAGTTGGGTTGCCTCCCAATGAGCGTTTGGTTTAACGTCTTCTAGCTAGACCAAACCAATGGATCATGCAATGAAGGCCAGGTTCTCAAATCGGCGTTCTTCATCACCGATGTAGTGCTTCAATCGTTAACCATCCACTTTGAAGGTTGTTGCATCATTGTTTTGCAATTCCACGGCTCCGTGTGGTGATACCTTGATAATGATAAAGGGTCCCGACCATCGTGTCCTAAGCTTTCCTGGAAACAAGCGTAAACGTGAGTTGAAAAGTAATACTCTTTGTCCAGGAAGGAAGGTCCATGTGGTGATCTTTTTGTCATGGCATCTCATTGAGCACGAAACTCCTCCATCTCATTGAGTTCTAAGAGGCCCGGCCTTCTCAAAACCCATGTTCAACTTCTTGATGGCCCAGTAAGCTCTATGCTCGAGCTCTACCGGTAAGTGACAAACCTTTCCAAACACCAACCTGTACGGTGAAGTATCAATTGGATTTTTGAACGCTGTGCGGTAGGCCCACAGTGCATCATCGAGCTTAAGGGCCCAATCCTTCCTATTGGTCTTAACTGTCTTTTCCAAAATCCGCTTGATTTCCCTATTAGATAACTCAGCAAGGCCATTAGTTTGAGGATGATAAGCTGTAGTAATTTTATGATTAACCTTATATTTTTGCATCATGGATTCAAACAATTTATTGCAAAAGTGAGAACCCTCATCACTAATAATACCTGTAGGTGTACCAAAACGTGTGAAGATGTTTTTATGCATGAATTTTAAAACAGTGCGAGCATCATTGGTCCTAGTGGCTATGGCTTTTACCCACTTAGATACATAATCTACTGCAACTAGAATATATAGGTAGCCATCAGAAGAAATAGGAAACGGCCCCATAAAGTCAATACCCCAAACGTCAAAGAGCTCCACTTCCAAGATAGGTTTCATTGGAAGCTCATGTTGTCTAGAAATATTGCCAGTACATTGACACCTATCACATGATTTAACAAAAGTATAACAGTCTTTGAAAAGGGATGGCCAATAAAATCCTGACTAAAGTACCTTGGATGTAGTTCTAGTGGGTCCAAAGTGACCTCCATAGGGGGAGGCATGACATGAATTTAGAATACTTACCACTTCCTCTTGAGGCACGCACTTCCGTATCATATTGTCAGCACAAACCTTGTAGAGAAGTGGGTCCTCCCAATGGTAAGACTTAACATTGTGCAGGAATCTCTTCTTTTGTTGAGAGTTCATGTCAGGTGGCAAATATCCTCCTGCAAGATAGTTAACTATGTCAGTAAACCAACGCAAACTATCTTTTACCTGATACAGTTGTTCATCTGGGAACATCTCAACAATTGGGGGCCATGATGTAGCATCCCCATTCTCAATTCTAGACAAGTGGTCTGCAACCACATTTTCACATCCTTTCCTGTCTTTGATTTCTAAGTCAAATTCCTGTAATAATAATATCCACCTCATTAACCTAGGTTTGGAATCTTTCTTAACAAACAAATACTTTAAAGCAGCATGGTTAGTATGCACCACTGTTTTCGAGCCAAGCAAATATGGTCTAAATTTATCAAGGGCAAACACAACAGCTAGTAGTTCTTTTTTAGTAGTAGTGTGTTTCTGTTGAGTATTATCAAGAGTCCTACTAGCATAGTAAATTGCCCTAAACATGTTATCTTTACGTTGGCCTAAAACAGCTCCTAAAGCATAGTCACTAGCATCACACATGATTTCAAAAGATTGACTCCATTCTGATACAACAATAATAGGTGCAGAAATTAGTTTTTCCTTCAAAGTATTAAAAGCTAATAGACATGCATCATCAAAGATAAATTTAGCTTCCTTTTCTAGCAAATTACTCAAGGGTTTAGCAATTTTAGAAAAATCTTTAATAAATCTCCTATAAAACCCAGCATGCCCTAGGAAGCTTCTGACTCCTTTCACATTGTTGGGGGGTGGCAATTGTTCAATGGCGGCTATTTTAGCCCTATCCACCCCCAATCCCTTTTGAGAGACTTTGTGCCCCAGGACGATGCCTTCCTTCACCATGAAGTGACACTTCTCCCAGTTTAGAACAAGGTTAGCATCTTGACACCTCTGCAAAACACGAGTTAGATTAGCAAGACAAGAATCAAATGAAGACCCAAATACAGAAAAATCATCCATAAAAACCTCCATTATATCTTCAATGAGCCCCTGAAAAATAGACATCATACAACGTTGAAAAGTGGCAAGGGCATTACAAAAACCAAATGGCATTCTCTTAAAGGCAAATGTCCCACAAGGACATGTAAATGTTGTCTTTTCTTGATCTTCAGGAGCCATGACAATTTGATTATAACCTGAGTATCCATCTAGGAAGCAATAATGAGAATATCCTGCAAGTCTATCAAGCATTTGATCTATAAAAGGAAGGGGAAAATGATCTTTCCTAGTAGCCTTATTCAACTTCCTATAATCAATGCATACACGCCATCCTGTTACAGTTCTAGTAGCTATCATTTCATCTTTTTCATTCTTAACCACAGCCATACCACCTTTCTTGGGTACCACTTGAACAGGACTTACCCATGGATTATCAGATATGGCATATATGATTCCTGCATTCAAAAGCTTAAGCACTTCTTTCTTAAATACCTCCTTCCTGATGGGATTAAGTCTCCTTTGGTGCTCTACCGATGGTATAAAGGTATCTTCCATCAAGATTCTGTGCATACAGACCGATGGACTAATACCTTTAAGGTCCTCAATAGACCAACCAATGGCAGAATTATGATCCCTTAATACTCTCAACAATTTTTCTTCTTCCCCAGGATTAAAATCAGAAGATATTATAACAGGAAAAGAAGATAAATCATCTAAGAATGCATATTTTAAGTGAGGAGGTAACACCTTTAATTCAAGTTTAGTGTTCTCAATATCATTCACCACATGCAAGGGAGCCAAAGGTATATTGGCAAACTATCTAACCACCTAGCATAAAAGGCTATTTCATCAAAAATTGTATCTTTATTCTCAACATCCATTATGCTTTGTTCTAGATGATCACTAGCCAACATAACTTCTACATGCTTAAAAATAGTATGATCAATTATGTCTATAGCATGGCAAGGACTACTCTCATCATGATGACTCAAGGACTTGTAAACATCAAATACCACATTCTCATCATTTACCCTTAGAGTCAACTTCCCTTGTTGGACATCTATGATAGCCTTTCCAGTTGCTAGGAATGGCCTCCCAAGTATGATAGGAATCTCAGAGTCTTCCTCCATGTCCAGTACTACAAAATCTGCAGGGAAGATGAATTTGTCAACTTTAACCAATACATCTTCAACAATACCTTTAGGATAGGCTAACGATCTGTCAGCAAGTTGCAAGGTGATGGTGGTAGGTTGCACCTCTCCAATGTTAAGCTTCCTATAGACAGATAAAGGCATCAAATTAATAGAAGCACCAAGATCACAAAGAGCTCTAGTAACATTTAAAGAACCAATAGTGCAGGGTATAGTAAAACTCCTTGGATCTTTCAATTTTTGTGGTAGCTTCTTTTGCAGCACAGCACTGCATTCCTCAGTCATGCTAATCATCTCATATTGCCCAAACTTTTTCTTTTTAGACAAGACATCTTTCATGAATTTAGCATAGTTGGGCATTTGCTCTAAAGCCTCAGCAAATGGGATGTTAATTTGAAGCTTTTTGGACAACTCAAGAAATTTAGCAAATTGGGAGTCTATTTCTTTCTTTTTAAAACGTTGAGGATATGGCACAGTATTAGGTAAAACGGGTAGAGGGTTAAATGACTTACTTGAAGATGTTGACTCTTTTACCTTTACCACATTTTCTAAGATCTTCGATTCATCTTCTAAAATTGGCTCTTGGATAGTATCATCTACCTCTTGCTCATCATCCTCATCCATGATCAAGGGAGTGGATAGCCTTTTCCCACTCCTCAAAGTCATGGCCTTGCAGTCCTCCTTTGGATTTATCTCGGGACAACTAGGAAATTTGCCCTTTTGTATTGTTTGGAGTGAAGTGGCGATTTGGCTTATTTGCACCTCAATGTTGTGAATGGTCTTACCATGGCTTTGTACGGTGCTTTCCAATGCGGTCGTCCTTCCTCTTGATTCTTTTATGAACTCTATCATCAAGTCTTCTAAGTTGGACTTCTTTTCGGTGTGTGATGGACCTACATTGGGTAAACCAAGAGGACCTTGCAAAACATTCCTATTGTTAGCATAAGAAAAGTTTTCATGGTTCCTCAAGTTAGGATGATAATGAGTTGGAAGTTGTTGGTGTTGGTGGCCTCTATAATGTCCTCTATCAACATAGTTAGCTGTCTCATTATCTCCTTGTTCCAACTCCTTTTGTGTGGCCATCTCCGATGCCAAAGCAGCAAGAGAGGCTATAGATGGTGGATTTGTTTGAGCTCGGCCTCCTGCAGTTAATTTAGAAAGAGCATTAGTAAGGGAAGCCATTTGGGCTTTGAGTGAGTTTGCCTCATCCACCTCATACAATCCGGCGGCTTTTGGGATGATTGGGGAAGCCCGTTCACATGGCCATTGTAAGATGTATTGGCCAAGTCTTCTAGTATGGTGTAGGCTTCTCGAGCATTCTTGGAGAAGATTGATCCTCTAACAGTTGCATCTAAGATGGATTTGGTTGAGCTTGCTAATCCATTGTAGAAGAGTTGAATTTGCAACCAATCCGGGTAACCATGTTGAGGGCACCTTCTCAAGAGATCCTTATACCTCTCCCAAGCCTCATATAATTGTTCATCCTCAAGTTGGCGGAATGTTCCAATCTCCATCCTTAGTCTTTGAGATTTAGCCGGTGGAAAATATTTGTTCAAGAAAGCTTGAGCTAAGATCTCCCACGTTGTAATGCTATCCGGGGGGATGGTTTCCAACCAATCTTTTGCATTGTCCTGTAGAGAGAAAGGAAAAAGTCTTAGTTTAATAGCATCATTAGAAACGCCATTCATCTTTACCGTTCCGCATATCTCCAAGAAGGATCGCAAGTGTTTGTGAGGATCTTTATTGGTTCTTCCTCTAAAGGCTAGCTCTCTAGCCATTTGGATCAATCCCGGTTTCAACTCAAAATTGTTGACATTGATGGGCACATTCATTGTTCCGGGTTGATTTGCCGGTAACATGGGTTGAAAGTAGTCCCTAATTGCCTTGGGTATCTCCTTCGCCATTTCCTCAGTTTGATTGGGTAAAGCCCTTAGATTCCTTCTATAAGTCCTATCAATCTCAGGATCAAGAGGGAGGAGGTTAGTATTATCACGAGGCATAAACCGATAAACTAATCAAAATAAAATAAAATAAAGAAGGAATATATATATATATAATACAATAAAATAAAATATCAATACATAAATAAATAATCAACCAAATAATATACACCTCCAATTAAGATCTATCAATTCTAATGAATATTAAATAACAAAATCCGTTCTTTGAATCCTCGGCAACGGCGCCAAAAACTTGATTCGCACTTTAAGTGTTAACTGCAAGTGTACGGGTCAAGTTATAATATAAGACGGTTAAGTCCGAATATCGTTCCACTGGAGATCCAATTGTGAAGGTTTAAGTTACTTAGCTATTTTAGAGTTGAATCAATTTTATTTGAGGATTGAATTTGAAAATTATGAGTTATGGAAAATATAATCAAATAAGGAAAGTAATAAAGTGAGAAACACAAGAGTCAAAGAGAGTTCTAGGGTAATGAATCCTTGTTTATTTCATCATGCAATATTATAGATTTCATGGATTTTATTGTCATTCATATGCCTAAGTCTAGATACTTAATTCCAAGTTATTTTCTCTCAAAAGCAACCCTTTCTCATGCAACTCGATTGATTATTAATCTCTTAAAACCAATACAAAATTACATGGCATTAAAAATAGTCTTTAGCAACTTTTATTGTCAACCTAACTACTCTCGTGATAGATTAACAACAATTCATTGTTATAGATCAAGTTAAACATACAATCTCTCAATCATACATCTAACCTAATATGTAAAGATGGCTAATCCACAAGCATTAAACACAATAACAATGAAAAGCATAATCATTCCAACAAAACCATGAAAGTCTACAAGATCAACATAAATTCATAAACAAATCACCAAAACCCTAAAACTAAAGAGTTTAGCCACTCATAGCTTGAAGCAACATGTTTGAGCAAAATAAACAAAGAAAGAGTGTAAAGAAAGGGAAACTCTACTGAAAAGAGGCTCTTGATTGAGGTAGCACCGTCACGATCTCCTTGGCTCTCACGTCGGAATTCGAAGGGCACCACGACTATCTCGAACTCTTTTCCTCTTCCTTGCAACTAACTCACTCTTTGAACTCTCAATCAATTCTCTTCTTTTTGTGCCTCTTTAGGTCTGTAAATTGAAGGTTGATTCCTTCTTGATTTTATTTGATGCCTAGGGCTACTGGAAACCCCAAAATTTATAGAGTTTGGCCACCCAAAAACTTACCAAAAATAACAATTTTTTATTTAAGGAAAACTGGCGCCGCAGCGCTATTGAAAATTTTGGGACGGCGTCGCGACGATGTTGGAGAGCGCCGTGGCCCTAGGACTGCGTTCAGAAAAGTTTGCTCTCGGGTTTTAGCACCTCAGCGCTGCCCCAATTTATGCTATTTTGAGTTTTTCAGCTCTTTTTCGCGGTATTCTTGCTCGGTTTTGATCTTTTAGTCTTTTCTTCTAATTTTCCTCATTTTAACCTGAAAACCACTAGCAAACAAGTGAAATCTAATATAAACTCCCTTAATTTGAGAGAATAGAAAGCACTTTTCAAGTGCTTATCATTTCTCCTCTCTTAGTGTTGGATCATAACACTCATACTCATAAGAGGGAGGACTCACATACTCATGTCTAGGGCAACTAAAAGGATAAGGGTTTGGATTAACGGGTGGTGGTGGTAATGATGTTGGACTTAGGGTAGGTTGAAACTCCCCACAAGGCCACATAAAATTATTGAAATCCATAACTGCAAGCACCACAATTTATCAACCAAAGAAAGACTCAAAAACAAAAAAAGGAAATAAAAGCAAAAACAAACTAATGTACACCCTAAATTAAGATTAGTCAAATCTCTTAAATAGTAAAAGGATGATAATCAAAAACCAATTTTCCGGCAACAGCGCCAAAAAATTGATGCGCACTCTCTGTGTTACTGCAAGTGTACGGGTCAAGTTGTAATATAATTAAAACGACTTGTACGGTCGAATATCGTCCTCAGGGAATTGGTTTGATTATTCTTTTAGCTATTCAGAGATCGTCCCAAATTTACTTAAGGAATCAATTTATAATGACACTTAAGCTAACCTAATCTAAGAAAGCAAATACAAGTGATCAAGATATGGACAATATTAACAAAGAGTCGTTTTAGGGAATAGATTTCATCAAAGGTGTTATTAAGCATAATTGCTTGACTCTTGAAGTAATTAACACAACACCTAGATAGAAACATCTTTTATCCGGATTGATTCTTTCGAAAGAAATCTTTTCTTTTATTTAAACCCTAATTACTAATTTTTTAAACTAGGTGATTAAGCAAAGCATTAAAAACCTTCATCAACAATTTGTACTGTTATCCAACTACTTTTGGTGTTTTCAAACGATAGTCTTGCATGCTTGATCTAACTTAAACATAATTTTCGAAGCAAAATTTAAATCATAGACACATTCAAATGTCAATCAAACATTCAAAAGCATTAAGAACAAACATGGTAGAAAGCATATATGCAAATTAACATTTAAGAAGCAAAGTGTTCAACAATTTAAACCTAAGAATTCATCTACCCCTAAAACTATGAGAAGCTTAGCCTAACATGGTTTCCATAGAAAAAACCAACATTAGAAAAGTAAGATACAACAAATAGACCAAGAATAAAGGAAGGAAAGAAAAGTTATCCGGCTTTCAAGCTTGTTTCCAAGATGGATTTGGCCTTCCGACGATCCTTGAATCTTGCGGCATCATGACATCTTCATATCTTACCCTAAACCCTTACTCTAAATCATTTATTCTCCAATCCTTTTTCCTTGTATTTCTTAAGTCTCTTCTTCTCTATGTCCATGCCCTAAGGTTGCTGGAAACCCTCCAATTTATATAGTTGGTCACCAAAAATTCTTTCCAAAAATTATTGATACTTCAAATAAGGAAACCTGGCTCCGCGACGCTAGTCAATGGCGCCGTTGCGCTGACCGATATCGTAAGTTGGCATCGCTGCGCTATAAGATGGCGTCGCAGCCCTGTGCATCATGAAAACCTACCCTCAGCGTCATGTTGTAACGCCGCATCAGTGTTGCTGCGCTGAGGTCGTTTGATGCTCTCGGGAAACAACGTCGTGGCAACGCCAAACTGGCATTGCGGTGCTGCCGTGTTTTTGGCAATTTGGTGATTCTTTTTCTCTTTTTCATTGGATTTTGGCTCGGCTTGGTTCTTTTGGCTTTCGATTCTTGTTTTCTTTATATTGAGCTGAAAAGCACTAGCAAACAAGTGAAATCTAATATAAATTCTCTTAATTTAAGAGAATAAAAAGAACTTTTCAAGCGCTTTTCAATGGTCCAAGTTCTTCATAAATAGCACACAAGCTCGGTCAAGTTTTACCCCGATATATAAGGAAGTTTCCATATATAATGCTTCTTTTTCTATTGTTGTTTTGCCAAATTGATTGTTGAGTGTTTTTGATTTGTGGTATGTGTTGCAAATGACATTGTACGTAAAATCTGCACTTCTTACTATTTTCCAGCAAATTTGACTTGTTGTTCTCAACTTGTGAAAAAAGTCTCAAATATTAAGAAGAAGCTAACACCTAGGAGGTTATACTCGTTTAGGTAAACTATTTTCGGGCATTTTTTGGATATTAAGTTATTTTTTAATGGTCCTCTAGCCACGATATTATTTTAAGGGAGGTACAGGAAGATAGAGGAGATGCAATTAGCTTTAGGTTACTTGGGAAGAAGGTATCTTTTGGGCGAGAGCAATTCGATATAATGACAGGGTTAGATATAAGCCCAAGCGTGTAGTTGAGTTTGATCAGGATAAAGCGCTTAGGCTTAGGAAGTTTTACTTGGGTGATAGGACTAACATGAATGGGTTATTTAAGCAATTTTACCATTGCTTGTAAAAGAAAAAAAATCAAATAAAATTTATAATACCAAATCCTACTCCTATTACTACAGTGGCGTAGCAATAGTGATAAGTCCGAATTGATCTACAGGGAAGCGCTCATATGGATTTTTTGTAAAGCTAATTAAATTAGAACGATAAATGGGGGTTTTAGTGTGAATAGTGTGATAAGTGTTCAAGAAAAAATAAAAGCAACGGGTGGATGTAACCTAGGATTGGGTTTATCTAGTTTCGAGAGCAAAATGGATCACCTATGTAATTTGGATCATCAATTTCTACTAACTAAACATGCATTCCACTTATGAGTGCACAACGACCTACTTAGCCTAACCTAACTCAACGACGATATAGGTAATCAAAAAGCTCAATTAAACTAAACAAATGTCCTAAATATTAACTAAAGTGATTATAGCAACGCCCTAATTAAAGTACATGCTCCTAAATCAATGGGTTTGATAGCATCCATAAAGCAATATGAACAAGTGCATTAAGTTCTAGGATTCCATTGTGTTGATTAACCAATTAGATAGCCAAATAAGTTACTCAATTTTATGTTTGAACCTAGTTAATATATGCATTCTAGGATAGCCATTAAATACATGATTAATTAATTGCTACTTAGGTGATTGAGCGAAAAATTTGAGTGCGAACGTGACAAAGCTATGAATCAATTAGCAAGGGCAAACCATGCTTATGGGGATAGTCAACACACAAACATGCATTTAGAAATTGAAATTGATTTAAAGAAAGTATATAAAGATATACATTCAGCCCATCAATAGAAAAACTCAAGAAATTACAAGATTCTTGCTCCCAAAACTAAATAAAATTGTTACTTTAACATCCCATAGACAAGAGGGAGAGAGAAAGCTTTAATGTGCAAAAAATCGCAAGTGCACGGGTCAAGTTGTAGTATAAAATAGTTTAAGTCTGAGTATCATATCCACTGGAGACTGAATTTGATATATTCACCTATCTATTCAAGAAGTGAGTTGATTTTATCTAAGGAATTGAAATCGAGTTTGGATTTTGTATTCTGGAAACAAAGAAAAGAGAAGAGTGTTCTAGGGTGTTGATTTCATTAATTACTTCATTAAGTCATGCTTTAGATTTTCATGGACTTATGTGCAAATAATATGTTTAAGTCTATTAACTAATATCCAGATTATTTTCTCTCAAAGACAACATTTTCTTATGTAACTTAATTGATTACTAATCTCTTGAAACCACATAAAGAGGCATGACATTAAAATAGTCATAATCAACTCTCTCTAATAACCTAAGTATTTTCATGAAAGATTAGTAGAGATTCAATGTCATAGATCTAATTAAACATACACTCAACCATACATCTAACCTCACAATTATTGATGACCAATCAATAAAGAATAAAGCAGAATAGTATTAAAAAACATATCATTCAACAACATCCATGAAAAACACTAAATCATTAACTTAAATCCATAACTAAATCATCAGACATCCTAAAACTGTGAGTCTAGCCACGCATAGCCATAAATACACACTTTCATATGAGTTCTCAAGCATAAAAATAAAAGGGAAAGAGAAACTTAGGAAGAAAGACTCTCAAATTGCTTCCCAATTTTGAATTCCTACAATCTCCACTTGGTTGGCACCTCGAGATCTCAAACCATTTTCAACTCTTCTCCCACACTTTTCTCTCTTTTTGATAGTAAACTAGCACTTTTAGGCTCTCTTTTCCTCTAAGTTTTCTTATGCTTTGTATTGCTAAAAACTCCTCAATTTATAGAAGTGGTCACTTGAAATCTTTCCCAAATTTGTGAACTTTTCAAAAAAGGAAAACTGGCATCGTGCGTTCTTAGACAGCGCAACGATGCTGACCGTCACAAAAGGGCAGCATAGGGACGCTATAAGGCAATGTTGTGACCCTGACTGTCATGAATGTTCCCACTCCAAGTGCAGCGCTGCTCCGTGATGGGTTGCAATGCTCCTTCTCAACAACGCAACACTCTTGAGATTTCCAAAATTTGGAGCTCTTAGGTTGAGAGCGCCAAGCACAGCCCTATTTTTAACGTTTTGAGCTTTTCTTTTGTTTTTCACTCGATTGTGGCTTAGTTTGGTTTCTTTGGCCTTTGATACTTATTTTTTCCATAATTATTTGAAAATCACTAGCAAACACATGAAATCTAATGAAAACATCCACAATTTAAGAGCACCAAAAGCACTTTTTGAGTGTTTTTCAAGGTCTAAATCCATATTTACAACCAAAAAGAAAATAGAATTCCTAAGCTAAGATACAAGAAATATGAAGGAAAATAAGAATTTTTTATGGTTTCCTCGGCCACCATGAGCCCCTGATGGGCACTTTGAGTGTTAACCGCAAGTGTACGGGTCAAGTTATATTATAAGACAGTGAAGTCCGAATATCGTTCCATTAGAGATCCAATTGTGAAGGTTTAAGTTACTTAGCTATTTTAGAGTTGAATCAATTTTATTTGAGGATTGGAATTAATATTGTGAGTTAAGGAAAATAAACCAAATAAGGAAAGTAATAAAGTGAGAAACACAAGAGTCAAAGAGAGTTCTAGGGTAATGAATCCTTGTTTATTTCATCATGCAATATTATAGATTTTACGGATTTTATTGTAATTCATATGCCTAAATCTAGAAACTTAATGCCAAGTTATTTTCTCTCAGAAACAACTCTTTTTCATGCAATTCAATTGATTACTAATCTATTGAAACCAATACAAATTACATGGCATTAAGAATAGTCTTTAGCAACTTTTATTGTCAACCTAACTACTCTCATGATAGATTAACAATAATTCATTGTTATAGATCAAGCTACACATACGATCTCTCAATCATACATCTAACCTGACATGTGAAGATGACCAATCCACAAGAATTAAACACAACAACATTGAAAAACATAACCATTCCAACAAAACCATGAAAGTCTACAATATCAACATGAATTTATAAACAAATCATCAATACCCTAAAACTAAAGAGTTTAGCCACTCATAGCTTGAAGCAACATGTTTAAATAAAATAAACAAAGAAAGAGTGTAAAGAAAGAGAAACTCTACTAAAAAGAGGCTCTTGATTGAGGTAGCACCGTCACGATCTCCTTGGCTCTCACATCATAATTCGAATGCACCACAAGTATCTCGAACTCTTTTCCTCTTCCTTGCAACTAACTCACTCTTTGAACTCTTTTATGAGCCCTCACTCATTTCTCTCCTTCTTGTGGCACTTTTAGTCTGTAATTTTGTGCTCTGAATGATTATTAGGGCTGCTGAAAACCCTCAAATTTCTAGAGTATTCCGACCAAAAAATCTTTACAAAAATAAATTTTTTTCATTTATAGAAACTGGCACCGGGTGCTGCCGTTTAAGGAAAGAAAGCGTCGCGGCTGTGCGATTGTGTTGCGCAGACCCTGCTCTCGGGTTTTAGCACTGCTGGTGCTACCCCAATTTTTTCTATTTTGAGTTTTTCTTCTTGTTTTCACCGTATTCTTGCTCGATTTTGATCTTTTAGTCTTTTCTTCTAATTTTCTTCATTCTAACCTGAAAACCACTAGCAAACAAGTGAGATCTAAATAAGAGTGTCACTGGAAAATTGAGGGGAGCATCCTTGCACTTGATAAGAGTGTCGCTACACTTTGGGTAGAAATGGGAACTGTTCGAGATGAATTTCTTAATTAAATTGAATTGAGTTTCTTAGCTTGTTGCACAAAAATAGATTTTAACATTTCCGTACAAGGATGTGTCGAGAATTACTCTAAATGTGATCATGATTAAGCAAGTTTTCCTATAAAGACCCAAGTATAAGTAATTATAGATTTCCTGGTGAGTCCAGGGTCGAACGCAGGGATTTGTAATAACTAGGCGTTGAGATTATATGTCTGACTATGCGGTGATCTATACATGTAATATGTGCATTTGTTGGTTGTATGTGTCAGACTATACATAAAGAATGAAAAGAGTTTCCTACTACTAATAATGAGGTGGATGCGGCGATGGTTAGTCATATGTTAGATAGCTTGCGTTGAGAATGAATGGAACCATGCGATGGAAGTAGAGTTAACGCAAGAGCTAGTTATTACCTAAACCTTTTAGGTACAATTACATACCTACAAACTGTGTTTGTGAATCCATCTCTCCATGTTTCGACGCCACATTAATCTTATCTCTAAGACACATGGTAAGTTTGCATTGGCAAAAGATGAACTACATCTCTACAACTCATCTAATCTTAATAAATGCTAAAGATTAACTATCCACTCTCTCAAGCTTGACAGTCATGCTTACTACTTGTGTTTGTCAGACAAAGTTATGCAAGCTAAAGATATGCATTAATCAAGATGTAATATACTCAGGATTACTCAAGAAAAACTAACTTTTAACATCAAACTCATTTAGCATTCAAACATGGTGTAAGGTGTTTAATACGAAAATAGATGGAAGATAATAGTCAATCAAACTTATATTAAGAAAATAAGTCATTCTCTCGAATCTCATTAACAAAATATAAGCAAGAAGGAGAGAAATGGGAATAAAACAGAAATGAATGGCGTCAAGCCGCCACTGGCAATGTCTTGCTTCATGGAGGCTTGAGATGGTTGCTATCTGATACATAGATTCCATAGGGTGAAGGTTCTCACGCACTGGGAGACGACTGTGAAGGTGCTCAGAATCCTTCTCTCAGAAGAGCTCGAAATGGAGGCTGGTTATGGTGAGGGAGAAATAGTGCAGAGCTTTCGCCTCTTGAACTGGTCTCTCTTTCTCTCCTCCTCTTTCTCGAAGAAGCTTTTGGGCTATTTATAGGCGTCAAAAGGTTGATATCATGATGACCCGACACCTTTGCATTAAATTTCAGCCACGCTGCATAGACTTTCCAGATTTGTCAGCCTATTTGTTCTGCCATGATCTGATAGGTGGTTGCTCTTTTTCATAATGACATGACAGCTGTTTGAGCATGCGTCTGTTTCTTCATCGACGCATGGTCTCAACGCATAGGCTCGACGAATGGGTTTCTACTTGTTCTCACAACAGCTTCGACTCTTCGTACTTGGTTGTTTGCACTTCTTTTCTTCTTAACCCTGCGTTAGGAACAGAAAAGCTCATCGTTTTTCAGGCATTTTCTTTTGTAAGTAGTGCCAACGCATAGTGATACATTTTTCATCATTCAACTACCAAAATCATGCGTTTAACTCCAAACTTACTCTAATTAAATCAAATAATGACTATAATAACTTGTATTTCTACAAGTTATCAGGAACGCAGGTCTCGAGTGTTGCTACACTCATGCACATGCACACTTGCCAGTTTAATACCAGATTAGTATCCTCCCATCTTCTTAACACTTTTTCCAAATTTGCTAAACAGGTGTCGAATGAGTTTCCAAAGACCAAAAAATCGTCAATAAAAATCTTCAATGATTCTTCAAGAAATTCTAAGAAGATCGCCATCAATATCATACACCTTTGGAAGGTGCTTAGGGCATTACACAGTCCAAATGGTATGCGTCAAAACACGAATGTTCGGGATAACAAAGGTATTGCAAATCTCGATGAAGCTTTTCAAGTGGGCTAAAGATCTTCATTCGGAGTAACTCCAAATTGCGCTGCATTTTCGAGCATTTGTAACATCATAGGGTTTATCTCGAACCTGGACCCCTAGAAAGTTGAACACATTATTCCAAGTGAAAAGTCATAGAGAATCGACGACACGTAGTCCGAAATTGGCCTATTCTTGTCGTGGGCCAACAATATTGGATGAGTTTGCATTCTTGCCTGCAGTTGAGCTTGAAGTTGAGCTTGAGTCAATGCATTGTTCTCTTCGTCATTGGCTCCATTGTTGGCTTTGTTTGGCGGAATCACGTTTTTTGGTTGTTCCGCCATCTTATTTTCCTTGTGAAGCTGACGTCACTTTTGGTGAGCTTTACTTTGCTTCCCAAAGGTTCTTTCAATTTTAGGGTCAAAGATTAACTCGGGTTGTTTTTCCTTGTTCATAAACTGTCAGCAACGCCTTCCGCAAAACACGTTGTACGGACTGAAATTAAGATTTCTACACAAACCAAAGAAAAGTTCAAAGCATAAACTACTAAATCAACTCCCCCACAACGATACCAAAAACTTGTGAAGAAATATCAAATCCCCGTAAGCTATTAAGATTTCTGCCCGAAATTACGTAATCTTGGTAAAACAATATCACTATCTCACTTGAGAGTTCAAACCCTACTCTAAATCTCAGGGTAAATATAATTTGACTCGGTTAAGATTGTTGAGTTTCCACTGAGATTACGTAAACGACTATGGAAACCATAGTTATTGAGCTCAACAACATGCAAATAACAAGCCAAACACATTTATAAAAGACAATATCGATATACCTTCTTTTTCTTGATTATTTTGGAAAGTGATGGGCTGTGAGAGTTTCAAAAGTTTCAGACACTTGGGAAAAGTTTTTAGAACAAAACTTGTAAAGCAAGTGTTGCCTTAAAAGTGTGTATGATGCGGTATGCTTATATTAGCCTAATGCCACGCTGAAAATCTTAAAAGTTTTATTCATTAAGACGCAAGTTTTCCTATATGCAAAAGTTGAACTTTATCTCTGAAGCCAATTCTTTTCTTGTTGAATGTCTAAGATTAATCACTTACTCTCTGAAGCAAACAATTATACTTTCTTAAACTTATTTGTTCAATAAATTTAAGCAAGGTTGAAATACGCATTTAATCAAGATGAACACATACTTAGTAAAACTTAGAGATGCTAACTTCGTGCACTTAACCCATTAATCATTCAAACATTCATGGTGTTAAAGAATTGAAAATGAGTATGGATGGAGGAATAATGTCAATCAAACTTATATTAAGAAAATAATCAAATCTCTTGATTGTCATTAACATAATACAAGAAAGAAAGGTGAATATGATGAAGCAATGAGAATAAAAGTCGTCAAGCCGCCAATGGCAATGTCTTGTTTCTTGGTGGCTTGAGATAGTGGCTATCCGAGACATAATTTGTACAGGGGATGGATTTTTAATCTCTGAGAGATTACTCTAAAAAACTCTCAGAATCTTCTCACAAAAGAGCTCGAAATGGAGGGTGGCTATGGAAGTTGAGGGAGAATTTGCATAGAGCTTTCACCACTATGTATTTCTCTCTGTCTTGAACATGAAGTGCAATGGGCTATTTATAAGCGTCCAAAAAGGTGATCTCATGATGAACTGACACCTTTGCATTTAATTCTAATCCCTGCTGCGCAGACTTCTTTGCATCTTCGATTCATTAGATTTGTCATGATCTGGTAAAGTCAGTTGTCCACTTGCATATTGACATGATAGTTGCGCGCCTAGGCGTCTGAGTCACTTTTTCTTTTTTACGCATGGTGGTCAACGCGTTGATCTTCAAACGTTGTGACCTCAATGATTCTGGTAGCATCCTTTCCTTTATACTTAGATTATTTTTTTGGCTTCTTTTTAGCTCTGTCCTACGTTCAGAAAGATAAAAACTCATAATTTCTAGGATAGATGCTCTTGTAAACATAGTGAATGCAGAGTTAGTCATATTACATAATTCAAGTGCTAAAATGATGCATTTATCATCAATATTACTCTAATTACTCCAATAAAGAATACAATAACTTCTATTTCTACAAGTTATAGCAAGCCAATCGTTGGGTTTCTCAAACAATGATATTATAATAATATAATAAAATTAGGATTGAGGACATATTCGTAACATTTATTTTTTATCAATGATTTCATACACATGGAGGTATTGTTTACTATCAGAATTCTAAATCAATCTCAGGGACAATCAGACCCGAGAAGGTTTGAGATAAACTCTTTTAACAAGTTTTTAGAAAGCATGTTATTTTGTAATGTGAAAACTTAAGCGTGCTATTTTGGACAATTTTCCCATTTTAACTTACATTGCTAAAAAATATTTTGTTTTTTGTTTGAAAGAAAAGCAATGAAGCGATAGAATTGACTATTATGAATTTCCAAGAAAAAAATAATTCAATCGAGCTACACATGAGATAAGAACACTTTGATCAATATTAAATGTTAGAGCTCCTTGAATATATAGAAAATTGGGTAAAATATTGCAAAAGTAGCAGAACTTAAAACTAATTGCAAATATAGCAAAATTTATCTTCAACCTATAGAAAATTCTGAAAAACTCATTGAAGACACAAAAAAATTATGAGTTGTTGTGTAATACTCAGGAGTAAAAATGTTGTGCTAAAAAGAAAATATCATGCAAAATAAAATTAAACTTGTAATATTATGCATGACTAGGGGTAGAAGGAGCAACCTTCATTGTGATTAGTTAGGACAATCGCGAGAAAAAATCGAGTACGGTTTCCTGCAGTGATGTATGAAAGCTAATATCCCTAAGTAAAATAAATGCAAGTTTATGGCCCTGAAGTGTGAATTCAAGCACCTCAATTGACATATTACTACTTTGATATTTTTTTTGGCACTTCATAATTTACGCATGAGCCACTGGAGGAAAAGAAACGAATTGATGGCTACTTAAAACCATTCTGGGTGCTAAGACCTAATTGGAAGAGCTTTGAATTCACTCTTGCGTGAATTAATTTAGAATCATTTTTAAATTGTGCTTCTTTGATTGATTACGATTTGGGGGCATTGTTGGGTGTAACTTTGATTTTGGGAGACTGTTAAGACTTGAGTAACGAACCTTGCATAATTGAGTAAGCATATTTTGTGTGACTGTGTGTTTTATTCTACCTTGCTTGAGGACGATCAAGAATTAAGTTAGAGGTGTTTGATAGTACCAAAAATGTGCTATCTTGCTCTGCTTAATTTAAGATTATCCCTTGGTTTTATATGTTTATTTCATCATATTATAGATATCGAGCACTTGTAAGATAGAACCAGGTGTTAGAGTTGAAATGGAGTTAAAACCAACCAAAACGAAGCTCAATTGCATCAACCAAAAAAGAGATCGTCAAAATGACCAAATTGATCTTGAAGCCACGGCACAGCGGTGCCACCTAGGTGCCTTTTCCTGAGAAAGAGATTATGAAAAAATGCCACAGTTCCGTGATGCTACCTTAGAGCGTCGCAACACTTGGAAGTTATGTTGCACATGTTTAGACGACAACACCGTGGCACTCCAACTATTTTATAGAAAAGCTTTTTTCGATTTCAAGGTCATTCTTAGTCTTTCTAGCCGATTTGATCTTCTATTCTTCTCTTAATTTTTCCTTTGTACTTTTATCCTTAATATACCGAAACTCTACCTTATCGATTACCATGACGATGATGGGCTAAGGTATCGTTTTCTAGCTTAGGCGTAGAGTAGGTTTATCACACCCCCTCCCCAGTACCCTCTTAACCTAGGAAAATGGTGTGAGGACAGCAGATATCAACTCTCTTATGACATTTACTGTCAATATGTACAATCCCCAAAACTTGACCAAGCACCTAATATATAGTTAATAATTCATCGGCGAACATTAATCTCAAAACTCCAAATAAGCTAGCATACAAATACAAACTTCTATTCATCAACCCAATAGCAATATATGATTACATTCTCCCACTCCTTAAACCTCTATATGTACAACACAAGTATAATGCACAAATATTTACAATGTATACATGCTAGTAGTAGGCCCAGACGAGTTGTTGTGTAGGCTAAGCACCCTAATTTCGCTCGCTATCTGGAAAACATCAAAATGATAAAAAAAACATGAGCTAGGTTACCTAGTGAGTGATAAGTTAAGAAAATCCTTAATTAACTCATGTATACAACAAAATCATGCTCGAAAATCAATGATAAAGTAGTAAATAGCTCATGATCAAACTCAACAAAACATATTCAATAAACGATATTAGAACCGTATACATTTCATCATTAAAAAAAAAAAAAACATAAAGTTAAATATAAGTTTGAAAGATTTCCTTAGTTGAGGTAGGGCGGAGCTCAACGCCACTGAACGTTGAAAACAGTCTTAGTTAGGATGGAGTAATCTCGACACACCCAACGTCAAACAACCTTATTGTGTGGAGTAATCTCAACACAACAGCGTCGAATATACCTTTATGTGCACATAGGAAATTATAACCTGGGTTGCCCGTATACCTTCTCAAGTCTTTCAGTACCGGGTTCCATATACAATATTTAGGCTGTCCATATGCCTTCTCAGTGCCCTTCAGTATTGGAGACCATTTTTATATTCAGGCTGCCCATATGCCTTCTCCGCGTCCTTCGACATTGGAGACCTTTTATATTACTTTAAAAAATAAACATGTTTTAGAGAATAAATTACTGATAAACAAGAGCTCGTGAATTTCAGAGTTTCCAATTCAATCATCAAGCATCATGCTTATAAAACTCAATATAATTCAAACAGCATGCTTCCAATCTCAAACTCAAGTACAAATCAAGTTATAAACTCATGCTCGAAAATTCATAGTTGCACAATAAAACTTGTTTGAATATAAGCTTTAAATCATCCTTATAAACATACTTGAGCATAGTGAAAGTTTTATATAAAATAGATCTTATTTTAAATAAAAATTGTCACCCACTACTTGTCTCGGGCCCTTAATGGGTTATAAGCCTTTCCTAGCTTTTCTCAGCCTGAAATAATATAATTCCCTATGTTAGATTCCTTAGGGATCCCATTAATGTATAACAAATGAATCTTACATTAAAGTTTAGCTCATTAGCGAAACCAAACTACTAGCAAGACCAATCGACCAATGAGATTTTATCCAACTAGCGAGATCTACACTAGCGAGACTAGGCAAAACTAGCGAGACAAGCGAGATTTGTGAGACAAAAATAGCTAGCGAGACTTAGTGAGACTTGTCTCGCTGCTTGCCTTCACGCTCTGAGTGTCGCTGTCCACTCATTAGTGAGATTGGTTGCACCCAATCTTACTGTCTTCAATTCCAACTTCTAAAAATAGTATTTCCAACCTAAATTAGAATTTACTTCTTCTTATAAACTTGTAGATAAGTGCGCTTACTAGCTTACCTCCACATTTTAGGGTCTAACTCCTCTTTGTTCAAAGGATAACCATACTCTACCCTGCTCCAGATTACTCGAAACATCAAACTAGTCGCTTCTTTCTACAATTTTACTTGTACCCTTTCACATTTAGCTTAGACATCCTTCACAAAAGTTATTAATAAATGCATTAACTTACTAACCTCAAATTTTCAACTCCAAACTCGATCTCTACAACTCAATGTCCTTCAAACATCACAACCTGTGCAAATTTCTGGGAACTCCAGACCAACTTCAATTCCTCTTAGGTTTCACCAAGTTTTTCTTCAAAATTCCACTCCAATCAACCTAAATCTTCTTCTTCTTCTCTCTTTCGATGCCTAGCTGTAGAATTATGAGTTCGTTTCAGCTTTGGAGGAAATGGGAAACAGACAAACTATGGGGAAGCTAACTTTTTATTTTCATTTCTTATTTCACCACCGACTCTTCAACACTTTCTCTTTTTTTTTTTAATTTCATATAAATCCACAAACTTAATTTCAATTTAATTCTAGTGAAAATCCTCCATTTAATTAATAAAATAATAATAATAACACTAACAGTAATAATAACGTTAGTCTTCACCCTCGATAACATCTTTCAACCTTGGTCTAAATAGTGATATCCCTCTTAAGTCTTTTATATTCTAGTTGACATGTCAAAATAAATTCCAAGATCGATTTATCTCATAAGGATTTAAAATTAGACTTACCAAAAGTATTCTCGGCTTAATCCACAAGCCTTTCTTCCTCAGCTTTCCTCCACTTCTCCTTTCAATCTAAACAATAAGATGCCTATAAGTCCACAACAACATTACACACTTAAGTTAGGTGCCTAAAAATAAAAGTAGAGTTTACAAGATTTCTCATTTTTCATTTTTTGTGAGGTTTAGATCTTTGATTATCAAACTCATGTAATGTTTCTCAATTCTTCTCAGGTATTTGATTGTATTTCAGGTTTATGACATATAATAAATTGCTATGTTTTAATTTGCAATATGTTACATTCAATTGAATGTTAATCCGGTGTAGCAATAGGTTGAATTAGCTTGTAAGTTATGAATCACCTTGACGAATATTGTGTAATCAACATAAGGAAGAATTCTATCGAATGTTTAGTTGATGTTTCCAATTGGGTATTCAACTTAGCATGTTCCTAGTTCTTAATGTTGTTAGCCAATTAGTTATGATGCGTTTCATCTAATTAAATGATTAATTAGATAATTAGGGCTCTCACCTAGTATTCCTAAGTGACTTGGCTAAGATTAAATGTTAAGAGAATTACCTGATATACCTGTGACCAATGTGCAAACATTGGAGAAAAAACTCTTAAGCCTAAGCTAGATACTTTAATTATTCGAGCTCAATTTCAATTAAATTTTTCCCAAATTATTTTTTGCTCGTATAAAAGAATTTCTTTAAAATAACCCCTCATTGGTTACCTTAGGACTGTAAACAATTTAATTGAAAAATTCATAGGTTCTTTGTGTTCCACCCGATCTTGCCACTACTACAGGTTTTAGTGAGAACGGTTTAAATCATTTGGAGTGGAGTTGGACGAAAAGTTTTGCCTTCCTCAAATTAGCCAACTACCCAGTAAGAGATGACGATGGGCGGATGCATCATCACTAGTGCACCAGTAATGACAACATGACATCTGATAACTACATCCTTTAGGTGCTATAAATACCCGATCCTGAAGATAAAAAGAATGTTAGACACATCCACAAACATCATGAGGAGAAGAACAATCATCCATCCATCCATCACTTCATCGAAGACATTTTGAACAAATAAAAAGCTCGAGAGGCACTTCTAATCCTTCATCTTGCTATAATCCATCCAACACAGTGAAGCAAGCACACAACACCCTGGTCGATGGGAAGCAGGAGACTATGACCGGAGGCTTGGCATCTTCATCATCTTTACTTTCTTTTTATTGCTTTCATTCTTTCCCTATCTTTCTAAACATTTATTGTACTGCTACCTTCTTAATTATTTTCAATGTATACATCATGCACTTTATCATCTTCTCTACTTTCATTTTTATTTTAGCATCTACTATGAGTAGCTAAATCTCTTAAGGGTTGGAGTAAATATAAACCTATTGGGATTTATGTCCTAAATCTCATAGTTGTAGTTTGTAATTTGTACAACATTATTATTTAATAAAATAAGACGTTATTTTATTTCAATTTAAGATTGCATTTACTCAATTCAATAAACTAATATCCAAGATTATTCAATGTAAATTTGAACATTATGTAGCAGACATACGATGGATCATGTTCAAATAATAACCTTAAATGTCTGCAGTATATGGATAAGATTGTGTGCCTTATTTCGGTGATACTGCGGATAGGGTCCACTTTGTAAAGTGTTACAATAGTTGTAAGTGTTACAAATGATATGATCCTAATCAATCATGTGGAGACATGTGAGTAAGGGTATTCTATACAAAGAATTTATATAAGATCGGACTGCGATGTGAAACCTGAAATCTTGACCTAGTAAAGAGAAGAAACTAGGAAAAATAAGGAAAACTTGAGTTCAAGCATGTGGAGTTGAGAGCATGGTGGGGCTATGCATTGAGAGCATGGTGGGAAAGAAAGTGTTTGAGCAAACTTGAGTTTTGGAAAGAGAATAAGGCATAGGTGAGTTTGGGAGAAAACCGCAATAGGTGATTTTCCCAAGTTTTGGACTACAAGGAGGCAAATAGGTTGTGAAATTCTCTAAATGTCATGACTATGCTTGGAAAACTATGGTATAGACACATAGAGCTTGGAAATGAATGAGAATTTCACTAAGTGTTGTGGAAGGATGAGTTGGTAGCATAGTCGGAGTTAGTGTTGAGGATTAAACATATTTCTTTGGGAAAAACATCATGTGATCCAAATTTTCTGTCTAAAAAATTTTCCAACTCCATAGGCTTGTGATCCAAATTTCACCTTTCTTGTCTTACTTCTTTCGTTATAAGCCATTAAGCACTTGGGTCTAAAAAGTAGGGTGTTACACATAGGATTGAAAAAGTGCACTGTCAACGCATAGAGGAGTTAACAACAAATCTATAAAAGTGTATGAAGGAGACTTGGACGCATGACCCTAGGAATACGTCATGTTGGACGCATGCTTAATGTTAGGAAAGGAAAATGGGCTAAGTGTAAGGAGGTTGGATGAAGAAAAGAGAGCAAAAGAGATCATACCTTAAAAACTCCAAGATGGACGCATGGGAAGAAGTGAGTTGGATGTATGGACCATCTTCTGGGCCTAGGTTGGACGCATAGTAGGGAAGAAAAATGTGTTAAGTGGCTTCATTCGAGTCTAACACATCATAAGTAGGAGGTGTCGTGGTGCATGGCTAGGATAACATGTAAGAGGACTTGTGGAGCAAGTGTGTCTTGGTGCATGACAAGCTTATGATGCATGTTTTCAGGCATTCCAAAAGAATTTCTAGGGTTCTGAAGGTTTTTCCTTATTGCTATTATCTTAGTTCCAGAAGCTAAGGAACAACCAGGAAGCTTAGACCAAGCTAATTTGAGTCAAGAACAGGGAAAGGAGGCTTTAAGGATCTGCAACTATTCTTCTTGTGAGTGGTTATATTGTAGTTCATTTATGTTGAATGATGTTACTATTAAGCAATTATGAGATTATGAATATTATCAGTTGCTTCTAAGCTATGATGGAGATTGAAGTTGTAATGTGTGTTAAGGATCCAAGGTTGCAGAGGATGGTCAGTGGTGCCAAAAACCTGGTTCCTGATCCGGTGAGAAGTATCACTTATTGGATGGTTAGAGAATTGACGAGTTAGCTTCTTATCCCTTAGAGGTAAGGCTATGTCCACATAGAGCTTGGATGAAATTGTTAGGCCAGAGTGTGCTAGTAGAATAGTTCGATACCGAGTTTAAACAAGAATGGGAGGTTTGATTACACTCTCATTATAGTTGTGCCTCTTGATGGTTTCTTATAATATTTGTTATGTTTTATGAGTCGTGTGAACCCTAGTTATACGTTAACCACTCACTGGGCTTCGTGAAACTCATCCTTTCTTTATCTTTTCTTTTTGGGTAGCAGCTGAGTTCCTGTTATTATGCGAAGAAGAGGTCTGTCGAGATATAATGTTATAATATTTCATAGGCACGAATTTGTATAAAACTATGGTTATGTCATTTGTAAAAAAAACTTTATAAACATTTGTGAAATAAACTATGCATGCTTAACAAAGAAATATAATGGGATTAGTAATAAATGTTGCAAAAGAATCCATGTTTTCACTTCTCTTCATAGGTTAAGAGGTAACTCGGGTTGGGGTCTGACACACGAAGTGTTTAATCATTCTTTATACGTAATTAGAATAGATTAACATTTCATTAGATGACCATAAGTAACTCAATCTTAATCCTAAGTGTGTTATGGCCTCCTATCTTTAAGGACAATCCTTTGATCTGTATGGGTGAGAGTGGCCTAGTTCGCCAACTTAATAAACTTTCCATTTTGGGGACTTGTCTAAGTAGGGAGCTGGAAACATAATCGCACAAGATGGAATTCACTCCTTCCTTCTATTAGGGTAAGTAGATGAATTGCTCGCTTAAGTGCTGATACCGGGTCTTGAATAATGATGTCTGACTCTCTCATTGGCCTAAGAGAGTTTTAGTTTATAGTTGGACTATAAACATATTGTTCATTAGAGGTTTCAATGGTACCTAAGGAGTAAGAGGTAATTATAGGGGTAAAACGGTAATTTGACCTAACTGTAATTACGAGCAGTTCGTGAAGGATAATTGTTGATTGGCTAAATCTTTGGTTCTTTGGTGGAGTGACCAGCAATTAATGAATGTTGATTAATTTAATTAAAAGATTTAATTAATTAATCTCGTATTATTGGAACTTCATAAGGTCCCCTTATTAGCCCAATTAGGGTTAAATAAGATTTATTTAAATTTTGGACTTATTTGAACTGCTCAAAATAAGAAAATTAATTATATGAGAAATAATTATTTATAATGTATGTGGATACATTATATTATAAAGTTAATTTTGAATGAGATTCAAAATTATACTTTATTATATGAGAGAGATAAATATTGGAATAAGATTCAAATATTGATAATATGAATAAGATTTATATTTAAACTATAGGTTATATGAGAGGGAGTTATTTGAATATGATTCAAATAATATTAAATATATGATATTTAATTATTAATTAATTAATTGTTAATTTATTAATGCTATTAATTTAATTACATATTAATTTTGATTTAATGTATTCCATTAATAATATTAATTTAAATATATATTAAATTATTTGATTTAATATACTTAAATTGATTTTATTTTATTTTATTAAATATATAATATATTTAATAATTAAAACTAAGATCCGGAGTTATTATCAATGGTGGGATTGAAGGGAAGTTGAGATTTTTTCTCTTCCACCTCTCCCCTCCAAAATATATAAGAAAGGAAAAACACAGATTTTTGCAATCAACTCTTATCTCTCTAATTTTTTCTCTTAAGATATCTCTCTCGAATTACCTTCTTCTCTGACCAAAGTTTTGGAAGAAACCACTCATCTTCCACACCTAACCCAAAGTGAGAATAGTGGTGTTGTCCATTGAAGGATGATTTAGTGGAAAATATGAAGAGGAAAAGGTCTACAAAGGTAATGGTTCCTCAATCCTTTTTTTTTTTTTTTTTTCGTTTCTTCTAGAATATGCATGCTCACACGTTATGATTGCTGTTTTCTCTGTTTTTTATATTAATTCAAAATTGAATTTCAATTACATGGTGTTCACGCACTTCCGTTACGAATTTGGTTCCTATAATTGGTATCAGATCCATCTCATATTTTTGTCTTTCAATGTTGTTCAAAATTAATGAAGAGGTGGGTTTTAATTCTGCACTTGGATGTGGGTTTTTGCAAATTGGATAACTTCGGATTTTTGCATTTAGATTACTGTTTTTACTTGATTCGATCATGTAAGGGTCCGTTCCGTTGGACATTTAAATTCAGTAATCGAGATTGTGAGTCCGTGTTGATCGAGTAGCAAGTATTGCGATGAAGAAGATTGAATTTGGAGCAAAAACAAAGGAAAAACAATGAAGAACAACAAGGTTCTGATGTTGGAACACCTAAGTTGTAGAATTATAATTTATTAAAATGTATAATAAATCATAATTAATATTGTAACACTATCCAATAAAAGAGTTATATTGGGCAAATACGTCAAACACTTAGTTAAATAATTAACCGTATTTATCTAAATTATGAACCATAGGTTGTAGAACGCTTAGTGGGAGGTAAAAAGTTATATATGATTTATCGTTTTTTTTTTCTCGCGTTCTCCGTTAAAAATCACACTATGAGATATATGTTCAGCCTCGCGACACCCTAGAAGTGTCATCCCTTCGAAAGGTGTTTGCAAACTGACCTCCCTTAGAAAGTGGGAGCAGATCATCTGTCAACATTTCCTATGGTCTCCTCCATTAGTTTGCATAGTGTGGTTTCACACTTGACCGTGTGGCACCCTGAAGGTATCCTTCCTTTAGAACGTGTTTGTATGAAACCAACATAGGGCAAACTCTAGAAATTGATAGGGATTGCTTTAGTTTGTGTCCCAATCAGTTTTTCCTTTCGAATTCTTATTGGAGTGGAACTCTAAAATCTAAAATGGATGGTCACACTTACAAAAAATTATTAAGTAAATTTTTGGACCAAATAATGGTGATCAGTTGTTTAGGAATAAGAGTTCTTCTTGTATAATAATTAATTGATAGTGTCTCAATTCAATGAAGGGATAACTGAACACTCTTTAGTGACTTTTATCCTAAATCATTGAAGCATCACTGCAAAATTAGATGAAATTAGGAATCATTAAAAATTTTGCTAAATATTGATTGGATTCTAAAAAGTAATGCATAAAACTAATATAGTATTTTTGTTAAAATAACTAGCATCCATTTAAACCTCCTAAAACCCAATAAACTGTGTGGCAAGAATTATACTACTTGGAAAGGGATCTCTCTCTCCCTCCCTCCCATCAATATTGGGCCTAAAATCTATTTATCCATATTGCTGGAAGGCTAGATTGAAGTCTTTGCGTAATGACCCGACTTTTCGAATTTCTAATTGGGGTTATTACTACATGCATGAGATTTCAAACCTAAAATTAGATGATAGTCTAAATCTTAAAACAAAAATTCTTTAAATAAATAAAACATTGTCGAAAACATTTGATTAAATCCAAAACAAATCTTTAGTTTGGTATCCTTAAAACTTTAATTAAAAAGAAACATTTAATTATAAGTTCCAGTAAATTCAATTGTTTTTGTTAAAGCATTAAAACTTCTTTAAAAGTATGGCACTAAGCAAAGCATTTTCTCTTATCCCATAGCACCATCAACAGATCTCTTCATCATGCGTCACTCGTACGTTCTTGCCTTTACTTAAAAACGTTTTAAAAAAAATGAGTATTTAAAATACTCAATAAGTAACCAACTACTGTGTCTGGCTATGCAATCACATGCAACAAAACGTGTGAAACTAGTGGGACCTAAACTAGGTATGAAACATACCTGAGTTGGCCACCTAAGTGAACAATTAATACAATGTATATAGATACATTATATTATAAAGTTAATTTTGAATGCAATTCAAAATTAAACTATAAAATTTGAGAGTTTTAGTGTATTTAAATAAGATTCAAATATTAACTAATGCGAATAACATTCATATTAAAAGTATAGATTAAAATTAGGAAAATTATTATGAATAAAAAAAATACCAAACTATTTACAAATATAGCAAAATTTCACTTCCTATGTATGATAGACTGTGATAGACCTATTCAGACATCTATTAGAGGTGGGGCCCCAACGTTCAAGACTTAGAGTCAGCACTTAACGGAACTACTAATCTACTTACCCTAAGGTAGGAACAAGTGAATTTCATTTTGTTTAGTTATGTTCCCAACTCTCTACTCGGTCAAGTCCCCAAAATGGTTGACTTATTGAGCCGGCGTTTTGGGCCACTCTCACCCATAAAAATCAAAGGACGAGCCTTTATAGACGGGAGTTCATAACTCACTAAGAATTAAGATCAAGTTACATATGGTAATCCTATGAAATATTAATATTCTTCAGTCAACGGTGTTACCAAGAGTGATTAATTATTTTGCGGTCCAGTCTTATACAAACTCTTTGTATAGGATACGCCCACTTGCATATCTCCACATGAACGAATTTGGATCACATCGTTTGTAACAATTACAAAATAGGTGGTATCCATAGTGTTACTAAGATAAGGCACCCAACCTTATCCATATTATAAACTCTTCAGGTTATTACTTGAACATGATTCATTTGTATATCAACTACAAACTGTTCAAGTCTCGTGAAATAACCTTAGATTTTTATTGTAATAGATAATTCATTATTGCATATTTAATAATTAAATTAAATACCATATTAAATAATTAAGTAACTATGAGGTTTTAGGGCACAAATCCCAACACTACTACTTGTTCAATTCCTTTATAGAAGTTAGTATGAGTTGGTTATTCAACTATGATTTAATGAGAAATTCATGGATATTAGAAGTCATTGGACAATACTTTATCTTATGCAAGGACTGCATGGAAAGAATATATTTCCTGTTCAAAGATTTAAAGCTTAATAAAACTATGTAGTCTTATCGTATGATGGTGAAGATGGTAAAGGATTTACTTGTTTAAGCTAGGAATAAAGTCGTCAAGTTGAGAATTCATTAAGGAATAGTGTTATGTTTGGTAATAGATAATGAGGTTGGTGGTAGTACAACAAATTCTTTCACAAGGCACGTAAATGGGTACAAGACTAAAATTGCTTTGGGAAAAAAAAAAAAGAATAATAAGAGACCATAATTTTATTAGAGGTAATTGATACATGATAACTTGTAGAAATACAAGTTATTTTAGTTCTTTTCTTAAAATAATGGAGAAAGTTTAATGAATTATGCGTCAATTTTAATAGAAATTATTGATAAATATCTTCTTTGCGTCCACATGTTGAAATACTTAAGTATGATAAAACCATGTCTTAATCCACGTTAAACACCTCATTTTTGCTGAAAAGATTGCAAACTTGAACGCATGTGTCGAACACCCATTCAAATGTAGCATGCTAAAAGCTGAAACACATGCCTTTAGATCCCTGACAGTTACAACCTGATTCAAGATAAGATATTATGCCTCAACTCAGAACTAACCATTATAGCAACGTTATAATCAGCCACCTACGAGTCCCAGATGATGATTGATAGATGCACAGCCCTTAGAGAGCCAACAATGACCCATGACATCTAGAAGTACCAACGCGAGGTCTTTAAATAGACATCTCTAAGGCCAAAAAGAATGTTGTTGAAACGTTGAAAAGTTAGGCATCCTCAAGGAGTTAGTCATATCCATCAGAGAAGATAACTAGAGACAAGGAACCCGAGAAAGTGATCTACGCACATTGTCGTCTGAGCAATCATCACCACACATAGTGAAGCACACGTCCACCCTGCCATAGGAAGCAAGACATTGTTGTCGCCGACTTGACTCCCTACTTCCTTTTATCTCTTTTCTTGTTTTTCTAGTTCTTCACCCATTTTTATCTATTTTCACATCTTTTCTTGCCCTAGGTCAACCTTTGACCTTCCTTGGGGGTATTTTGGTCATTTTACATTGAATTTAGCCCGTTGCGATCCAAATGCTAGATTTCTCTACAATTAAACATAAAAACATCAAAGAACTCATTTTAAGCAATAAAACTAAACAAATTCTAAACCCAAGAAAGCATATTTTACGTGCTTTTCACTTATCCACCGAAAGTTGAGACCATAATGGGGTTGAGAATATGGAATAAATTCTACGAAAAAGTTCAAATAACCCTCTTTTCCCATTCATAATCTCTTTTGCTGTTAAACTGTTGTGCAACACATATCTATCTACATTTATTGTTTATATTGCATTTTAAAATTTTAACACTTGATATCTTACATCTTTAAGTTAGCTAGAAATAATTCATTAGTCACACAAGAGTCATCATTAGTCAAAGTTCCTATTTTCGACCTTAGACTCACCTAAAAAATCTTATATTGAGTTTATACTTGAACTAAATGCAGGAAAACCTGTCTTAGAATAGAACATATGCATTACACTTCTAGATCAACAACACTACAAATTAAATTCATATGTCTTAAAGAAGAATTTTGATTGTATTAATTAAGTCATAATCACTCTAGTGGTATTAAAGATTGGTGGATTGAGTAAGGTGTTGTATTTTGCTTCTTCCTCTAGCATGCCTAAAAAGGAAAGAAAAAAAGGTTTTAGTAGGTGAATAAGTGATAATATGAAGAAAACCTTATAGAACCTCAATTAGATGATTTTCGCAAGGAATCCAATATTGTTAAAAATAAAGTTGGCTTAGAATTGGGGGAAACAAGTTGTTGGATTGAATTATTGATCTCAAGATACTTGGAATATTTTGTCCATGTGTTTTGTGTGGTAAAAAATAAACAAATAAGAAAATAAAAAATAAAAACCTAAAGTTTAATTAACCATACTAAAAGGAAGGAAAAATATTTGAAGTTTAAAACCAATGTTAACTTGTGAAGAATACCCTACTAAAGTTTGAAGTTCAGAATTAAATTGTATAATTTTTTTAAAGGATTATGAATAGTCAAATGTTTTAATTTTCCATTTTTCATGACTAATACATCCTCGAACCCTTGTATCTCTTTAAACTCTATGGGTGGGCCTACTCACTTTGCTGACTAACATTGTTTCTTAAATTATCCATGAAAAGATGAGCCTACTCGTGCAAACAATATGATTTTATTAATTACTCAATTTCTCATAGCTGGCTGACATTGTTTTTAAAGGTGGGCTAACTCACTTTGCTCTTTTTTATTTGCCATAGTCACAAGGGAAACTACGGATGGTGAACTTGCTTGGCTTAGCCTCCTATAGATAATTTAGACAAAAAAATTAGTAAGAGAAGTCAGTTGAGCTTTTAGAGAGCTTACCTCATACACCTCATATGCTCTGGCAACTTTAGTTAAATATAATCTTTCACAATGCCAATTGTATGATGTATTGGCCAAGTCCTCAAGTGTTGTATAGGCTTCTTGGGCATTTTTGGAGACTATGGAGCCTCTGGCAATGGCATCCAAGATAGACTTTCTAGAGCTTGTCAATCTATTATAGAACAATTGGATTTGCAACCGATCTGAATAGACATGTTGTGGGCACCTTCTCAAAAGGTCTTTGTACCTCTCCCAAGCCTCATAGAGTTGCTCATCTTCAAGCTGATGAATGTGCCAATCTCCATCCTCAAACTTTGTGACTTTACCAGTGGGAAGCATTTATTCAAGAAAGCTTAAGCCAATGTATCCCATGTGGTTGTGCTCTCCGACAGTAGGTCTCTAGCCAATCCTTTGTGCGGTCTAGTAAAGAGAAATGAAAAATTCTTAATTTAATGGAATCATTAGAAAATCAATTCATCTTTACCGTCCCACATATCTCCAAGAAAGATCGAACGTGTTTGTGAGGGTCTCGATGGAACGTCTTTTATAAGCAAGATCATGCACCATTTGAATCAACCTTAGTTAAGCTCAAAGTTATTGATATTTATTGACACGTTTGCAATTCAGGGTTTATCCGCCGGGAGAGTTAGTTGGAAATAGTATCAGATTGCCTTTGGTGTTTTTTCCTCCCCCATCTCACTATTTTGATTTAATTGAGCTCTTAGATTCCTCCTGTAAATCCTATCAATCTCAGGGTCAAATGGAAGAAGATTAGATTTATCTTGAGGCATACACCAAAGCACAACCAACTAATGTTAGGGGAAAAAAAGAACAATGTAAAATACACCTTAGATTAAAATCTATCAACTCTTTAAATATTAGGCAAAAATACCATCACTCCAGTCCCCGACAACAGTACCAAAAACTTGATAGCGACAACCGCAAGTGTACGGGTCAAGTTATAATATAAAACGGTTTTAAGATCGAGCATGTATCCACCAGGGATCAAATTACAATATAGTCACCTATCTATTCAAGAGTTGAATCAACCTTATCTAAGGAATCGAAATTGAGTTTTGATTTTGTATTTTGAAAACAAAAAAGCAAAAGTAAAAGCAAGTGAAATTTCAAGAGATAAGAGTGTTTTAGGGTGTTGATTTCATTAATTACTTCATTAAGTTATGTTTTGGGTTTTTATGGAATTACGTGCAAACAATATATTTAAGTCTAGAAACCATTATTCAGATTATTTTCTTAAAAAACAACCCTTTCTTATGCAACTTATTGATTACTAACTTCTTGAAACCAAATTAAAAGGCATAGCACTGAGAATAGTCATTAACAACTTTCTCTTTAACCTATCTATTTTCACGAAAGATTAATAAAGATCCAACGCTATATATCCAATTAGCCATACAATTTCTCAATCACACATCTAACCTAACATTTAATTATGATCAATCAATAGAGAATAAAGCACAATAACATTGAAAAACATATCATTCAACAACATCTATGAATAACACTAAGACGTTAACTTAAATTCATAATTAAATCATCCAACACCCTAAAACTATGAGTTTAGCCACATATAGGCATTAATTACATATTTTCATATGAGTTCTTACGCATAAGAGTAAAAGAGAAAGAGAAACTTAGGAAGATAAACTCTCGAATTGCTTCTCGGCGTTGAAGTCCTTCAATCTCCACTTGGTCGACTCTTGGGGATCTCGAACAACCTTCAACTCTTCTCCAACAATTTCCTCTCTTTTTTATAGCAAATTCACACTCTTAAGCTCTTTAATTTCATGGTTACGGCTGCTGATCACCTCCATGTTTATAGAACTTTCCAAACTTGCAGCCCAAGAATTTTTCTAAATTGTCAAATTTTCAAATTTGGAAAGTTAGGCCCGTGGCACTCCAGGATACATTGTCACGCTAACCATCACAAAGACCTACCCCAAGTGTCCTGCCATAGTGTCATGTCTGCGTTGTTGAGCTCCCTATGTATCGCTACAGTGCTCTCTCTTGTTTCAGCAATTGTTGCTATCAAGTCTACAGCATCGTAACATTGCCCTATTTTGAGGTTTTTGCCCTTTTTCTTCTATTTTTCGTCTGATTTTGGCTCGGTTTGGTTCTTTTGGCATTGAACATGTATTTTCCTCATACTTACCTTAAACCACTAGTAAATAACAACATATCTAATAAAATCATCCCTAAATTGGAGGCAAATAAAATACTTTTTAAGTGCTTTAATTTTTACCTACTACCTTACCTTTTGTTAAAACCTTGAAGGCAGAGTTTAGGATCCTTACAGATTTACACATAGACTCTTTTCACCTCTTACTAGGTTCAATTGAGCTTCAAGTTAACAATTGTGGCTATGAGTCTGTGATTATCAACCAACAAAGATTCAATCCTTTCTTTTTTAATGTGAAGAGTCTTCACATCCTCTTGCCATTTTTTGTGTAACACACGATAGAAAGGATCAAATGACTTAAGAGAAGCTTCACTGTTATGATTGCTTTCAAAGACATCAAAGCTTAGGTTTTCTGAAAGATGAAGTATCAAAAGAGACAACTAAAAAGAGCTATGGAGTCTGCAAGAGAATCTTTTGACTCTTCATCACTTTCATGCACTTCTTTGACAAAGAACTGCAAAACAATGCCTTTATTCTTCTTGGCAAGTTTACAATCAAGGGACATTTCAAAGGTCAACAAAAGACCAAACAATTCATCAACATTCATCAAAGCAATATCCTTAGCCTCCTCAATGGCAGTTGCTTTCATGTCAAACTTCTTGAGAAGAGCTCGAAGCATGAGTTTACAAACCATGAGTTTTAGGACGTAAACCCAATATGATCATCATACAAAATCGGCAGATTATAAAAAAGGAAAGTAAACTAAAGAAAATAATACACACAATAGTTCAAATAAGGAAAGAAATATTATGTAGAAGTAGCATCCTGTGATACAACCTCTAAAACAACATGTGCGACATCCACCAACCAAACTTGAATAAATATAACCAATTCAGAACTTCAACATCTCTCGTTTCCCAACTCCCAATAATCATTATTATTTGTTTCCTCCTATCTCTTCTTTCCCCTCCCGTGAAATCCTCTCTTGTTTCTCTTTCTTTCATTTCTCTTTCTTCATTTCTCTTCTTTCCCATCTCTTTCTCTTCTTCATTTTTTTTTCCCCATCTTCTTTCCGAATCACCCTTCCTTATGTTCTTCATTAATCTTCCTTCTCTCTTCTCATTCTCTATTATTTATTATTTTTCTTCTTTTTTCTCCATGTTTCTTTCTTTACTTCTCATTTTTTCATTTTTTTGTCAATTCACTAGAACTAGAAAACCCGGCGAAATCGCACTGCTCACTTGCCTAGTCAATTCATCAGTGTTCTCGTTCATCCCATGACCAATAGACAACAATCGATGAAAACCATCATATTGTTGGCTAGTGTCAATTATTACTCTAAACGAATATCGACCGACTAATGCTCACTCCTAATTCCCAACTATACTTAAGAGAAAAAGAAAATGTCATACTCTTAATTTAAATTATATATATATATATATATATTCTGGTGCACTAATTTTGTGTTTGCTCTCTCTCTCCTTTTTTTGGCGTGTGTTTTCTAATTGTTTCACTTATTTAATACTTGTTTTATTTATATTTAAACCAGTTCCACTCCAACATAACAAAATTCCCACTTGATTAATTAATTTTTACTTAACCAACTACATTCTCTTTACTTAACCAACAGAAACTTACTTTTAACTCTAACCAATTTAATCTAACTTAATTTATTTTCAACATTAGACAATTAGTTTATCAAGTTAGATTTCATTTCCAACCTTAAATGATTGATCCCAATTTAATTAACAAGATATAAAAGGGAAGTCCTTACATTAACCATCTCATTCACTTAAACCAAATTAACAATCATTCAAATAATTGAACATGATTGGAACTTAGATGAGACATTACACTATCAATATATCATTTAAACGCAAACCTTAAACAAATAAAGATTCAAATAAGTATATTAGTTAAAGATTTCTAAAACTTCTGTCACTGTCTGTCAGTGATAGAAATAAAACTAGGGATAGACTTCTATCACTCTCTATCTATCACTAATAGACAATGATAGAAATCTGTCACTAATATTATCAATGATATAGAGTGATAAAATATAATATATTTCTTCATTCTATCACTTTTAGTATTGATAAATTTTTATTTCTTCAGTAATAGTAGTTGATAGAATTGAACTAACAAAAGAAGAAGAAAAAACCAGTGATGGACTTTTGTATACATCCATTAGAGTCTATCTAATGTAAATAGTATATCAGAGTCTATTTAAGTCTATCTATAAAATGGTCTACGATTCATATACTTATAATTCTATGAGCGACATGCTTCTATTATGACCTAATCTAATTTAATCCAAATAATTTAACCAAGATGAAATTAAAATTAAATTCAAATGTCGAACATTAACTTATTTTGTAAACACACATCAAGATGGCTACATGTAAAGACGAACAATAAATACATCACTAGACACAAACTTTAAACAAATTAAATAAAATATCGAATAAATATATTAGTAATAGATTTCTATCACTGTCTATCAAAAAATTTTGCTATATTTTCAATTAACTTTTACTTTAAATTTTTCAATTTTTACAATATTTTAATCTCGTTTTGCTATATATCCAAGCAGCCCTAAAGTCTGATATGGTACAAAATGTTCTTATCCCATGTGTAGATGATTGAATTATTATATATTTTTTTAACAGCTCATAATAATTCGCTGTGCTTGTTAAATAAAGAAACAAAACAAAACATTTGTTTAGTGATCTCAATTAAAATGCTCGAAAATGTTAAATAACAAAGGTGAGTTGAAAGTTTTAAAATAATTATACGACCATTAAGCAAAGGTGAAATAAACTGAAGGGCAAAATACCTTTTTGGCCATTAAATTGTGGATATAATTTCTATTTTGTCCTTATAAGTTTCAAGATATTACATTTTTAGTCTTTTTAAGTTTTGATTTTATTTATCAATTTAATTCCTTGATTTCAAAATGTAGCAATTTTATCATTAAAATTTGAGTGTTGTTTTAATTTGGTCCCAAATTTTCAAAATTTACAAATTTAACTACGATTTTGTATGAACATAATTTAATTATTTATAATTCTTTTAAATTAATTAAAGTCATTGACATTGAAGATAGAAAGTATATATTTGGTGCAATTTAAAATTGAGTTTAAAAGTATAATTTTGAAACCTAGGGATCAAATTGAAACAAAACTCAAATCTTAAAGGTAAAATAGTAACATTTTGAAATTAAAGGACTAAGTTGAAACCATACTCAAAATTTTAAGTACTAAAAATTTAACCTTTTGAAACGTATAGACTAAATTAAATTTATATCCAAAATATTCTAGGACCAAAATGTGTTTTTCTCTAAACTAAATGTGTCATGATACAAAATGCTCATAACCAATGGAGTTAATTATATTTTATTAAGAAAAAGATGGTGGTTAGAAACATAGTAGATTATATTGGTGCATTGTTGTGGGTTTATGGAAGAAGATTGAGAAGTTATGAGTGAAGCATAGCATGTATTGAAGACAAAAAGTATACATAATTAATTTAGTGTAACACTATCTGCTTTAAAAATTAAAAAAACAATTAATGAGATGCATTTTATTCATTAGCTAGGCTTCAATATTATTTATCAGTACACTGATTATTTTATTAAAATGGTAATAAAAATGATTTAAGAAGTATATATAATTGTTGGGGAAGTGTGGGCATGATCATGGGCAAAACGTAACATCATAGCTGGATGTAGCGCTGCATGTAAAAGTGCTATTTTCATCGTCATAAGCATAGCTGTAAGCTTGGGGGCATTCTTCTTCGAAGATCCTCGCAGAGATGCTGGGTTGACATATTTTTGGGTCGTTAAATTCAGCTGTGCAGCAATCCTCTGGCCGGTTAAATGCGAGACATGAGCTCTTACAACCAATAACTCCATTGCTCCCATTGACAATCAAATTGGATGGACACACCGTATTCACATCTGAAGAACATTTGGGCGATACACATTGTCCTGTTCCACCATTTGGAGTTATGGAAGCAGGTAAGTTGAAGCCGTCAACAAGGCTAATATCGTAGAAATCTATTCCCCCGTTTTGAGCTAATGTGAATTCAGCTAACGTAGCTGGTGGAATTCCTCCAGAGCCCTTGCAAAATACAGAGCCAGTGGCACAATCTCCAGTTTCACAAGAAAACCTCGAAGAGCCATCTATGAAGCAACCTGTTCGAGCCCAAATCCTACCAGTCCATGGTGTAGGAACATTTATAGTCTCACTCGCTCCAGAAGCTAATCCAAATCCAGTGGCAGACAATTGGCTTTGTCCGCTACCACTAGTTAATGTTGCGGGCCAAATAGTTTGTCTACAATTATTTTTAATCACAATAGTAGCGGCATAGCCTGTTTAACAAAACCGTCATTTATAAACTAATTGACAATATGAAAAGAAAAAGATTGAGATACAAAGGTAGTATTATGTAATCTTACCTGAGGACAATAGCAAAGCGAAAGTGAAGAGGATTGCTTGGATGAATGCCATTTAATTTGAAGATCTTTCTTGTATTGTGAGTTATGATGAAAATGAGACATGTTGCCTCCCTACTTATACTCGGTCGAAAAATAGCAAAAATTCAAAAATTTGGGTAAGTTAATTTCTAAAGGGCTGCTAATTTTGATTTATTACCATATAACCCAAATAAATATTTAATTTTGCTGGGGCTGCCACATAGCTTCACAAAAAGCTGAATTTGCCATTTTCTAAGTTGACCATGTAATTCAATAGATATACAATGTCTGCCCGGAATGACTATAATTTCATAATAGCTGCCCAAGTTGCAATTTAATTTGTATATTAATATTCTTAATTCTTACCATTTTCATGTCTGCCAAATAATATCATACCTTCATCATCAAACGCATCCCTTTTCAAACTAAAATTCGTTTCTCAATCCTCCACACGCTACCAACGTACTTTTTTCTTTTTTTTTCTTTCTGTTTTTATGGGTTATTAAGAGCCAATAAATTTTAGAAACTACATTCCAAAAGAAACCACAAATGTTGGTCTCGTTTCGTAACCATTTAATTTTTGGGTTTTAGTTTTTGAAAATTAAGTCTGCAAGCACCTTTCTTGCCTCTAAATGTCTTGCTTTCTCATCTACTTTATACCTATATTTTTAAAAATCAATCCAAAATTTGAAAGAAAAAAAAAACAGTTTTTAAAAACTTGTTTTTAATTTGTTTTTGGAATTTGACTAAGAATTTAACCTTTATACTTAAGAAAAAGGTGCAAGTCATTATAAAAAAATTTGAAGAAATAGGTTTAACGTTTAAAATACCAAAAACAAAAAATGAAATAGTTACCAAATGAAGTCATAGTTGTTCTATTGAATAAGTTTTCTTTTGGAGATATGGTGCACTACTTCTAAGTTCTAATCCCCTACTATAATGGCAATGGAATTTTTTATTTTTTATTTTATCCCTTTGAATTAGAATGATTTTGAATTCTAAATATTCTTTTACCTAACAAAACTGTTGCTGGCGAACATAAGATTTATTTTAGAGATGCTATCTATCACAGATAGATATTGACGTTTTGTTACATTTTTAAATATTTGATTTTTTTTATATATATATTTGAAAACAACCCATTCTTATATATATATAAATTTATGTCTACTAGAATAATTATAATTGCCCAAGTTGCAATTCAATCTATTTGTTTCCTTGGGAATTTATAGAATTTCAAATTCACATGTACAATGTAAACTGAACTCTATTTCTCTTTTATTTCTGGAATTAGAATAATTTCAATTTGTACTTTTATTTTATTTTATTATTATTATTATTCTTTTTTTTACCAACAAACCATTTGGCATGTTAGAGATTTTGATGTTAGCAATTCTACAATAGTTTAGGCAAGGTGTTGTTGGATTGTATGTCCTAAAACTCGTTGTTTTTGTAAATAGGTGAATTTTAGTACATATGAAATTATTCAAGTGAATTAATTATTTATTTACTCTAAATCTAATTAAACTACGAACCTTTGGCTACTATCATGAGTACATGGACTTTATGTAGAGACATAAATAGGATTAAGTTCGAGTAAGTAGCCTCAATAGTCTATAGTACATGGATCAGGTTGGGTACCTCTTCCTGGAGACACTATCGAATACGACCCGCTTCATGATTGTTACAAATGTTGTAAAGTGTCATAAATGAAGTCATCCTAATTTGCTCATGTAGAACATGTGAGCGGGGGTATTCTATGAGATTGTGTAAGACTGACCCTGAAATAATCACTGTTACGTATTAACACCGTTTACGATTAACACTGATTAATTTCACTTATCGATGACCTAGATAACTTGATCTAAATCTTGAGCTATCTATGACCTTCTGTTTATTCAGAATTATCCCTTGATCTGTATAGGTGAGAGTAAACTCAATAGCGCTGCTCAATCTTCCTCCCATTTCAGGGATAAGATTGGGTAGATAGTTGGGGACATAGAATTTGCAAGACGGAATTCACTCCTACCCAACTTAGGGATAGAAGAGAGGTTGCTCTCTTAAGTATTGTTCCCAAGACTTAAACAAGGGGCCCCATCCTCTCACTGGCTCGAGAGGGAATGCATTTAGTGATTAGATCCTAAATCAATTGTTCATTGGAGGGACAATGGTACTTAAGGAGAAAAGATGTAACCTAGAGGTAAATCGGTATTTGACCTAGCTGAAGTTATGAACAACCTGTGAAGGATTGACTTATCAATGACGGTTATATCAAATGGACACAAATATATGAACAACGAGGAGAGTGCAGCGACGGGCTTTAGTGGAGTGCCCCATTAGTTAACGAATATGGTTAACTAGGTTAAAGAGTTTGGTCGGTTAATCTCGGATTGTTGGAGCTCATGATCTGTAGGTCTATTAGGTCCTTCTACTGGCTCATTAATGGACTAAAATCTTAGATAATGTGGTGACTAAGTTTGAACTGTTCAAATCTTGGCTTAAGGAATGAAAGTCAGATATATACGATAGATCAACGTTTAATTACGAATTAAACGTACAAATAGAGTTAATTATAATATTTAAATATGATTAAAATATTAATCATATGAATAGGGATTCATATCAATTTTTTTAGAAAAATCGGGACAAGTGGGAAAAATAATATTATTTTGTTATTTAATATTAAAATAATATTAAAATAATTAAATATTAAATTATTTTTTATTTAATTATTTAATTATTTTTTGAAATTTAAAATCAATTTTAATTCAATTTTGGAAATGCATTGAAAATTGATTTTAAAATTGATTTTTGAAGATTGGATTTTTCCACTAATTAAGCTAGAAGTTTGGTTGTCTTCTTCACAGTTAATCAACAAATTAACTAATTGTGTTGTCAAATTTTGATGCAATTGGATCGCATGTTATTCTTTAATAAATAGGGATGATTTTGACATAAAAATGGTTTAAGAATTTTGTAAAATTAAGGGTTAATTTTGCAAAATTCCATCCATTGTTCATCTTCTTTCCAACTTTTCTTCTTTCTCAAATTCACCACAAATTTGGATCCCACCATCCAATCTAAACCTAGGAAATAGTAGGGAAGACTCTTGTGGTGGTCTACAACCAAGTGGTGTTGAAATTCATCAAGAATTGAAGGAGAATTTGGAGCTTTAAGGGTAAGCATTCTTGAAACTTTGGTTTTTCTTCTAAATTGCATGTTTAATCCTCTAAATTGAGCATCTTAAAGTGAAAATTGATCAAATTAACTTTTGCTTCATGCTCATTTATCTATCATTTGGTATCAGAGCTAATTAATTTCACTCAATTTGCTTTCGTGGGGTTTAATTCATGAGATGAATGTTTATGGGAGCTAAATTGGTTTTTCTGGTTTTGGCATTTTTTTACCATTAAATTTGTGGTCAATTATTGTAATTAATCTAGGCGTTTTGCTCGTTAATGAGTTGGGAAGAGCTTATCATTTTTTCGGGATTTATTGAGTTGTGTTTTGGCCGAATTTTGAAGAAGACTGACAAGTGCTCATGAAGAAGGAAAACAGAGCAGCATATATATATATATTTTTTCTTCTGGTTGAACTCACAAGAGGAAGAAGAAGTTGAAGTTGACCGGTCAACCTTTCACCGGTTCAACCCTTTTTCAGCCGGTTCAGCCGTTTTCGAGGTGTTTCAAGCCGGTTCTAGCTGGTTCAAAGTGTTCGGGACTTGTTCGATCAGTTTTTTAAATTATTATTGTAATAATTTAGTTTTTTGCTTGCAAAAATATGCCAAAACTGGTTCAATTTAGTGTGTTTTAATTATTTTTGCATTATGAATGTATGTTTAATTAATTTAAATTTATTTGTGCATATAGTATGCCATATAGATTTAAATCCCCACCATAGGATAAGCATGTTTCATGCATTTTATGTATGTTATAAATGTTATATATATAGTATGCATGCTTATTTTAATTTCATGAGTGTTAATATAAATTAGTAATATTAATTGATGAAATGTATATATATGTTATGATTTTTTGAATTGTTTATTTTATAATTGTTATAAAATAAATTAGAATTTTAAAATCTATAACAAATATAATTGTATGCTCACCTAAGGTAAAACCAGTGCAGCTCAAATAAACCTCTTTTAATAGTTAAAATTAGGTCGATATCTTGTAAAATTGTGTTTACAATACTCACCCAACAAAATCCTGTCTAAGGCTGGAGGTATTTAAATTGACGGTTTACGGAACACCTCCTACCTAGGGATCGGGTTGGTGTCTGAGTTGAGTTAACCCGATTTTATGAGCATGCGAGAGCGGTGTAAGGTGAGTTAAATTGGCTTAAATTACTTAGACATCATAGGTTAAAACAAGCCAGTATAAACGTTATACTTGGATTGTTCACCTAGACTTAGGTTGTATATATTTAGCCGGAATATAACCAAGTAAATACCCAATTAAAATTACAACACTTCAGTGGGAGATTAATAATGTATACCATACGTTATCATTAGCTCTCATGTCCCTAAGAGTTCACAATGTGAGGTCCCATGCTCGGCTTAGAGTAGCTATCTAGGCAACCTCCCTTCGGAAAATGTTTGCATGGGTCAATAGCAAGGTGAATAGGGGAAGTAGTTCATAGTAAGTGGGTGAAGGGTGTTTGTCAACACGTCATATGGTCTCTTCCATTAGGTCACAACGTGAGATTCCTATGTTGCACTTGCTTGGCGTTTATAGGTGCATATCCCTTCGGAGGGTTTGTAACATGGGATTCGGAACTCCGTGAACTCCAGAAATGGATAAAGTTACATAGATCCATTTTCAAGCAATTGTTTCTCCTTCAAGAGCTTAGTTGATTCTGATCTTTATGATTCGAAAATGGAGGCTATACACTTACAAGACTTACTAAGTGTTAGTAAAGTTCTTGACCAAAGAAATGATAACTAAATACTGTAAGAATAAGAGTTATTTTGGTATTAGTATTTAGTCAAGATTATCTGATGTGCCTAAAGCGGCATGCAAGCAAACTGTGCACGCTAAGAGAAAAGGGAGAGATGTTCGAAATTACTATCACAATCAAGCCACCCCCTACCCTATCTCTAAAACACTAAAAGGGCCCGTCACTTCGTTCGTACATTCTTAGCTTAGGCTTCAAACTGAACTGACTTTATGGCTTTGCCGCCCGCCGCTAGCAGAAGCTAAGCACTTGAAAAGCACGCTAAGAAACATTGCTCCTATTGATTCAGTAAATGAATGGTCGACTGCCCTTCGATAGGGGCCATTCTTACTCACTGAAGTATCGTTGCAAAATAAATAATGAAATATGGGTACATTATTACTTGCTAAATAAATTGGATTAAAATTTAGAGCACATTCACTAATTAAACTTGTTCATTTTTTCCCAACAATGAATACATCTATAGTTCAACTATTAGCTTTGAAAAAACTTAACGGCAATAACTATAGAACTTGGAAATCTAATTTAAACACTACTAGTTATCAACGATCTGAGGTTTGTTTTAACGGAAGAATGTCCTCCAGTCCCTGCTCAGAATGCGAACCGAACTGTTCGGGACACTCATGACAGGTGGACCAGGGCTAATGAAAAAGCCAAAGTCTATATTTGGCAAGTATATCAGATATACTATCCAAAAAGCATGAAAAATCACCGCTAAGGAGATCATGGACTCACTGCAAGCTTTGTTTGGACAACTGTCCTCCTCAATGATGCATGATGCTATCAAATATGTTTACAATTGCCGGATGAAAGAAGGAACGAATATTAGGGAACATGTTCTGGATATGATGGTCCACTTCAACATTGCGGAAGTAAATGAGGCTATCATCAACGAGAAGAGCCAAGTAGGATTCATCATGGACTCTCTTCCGAAGAGTTTTTTCTAGTTCATAACTAACGCCATGATGAACAAAATAGATTATATTCTTACCACTCTTCTCAATGAGTTACAGATTTATCAGTCCTTATTGAAAAATAAGGGTTCTGAGGTAGAGGAAAATGTTGCTACTACCTCAAAAAGGAGATTCCAAAAGGGATCTACCTCTGGAAATAAATCTGTCCCAAAGAATAAAGGTATTCAGAAGAAGAAAAGACAAGGGAAAGGGAAAACACCTACTATTACTACAAAAGGCAAAAAGCCCGTTGTTGAGAAAGGAAAATGTTTCTACTGCAACGGCGATGGACACTGGAAAAGGAACTGTCCAAAGTACCTTGTCGATAAGAAGGCTGGAAAAAAGAGTCAAGGTAAAAACGATTTAATAGTTCTAGAAATGTGTATAGTGGAGAATAATGATTCTACTTGGATACTGGATTCAGGGGCCACTAATCATGTTTGTTCTTCTTCTCAGGAAACTAGTTCCTGGAAACAACTAAAAGATGGTGAGATAACTTTCCGAGTTGGATCTGGAGAGCTCATCTCAGCTTTGGCAGTGGGAGATGTAAAGTTATTTTTTGGAAATAGATATATATACTTAGAAACTTTTCTGTATGTATCCTCTTGCAAGAGGATTTTAATATCTATTTCTTGTTTGATTGAACATATGTACAAAGTTTCTTTTGAAATTAATGAAGCGTTCATTACTAAAAGAGGTGTACAAATTTGTTCTGCAAACTTAAATTATAATTTATATAAGTTAAAACCAACAAGAGTTAAGGCTATTTACAATACTGAAATATTCAAAACAGCTGAAACTCAAACAAAACGACGACGTGTTTCTCAAAGTACCTATCTTTGGCACTTTAGACTTGGCCACATTAATCTCAATAGGATTGAGAGATTGGTTAAGAGCGTACTTCTAAACAAGTTAGAAGATAACTCTCTACCACCATTTAAGCCTTGTCTCGAGGGAAAAATGACAAAGAGATCTTTTACTGGAAAAGGTCTTCGAGCCAAAGAACCCTTAGAACTCGTGCATTCGGACCTTTGTGGACCAATGAATGTTAGGGCTCGAGGAAGGTATGAATATTTCATCAGCTTTACTGATGATTATTCAAGGTACGGTTATATTTACCTAATGCATCATAAATCTGGAACCCTTGAAAAGTTCAAGAAATTTAAGACCGAGGTTGAGAACCAATTAGGTAAAAACTATTAAAACACTTCGATCTGATCGAGGTGGAGAATATATAGACTTAAAATTCCAAGACTATATGATAAAACATGGAATTAAGTCTCAACTCTCTACACCTAGTACGCCACAGCAGAACAGAGTATTTGAAAGGAGAAACAGAACCTTGTTGGACATGGTTCGTTCGATGATGAGTTTTGCAGTGGAGACTGCGGTTTATATTTTGAATAATGTTCCTTCTAAGAGTGTTTTAGAAACACCCTATGAGTTATAGCATAAAGCTAGTTTACATCATTTCTGGATCTGGGGTTGCCCAGCACACGTGTTGGTGCAAAATTCTAAAAAATTGGAACGTCGTTCAAAATTATGCCTATTTATAGGATACCCTAAAGAAACGAGAGGTGGTCTATCTTATGACCCTCAAGATGAAAAGGTAATTGTATCGACAAATGCCACATTCCTAGAGGAAGACCACATACGTGATCATAAACCATGTAGTAAACTAGTATTGGAAGAGATTTTAAAAGATGCTACAGATAGATCACAGAAAATTGCTGATCAAACTGGCCAATTAACGAGAGTTGTTGATAGGCCAAGCGCATCTAGTCTGTCACGTCCATCTCAAGAGTTGAGAGAGCCTCGACGTAGTGGGAGGGTTGTTAGACAGCCTGACCGCTATTTAGGTTTAGCTGAAACCGAAGTCACCATACTTGATGATGGCTTGGAGGATCCGTTGACCTATAAACAGGCAATGAATGATGTTGATCGTGATCAGTTGATCAAAGCCATGGACCTCGAAATGGAGTCTATGTACTTCAATTCAATCTGAGAACTTGTAGATCAACCTGATGAGGTAAGACCTATCGGTTGTAAATGAATTTACGAACGTAAACGAGACCATATAGGGAAGGTACAGATCTATAAAGCCCGGTTAGTAGCAAAGGGTTATACCCAGGTAGAGGGTGTAGATTATGAAGAAACCTTCTCACCTGTTGCTATGATAAAATCAATAAGGATATTCTTATCTATTGCCATTTTTTATAATTATGAAATTTGGCAAATGGATGTCAAGACTGTCTTCCTAAATGGCAATCTTGAAGAGAACATCTACATGGTCCAACCAGAAGGGTTCATAGAATAAGGTCAGGAGCAAAAAGTTTGCAGGCTGAATAGATCCATTTATGGATTAAAACAAGCATCCAGATCCTGGAATATGATATTTGATACTGCAGTCAAATCTTATGGTTTTGAACAAAATGTTGATGAACCTTGTGTAAACAAAAGAATCATCAACTCCACTGTAGCATTTCTTGTTCTATATGTAGATGATATCTTACTTATTAGGAATAATGTAGGATATCTTACTGACATTAAGAATTGACTAGCAACTCAATTTTAGATGAATGATATGGGAGAAGCTCAGTATGTTCTCGAGATCCAAATAGTTCAGAACCGCAAGAATAGAACGCTAGTTATGTCTCAAGCATCTTATATAGACAAAATGTTGTCTAGGTTTAAGATGCAAAATTCCAAGAGAGGTCTTCTACCTTTCAGGTATGGAATACATTTGTCAAAGGAACAATGTCCTAAAACACCTCAAGAGGTTGAGGATATGAGACGAGTTTCCTACGCATCAGCTGTCGGGAGTCTGATGTATGCAATGCTATGTACACGACTAGACATATGTTTTGCAGTAGGAATTGTCAGTAGGTATCAGTCCAATCCTGGGTTTGCACATTGTACTGCCGTTAAGAATATCCTGAAGTATCTAAGAAGAACGATGAACTACGTGCTTGTGTATGGAAATAAGGATCTGATCCTTACCGAATACACTGATTCCGATTTTTAAACCGATATAAACTCAAGGAGATCTACTTCTGGATCGGTATTCACTCTTAACAGAGGAGCAGTAGTGTGGAGAAGTATTAAGCAGAGTTGCATTACCGACTCCACAATGGAAGCGGAATATGTTGTTGCATGCGGGACAGCCAAAGAAGCAATATGGCTTAGGAAGTTCCTCAAAGATTTGGAAATTGTTCCAGACATGCATCTACCAATCCCTTTACATTGTGATAACAGTGGGGCAGTAGGGAACTCCAAAGAACCAAGAAGCCATAAGCGCGAAAAGTATATTGGCGCAAATACCATCTCATCAGAGAAATTGTGCAGAGAGATGTTATTGTGAGACAAATAGCATCTGAGCACAACATTGCTAATCCATTTACAAAGGCCCTCCTAGCTACTGTTTTTTAGGGCCACCTGAAGAGTTTAGGACTACGAGTAGAATAAATAGGGCAAGTGGGAGAAATTGTGGGTATAGGTTGCCCTAGTTTATTGTATCTAGATTTCTCTTACTGTACTCAACTTTGTTGTAACCCACTAGGAGTTTTAGTCCAAATGGGAGTTTGTTCGGTTGTATGTCCTAAAACTCGTAGTTTTTGTAAATAGGTGAATTTTAGTATATATGAAGTTATTCAAGTGAATTAATTATTTATTAACTCTGAATCCAATTAAACTACGAACCCTTGGCTACTATCATGAGTACTTGGACTTTATGTAGAGACATAAATAGGATCAAGTTCGAGTAAGTAGCCTCAATAGTCTACAGTACATGGATCAGGTTGGGTACCTCTTCATGGAGACACTACGAATACAGCCCGTTTTATGATTGTTACAAATGTTACAAATGTTGTAAAGTGTCATAATGAAGTGATCTTTATTTGCTCATGTAGAGACATGTGAGCGAGGGTATTCTACATAATGAGATTGTGTAAGACTGACCCTGAAATAATCACTGTTACGTATTAACACCGTTTAAGATTAACACTAATTAATTTCACTTGTCGATGACCTAGATATCTTGATCTGAATCTTGAGCTATGTCACATCCCCTCCCTAATTACCTACTTAACCTGAAAGGAGATGTGAAGACAATAAACATTACCCCTCTTGTGACGCATATTGTCCCATTTTACATAACTTCCTGTATAAACATTTCATACGTATACATTCATAAAATTCAGCCATATTAACGCATGATCATAATATAATAATCCTTCCTGTACACAGTACATTTTTATAATATACTCTCTCATAACCCACTTATAAACAACTAAATCTACATGCCACAAGTGTTAAGTTATTTACACGTACAACAACGAGAAAATAAATTGTTTTCGGAAACTTGAAGCTTAAGCAGGGCGAGTTTGCGTAGGCAATGCACCAGGAACGTCCTTGCTACCTGGAGGGGAAAGAAAACTTGAAAACATAAGCCAATAGCTCAGTGAGTGACTAATTTAATAAAACTAATTTTGTATAAAAAGCTTCAAGCTTTAAAAAATTTCTGGCATCATAAGTAAAACATAGAATCATATCATTTCCATTGATTAAATCACGTTTAAATGCCCTTATAAAATCATATGTGGTTTCTTTTTTTAAACAATTCATAAGTAAAATAGTACGGTTACGATACTTTTCCTTAGTTGAGACGGAGCAAAACTCAACCCCCAATGTCGAAAACAAGTAAGGCTCGATGAGGAGCAAAACTCAACGCACCAGCATATAACCTCTATGTGCACATAAGAACGTGGCAGGTTGCCCAAGTACCTTCTCCATGTCCATCAGTACTGGGTTCCGGAGAAACTCACATGCCTTCTCATGTCCTTTAGCATTGAGCCTCCTCTAAAACATTTTTCCTTTAGTTTAATACAATGCTTTATACGAAACCATTTAAAATCAACACTTCATAAGAAAACAGGGCATTTCATAAATCAATATCAATCTATAAAACTGCTTTTCAATATTGCTTAGCCAAAACATCAATAAATAAGAAAAACCAATCTGTCGTGTATAAAAGAATTGTTGGAACAAGAAAAGAAATGACACTCACAACTCTTTTCTAGGCCTTGAATGGATTATACACCTTTCTTATCTCCTCTTGGCCTGAAAATACAAATTTCTTGGGTTAGGCTTCCCTTAACTTCCTTTCCATAACCAACCAAACTTAAATCATTCATATTTGACCAATATAACCTTAATGAGCGAGTTTCAACTCTACTAACGAGACCACTAGCGATACTGGGTCACTACACGCCACTAGCGATACCAGAGTGAGCAAGACTAGCAATACTCACCTAATCAGCGATATCCAGCGAGACCCAGCAAGAATTGTGAGACGCAAGGCTTCTAGCAACACCTGCGTTACCCGTCTCGCTTCCCACGCTTAAACTTTAGCGTTACTTATGTTCCACAGCTTCTGCCTTCCCTCTTTTCCTTTTGTTCTTCACTGCTGTCGATTAAAAGTTATAGTTCCAGCCAAAATTAGAACTTTTTTCCTTCTACAAACTTGTAGAGAAATATGTCTTCTAGCTTACCTCAAATTTTTGTAGCTTAACTCGTCCTCATTCGTCAGATATTGCAAGATTTCTCCACACTACTACAGATTGCACAGAAATTCCTTATCAGTCACTTCCAGCTGAAAGTTTACATGTTTCTAATCCATTTCAACTCAAACATCCTTCATAAAAGTTGTTCAGAATTGAGTTAACTTACCAACCTTAAAATTTCAGCCTTTCACTCGATCTCTTCGATTTGTTTTACTCCAAACATCCGATACTGTCCGGCTTATGCATCCGCTAATATAATGTTGTTCCAGCTTAGATTTCGATATCAAAACGAGTAAAATTCTATCCGAAATCCACAAGAACACTTTCTTCTTCTTTTCTTGTAGTTTATCTGAGAAATGGAACCGACTTAAGTTCTCAAAAATGTCTAAAAATGATTAATTATTCAAGCTACTCACCTATATATATTGCCGACTTAACTTGCTGGTGCAGGCTGGTGCGCGGGGTTTCCCTTCTTAATTCAAGGTAAGGCGTTCAATGTAGCCTGCCCTCAACGCCCTTTGCAAACGGCCACCCTCAACACCTCCTACTTTTGACGCATACAACTCAGTCATTCACACCACTATCTTCTTTGCATCGAGACCGCTGTCTTCGACGCAAGGTGACTTCAGCGCAGCAAAGTGACTTCAGCGCCTGGCCCTACCAACGCATGGTGGCTCAAGCATATTTCTTCCCCTACCAATGATCACTTATCCTCCAACGCGGGTAGCTACTTCAGGTCAACCCTTCGTGATTCCATCAGCAATGCATGGCCACTCAAAAAGTTCAACTTTCCTCTTCATTCACCAATGCATAGACTTGGCCAACACTTAGCCAAAATTTTGCTCTCATTCTCGGCTACTTCTCCTCTAACAACGCATGGCCACAGTTCAATTGTCTTGCCCCAAGACTTAGTAATAGGAACGAATGCTTACAAGCTATCTATGAACTCTTGTTTATTCAGAATTATCCTTTGATCTGCATAGGTGAGAGTAAGCTCCATAGCGCTGCTCAACATTCCTCCCATTTCAATGATAAGACTGGGTAGATAGTTGGGGACATAGAATTTGCAAGAGAGAATTCACTCCTATCCAACTTAAGGATAGAAGAGAAGTTGTTCTCTTAAGTGTTGTTCCCAGGACTTGAATAAGGGGCCCCATCCTCTCACTGGCCTGAGAGGGAAATGAATTTAGTGATTAGATCCTAAATCAATTGTTCATTGGAGGGACAATGGTACTTAAGGAGAAAATATGTAACTCAGAGGTAAATCGGTATTTGACCTAGCTGAAGTTATGAACAACCTGTGAAGGATTGACTTATCGATAACGGTTATATCAATGGACACAAATATATCTACAGCGAGGAGAATGCAGCTACGGGCTTTAGTGGAGTGCCCCATTAGTTAACGAATGTTGGTTAACTAGGTTAAAGAGTTTGGTCGATTAATCTCGGATCGTTGGAGCTCATGATCTGTAGGTTCATTAGGTCCCTCTACTGGCTCATAAATGGACTAAAATCTTAGATAATGTGGTGAATAAGTTTGAACTGTTCAAATCTTGGCTTAAGGAATGAAAGTCAGATATACATGAGATATTAACGTTTAATTACGAATTAAACGTACAAATAGAGTTAATTATAATATTTAAATAAGAATTTTGTGAAATTAAGGGTTAATTTTGCAAAATTCCATCCATTGTTCATCTTCTTTTCAACCTTTATTCTTTCTCAAATTCACCATAAATTTGGATCCCACCATCCAATCTAAGCCTAGGACATAGTAGAGAAGACTCTTGTGGTGGTCTACAACCAAATGATGTTGAAATTTATCAAGATTTGAAGGAGAATTTGGAGCTTCAAGGGTAAGTGTTCTTGAAACTTTGGTTTTTCTTCTCAATTGAATGTTTAATCCTCTAAATTGAGCATCTTAGAGTGAAAATTGATCAAATTAACTTCCGCTACATGCTCATTTATCCATCAAGTATATGGTGGAAATTATATAAAGCCTTTCAGGTGAGCCAAGCAGGTGGAAGTTGAACGATAAATTTTAGCAAAGTTTATCGGCAGGTGACAAAAAATGAAAGTATTAAACAGTGGTCTTTCAAATAGTTTACTCTAAGTTGAGAATTATGATTGTTGGTGAAGAAAATAGATGTAGCAAAATTTGTGGATTCTTCAAATATCTTACCAAGGCAGAATCGGTTGAGTTTTGACAAAAGTTAGAAGTGCAATTGTCCCACATTTGGGAAAGTTGAAGGATGTGATGAGCTACACGCACTATAAAAGAAATTTATGCCTTTGGTTTCAAGCCATTCGAGTTAGAAATAGTTTGAACTTGATTGTGTTAACTCTAATTAATACTTTTTGTGTATTATATGTAGTTTGAGAGTAGGAAAAAGGCTTGAGTGGTATAAAAGCTTTGAGTGATGCACACTTTTAGTGTTAACCGCAAGTGTACGGGTCAAGTTATAATATAAGAATGTTAAGTTCGAATATCGTTCCACTGGAGATCCAAATGTTGAAGGTTTAAGTTACTAGCTATTCAAGAGTTGAATCAATTTTATTTGAGGATTGAAATTGAAAATTATGAGTTATGGAAAATATAAATCAAATAAGGAAAGTATTAAAGTGAGAAACACAATAGTCAAAGAGAGTTTTAGGGTAATGAATCCTTGTTTATTTCATCATGCAATATTATAGATTTCATGGATTTTATTGTCATTTCTATGCCTAAGTCTAGATACTTAATTCCAAGTTATTTTCTCTCAAAAACAACCCTTTCTCATGCAACTCGATTGATTATTAATCTCTTAAAACCAATACAAAATTACATGGCATTAAAAATAGTCTTTAGCAACTTTTATTGTCAACCTAACTATTCTCGTGATAGATTAACAACAATTCATTGTTATAGATCAAGTTAAACATACAGCTCTCAATCATACATCTAACCTAACATGTGAAGATAGCCAATCCACAAGAATTAAACACAATAACAATGAAAAGCATAATCATTCCAACAAAACCATGAAAGTCTACAAGATCAACATAAATTCATAAACAAATTACCAAAACCCTAAAACTAAAGAGTTTAGCCACTCATAGTTTGAAGCAACATGTTTGAGCAAAATAAACAAAGAAAGAGTGTAAAGAAAGGGAAACTCTACTGAAAAGAGGCTCTTGATTGAGGTAGCACTGTCACGATCTCCTTGGCTTTCACGTCGAAATTCGAAGGGCACCACGACTATCTCGAACTCTTTTCCTCTTCCTTGCAACTAACTCACTCTTTGAACTCTCACTTAATTCTCTCTTTTTTGTGCCTCTTTAGGTCTGCAACTTCCTTGATTTGATTTGATGCCTAGGGCTGCTGGAAACCCCCAAATTTATAGAGTTTGGCCGCCCAAAAACTTACCAAAAATAACAATTTTCATTTAAGGAAAACTAGTGCCGCGGTGCTAGTCTATAGCGCCGCGATGCTAGTGACAATTTTGGAACGGCGCCCCGACGCTGTTGGAGAGCGCTGCGACGCTAAGTCTGCGTCCAAAAAAACTTGCTCTCGGGTTTTAGTGTCGCGGCAGCGCCGTCCAAGCGCCGCGGCAATGCCCCAATTTGTGCCATTTTGAGTTTTTCAACTCTTTTTCACGATATTCTTGCTTGATTTTGATCTTTTAGTCTTTTCTTCTAATTTTCCTCATTTTAACCTAAAAACCACTAGTAAACAAGTGAAATCTAATATAAACTCCCTTAATTTGAGAGAATAGAAAGCACTTTTTAAGTGCTTATCAAGAGAGTAGTCTTGTAATTGGGGTCGTGGAGAGATAGCTGTGTTTGTATTAATTTTTCACATAGTGGGTTTTTTTTTTTTTTTTTTTTTTGGTTTTTGGTTTTTTTCTACAGTTTGAAGTTTTGCCATGTTAGTTCTTGTTTTCCCACTTTTATTGTTTTCTCTTAATTTTGTTTTCAACATTCTTTTTTTTTTTCTTTTCTTTTTTTTCTTTAAGCACTCCTATAAAAAAACTAAAGGGGTAGATATTTGGTTATTGTTCTTAGTTCTTATTTCTCCGTTTTCCTTTCTCTTACAATTATTTATTTATATATATTGCTTTACATCTTATTGTTTATTTAATTATTTACTCATTTATATGTTTTTTTGGAGTTGTTTTTAAATATAGCAAAATGAGCCAAACTATTTACAAATATAGAAAAATTTCATTGTCTATAGATCATGATAGACGTCTATCGCTTATTATTATAGACTACGATAGACTTCTATCACTCAAGAGATAAAAGTATATCACGGCGGTCTATCACAGTCAATTGCTGATAGATAGTGAAATTTTTCTATATTTATAAATAGTTTGATAATTTTTCTATTTATAACGATTTTCCTTTTTATTACTTCCCTTTCCTTTTTGTTGGGAGTTTTGTTTTTAGTAACTATATAAGTGAGAGATACAAAATTAAATTAGAATGCTTATAGTGAAAGAGAAGGAGAGGGAGTAAAACAAAAAAAATAACGTAGTTAAAAAAATTTAGTTTGGTTAATATTATTATTTTTGTTTTTTTATTATTTCTTTCATTTGTTAGTTTATTCTTAAACTTTATTCATTAGATATTTATCTTTGTTTTCTATTTATAATAAGAACTTTAATTTTTTTAAATTTATTATAGCCTTCATTATTGTTTCTTTAGCACTTTCTCATTTTTTTATATGCATATTTAATTTTTTTTTCTTTTTTTTTTGTCACTTTAATATATTCTTGCTAATAGTTGTTTAAACAGGTTAATCTTTTTAATCAATTTTTCTTTTTTTTTTTTTTCTTTATTATTTTTTTTCTTTTTTTTTTGTCACTTTAATATATTCTTGCTAATAGTTGTTTAAACAGGTTAATCTTTTTAATCAATTTTTCTTTTTTTTTTTTTACTTTAATTTTTTTTTTCTAATATTTTTTTTTTCTGTTTAATTTTTTTAATTAATTTTTTTTTTTTTTTTATCTTTTTCTTTTTTTTTTAAAAAAAAAAAAAAACCTACAATGAAATCTAGGAATTTGGGAGTTCGATCTCCTAGAATTCTTAAGGTGAGGGATCACATTTTTGGTAGTCCAAGATTTGATCTCAAGAAAAAATGAATTTAATTAATGTTTTTTTTTTAAAAAAAAAACTTTATTTATTTAAAAACTACCTATGACAGTATTTTGAGAAAATGTAGTAATTTCTCACTTTCTTGAGGTGAGGAATTTTTCCTCAATTATAATATAGTCAAATTGATGAAATTTGTTCCACTTATCTTATGGGATTATTGCTTCAAATATTGGATTGATGAGGGGTAAAATAAGACATTATTTTTTTAAGAAAACAATTAACGAATATTTTCAATTCAAGATTTAGAATTTTTTTTACACGGGTATTGTGGGGTGCTAACCCCTTCCTTATACACAAATGACTGTTAAACTCAACTCTAGTTTTCGCAGACCATTTTTGTTTTTCAATTAAAAATTGTCTATTTTACTTCGGTGTCTAATCACACCATAAAAAAGATTGGTGACGAATCCTTTTTATTTTCTTTTAAAATTAACCATTTTCGAGGTCATCGGCCGCTCCGCTTCTCGGGCACGTGGTGACCTTGTTTTTCTTTCTTTCTTTTTTTTTTTCTTTTTTTTCCCCTTATTCCTATGATAGTAGTTGGAGGTTTTCTTTTTTCCAACAAGTAGTATCCGAATTTAGGTTCATTGTTTCTTGAATTTTTTGGTATTCTCTGTTCTCTATTGTTGCAACATTTTGTCTAAATCCACATGAGAAAAGAATTCTTGAAACAAAGTTACCATATTGTGAATAATGTGGGTTGTTCACTATTTGTAGATATATCAAGCTTTATGAGTCAAGTGAACTTTTTGATGTTCAGAAATTCGATAGTATGGTCAACTTTGGCTTGTGGCAAATGCAAAGCAAAGATGTGTTAATACGATTTCAATTACACAAGTGCAAGTTAAGCGATGATGGTGGTAAAATGGAGCCCAAGGATGATTCTAGCATAGGTTGAAAGAACAAAGTCTTCGAATAAAAGATAGGCTGCTTGGAACGTGGACAGTCTGGGGACATGAAAAATATAGCAAGTTTGTCAAAGGGTTCTAGATCGGATAGTAACATTGTCTTTCTTGTCATGGGAGATGGTGACATCTTTCGAAGAATGCAAAATTCATCATTAAAATATATTCACTTTACCATGTTAGAGGATGTGATAGTAGTTATACAAGTTTGAACACAACCATTGGCTTGACAGTTTATCCAAGGTGTGTGGTGGAAGTTGTATCGATGGTAGAAGAATTTCCAGATGAGCCAAGTGGGTGAAAATTTGCACCCTAAATTTTATTGAAGTTTATTGATATGCGACGAAAAAAAAAGAAAAATCTTGGAAAGTGGTATCCCAAGTGCTCTAATTTTTATGTTGGAGTGATTTATAATTCTCTAAGTTGAGAATTATGATTGTTGGTGAAGACAATAGATTTAGTAGAAATTGTGGATTCTTCAATTATCTTGTTGAAGTGGAATTTGTTGAGTTTTTTAGCAAAATATTAGCAATGCAATTGTCTCACCAAGGACGTGATGGGCTCCAAGCACTATAAAATGAGCCTATGCATCTGGTTTCAAGTCAGCTATGTTAGAAACACTTTAAATTTGAGTGTGCTAACTTTAGCTAAATTTTCTGTATGTATTCTCTAGTTTGAAAGTGGGAAAGGGTGTGAGTGGCACAAAAGCTTTGAGAGTGTATGCTCTTGTAACTTGGGTCGAAGAAAGATTTCTTTGTGATAGTAATAATTTTCACATAGTACATTTATTTTTAGTTCATGACTTTTTTATGTAATTTCGATTTTCCACGTTAATTCTTGTGTTCTCAGTTTCATTGATTTCTTTTAATTTCTTTAGTATTTTTCTACTTATTTCTACAATAGTAGTGGGAGGTTTCTCCAAAAAAATTTTACACTCTGAAATACAATTCTGGAATCATCCAATTTTGATTTTGAATCATTAAAAATTATGTTTAATAATGATTCTAAAAGTAGTAAAAACTGATTTTAACTATTTCGAATCACACATATTGGGTCAATTTAAAATTTAAAATTTAAAATTTAAAATTTAAAATTTAAAATAGTCTATTGTCTTAGAAATGATATTCAAAGTCAAACTCACCTTAATAGATGTGCAGCAAGCATTCTTAAAACAAGTAATTGGAAGTACAGTACTTCCAGAATTTCAAGGCATGCGTCAAGGACATATACTTCAACTTTACGAATCCTAGGCAATCTTGAAACAATAAATAACTATCAATTAATGTTGTCAGATTTTAAACCATGCAAAACTGCAACTGTGTATGATATTAAGTTTTTAGTATAGTGATTGAATTGAATGAGTGTCCATTAGGGTATGAATTATGATATTAAGTTTTTAGTATAGGGATTAAAGGATGAGTATTGTGGGTAGAAATATAGTGAAAAAAAAAAATAAAAAAATAAAGAGGATGTATTTGATGTTATAATTAGGGTATGAATTATGATATATAGAAGACATATCTGAATACCCTTATTGGGTAAGAACTAAGAAGTATATTATTATACAAATCAAATTGCAACTTGGGCAGCTATACTTATTTATACGTTTATATTTCAAATTTATGTATAATTCAATATAAATTGATTAAATCTCATGGTCAACTTAGAAAATGCCAAAAAATTAGGCATTTTGTAATGCTCTGTGGCAACCCCAGCAATTTAAATGTTTGCTTGGGTTATATCATAATGTAATAAACCAATTAGCAGCCTTAAGAGATTGACTTGCCCAAATTCATGAATTTTCCTTCTCCACCGACCACTATAAGGAGGGATGCAACATTTTAAACACATCACACAACATATTCATTAATATTTACAATACACGAGAAAGATCTTGAAAATAAATGGCATTCATCCGAGCAATCCTCTTCACTTTAGCTTTGCTAGTGTCCTCAGGTAGGATTGCTTAATAATTCCTTTCTGTCTCAATGTGTTTTGTTTTTATATTGTTTTGAACTTGATATATGACGATTTTGTTAAACAGGTCATGCGGCTACAATTGTGGTTAAAAATAATTGTCGACGAACTATATGGCCCGCAACATTAGCCAGCGGTAGCGGACAACCACAATTGTCATTGACTGGATTTGAATTAGCCTCTGGAGCGAGTGAGACTATCACTGTTCCTACGCCATGGACCGGTAGGATTTGGGCTCGAACGCGTTGCTTCTTAGATAGCTCTTCAAGGTTTTCCTGTGAAACTGGAGATTGTGCCTCTGGCTCTAATCTTGCAATGGTGCTGGAGGAATTCCACCAGCTATGTTGGCTGAATTCACATTAGCTCAAAACGGAGGCTTAGATTTCTATGATATCAGCCTTATTGATGGCTTCAACTTGCCTGCTTCCATAACTCCAAATGGTGGAACTGGACAATGTGTATCGCCAAAATGTTCTGCAAACGTGAATCAGGCTTGCCCATCAAATTTGGAAGTCAAGACAGCAGAAGGGATGGTTATTGGTTGTAAAAGTTCATGTCTTGCATTTAACCGACCTGAAGATGGTTGCACCGGTGAATTTAACGACCCAGAAATATGTAAGCCTGGCATCTCTGCCACAATCTTTGAGGAACAATGCCCCCAAGCTTACAGTTATGCTTATGACGACGAAAACAGTACATTCACGTGCAGTGCTACATCCAGCTATGATGTCACCTTCTGCCTGTGATCACCCATACCCCACAGCCAACATATATATTTCTAAAACTATTTATATTATCATTTCAATAAAATAAATCAATACTGATAAATAATGTTCAAGCCTAGCAATTGAATAAAATCTATCTTATTAATTATCTTACATCAAATTAATTATGTTTACTTTCGATCTTCTCACTACAAGAATTTTTATTTGTTCCAACATTTTTTTCCGACGGCTGCATTTTCGTTGCCATAAACGCCCTTCTCTCGACGCAACTCTAATTCGTCGACATAAATGGCAAAACGAAGACGTCTTTTTTCCAGATATATGCCGCGACATATGGGACCTATGCCGATGCAAACTTGAGTCGGCAAAAGTTAATCTAGAACAAATGAATACGTTTTCTTTTCGGATATATGCCGACGAAAAATCGGGCATATGTCGATGCAAATATGCATCAGCCAAAGGTTGTCTAAAAAGAATGTCAACATGTTTTTTATGGATATAGGCCAACGAAAAGAGACATAGGGCGACGCATGTTTTTGTCGGCAAAAGGTGATCTAAAAAAACTCCTTCCCCCATTTTTCCCTTTCTCCCCGTTTTCCCTTTCTCTTTCTAATTTTTCCTTCCCAATCGACTTCCTTTTGGTCTCCCTTTCCCCCTACATTTTTCTTTCACAAATTTCTTCCCCAATCGACAGCTGCCCACTTCGCCCACTTCGACAACCGTCGTTCCCATCCATGCACATAGTCGCTGGCTCTGATAGCCATCATTCCAATCCCCATTCCTCTTTGTCAGTGTCACCTCCCTTTTCGTATTTCTTAAAATCTCAGTAACTGCTTTTTGTGAAGTGTTTAGATTAGGTCGATTAACATTGGTTTTTCTTGGTTGATAACATTAGAAACTTCTTAGGGTTTTTGTAGAGTCAAAGTGTAATACTTAGACACTTTTTAGGATTTTCTTAGTTTGGGAAAGAGAGTAAAAGTGTTAATTAGGAAACTTTTTATGTATGAATTTCAATCGTTATTTATTTTCTTTGGATTTTAGGATCAAAGTGTTATTTAGATACTTTTTAAGAGCTTTTTGAAGCTTTTTTGTATTAAAGTATCCTTAGGTTTGTGGAAAAAAGTTCATCTAACTTTTTGTCGGATTAAAATTTGTCCATTTTATTCAAAAATGAATAAGGATTGGATTAAACTTAGAGATAGATTCTCAAGAGAGTATATTAATGGGGCGTTGCATAATTTATGGAAGTGGCAAATTGTCATGTAAATGGAAAAAGAAAAATGAGATATCAAAAACTAAAGGTCTTGGATGGAACCCAAAACCTAATTTAGCTACAGCTGATATATCTTCCTCAAAGTTTCAGGAAGAGATTGGGAATAAGTATGAAAAGCTTGAGATGGTGGTGACAACCTTAGAGGAGGAAAATGTCATGTTAAAGTCATAATTTTCGAGTTTTCGAGATCAATGGACTAAAATTGCGAGATAGTTAGGTGGGTAACAAAGGCAAGCAAATGGACCCTCAAACAACTAGATACGTTATGACAACTTTCTAACATTGTTTATGGCTTTCTATGTTTTAAAATGTTGTGTGGATATCCTATAGTTATGGTAGTCAATTCAAATATGTGTGTTTTAGTGGATTTAGAAACTTAACTTGGTTGCGTGGCTATCCTGCAATTATGGTAGCCACTTCAAATATGTGTTTTAGTGGATTTAGGAATTTAATGGTTGTGTGGCTATCCTACAGTTATGGTAGTCACTTCAGATATGTGTGTTTTAGTGGATTTAGGAACTTAATTTAGTTGTGTGGCTATCCTGCAGTTATGGTAGCCACTATCAATACTTTCACTTCAACACTTTCTATCTTTTAGGTGTGTTTAAGACAAATTTGTAGCTTTTTAAGAATATTTTGTTGCTATCTTCAAGGTTTAAAGGGCGTTAAGGTGGAATTAGGACACTCGTAGCTTGGGGGAGGAGGGTTCCTATGTTCTATAACCATGTGAATATTTTTTTAGGTCTTTCTTCTTCTCCTCCTTTTCCTTCTTCGACTCTTCTCTTTTTTTTTTTTTTTTTTTTTTCTCTTTTCTTCTTCTTCTCAAACTTCTTCTCTAGTTTTTTCTTTTTCTCCTACAGCAAGAGTCCAAACTTTGACGCAACCAACTCCGTTGAGCGAGAGCAAGAGAGAGAAACAGCGAGGAAAGTGAGAGAGAGAGAAAGCGAGAATGAGAGAGAGAGAAAGAGCAGGAGAGAGAGAGAACGAGAGCAAGAGAGATAAGAGTGATTGTGAGTGAGGAAAGGAAGAGAGCAAGAGCGAGAGTTCATTTTGGTTATTTCATCTAGCCATTTGGCATTAACAATGGGTTATTTGGCATTTTTTTTTAAAAAAAAAATACTGACCATTTCGCATTTTCGGTCCAATTTTTGGGTTATCTGTACAAATTTTCCCTTATATACCTTCCAAGGATGTTTAAGTGGATTTATGACATGCTCATAGTGTAGGGGGGTTCACGTCTTAATTTTAACAATTTTAATCACCTTTTAGATAGTAAAATGGTTGTTTATGGTGTTCATGNTTTTTTTTTTTTTTTTTTTTTTTTTTTTTTCTCTTTTCTTCTTCTTCTCAAACTTCTTCTCTAGTTTTTTCTTTTTCTCCTACAGCAAGAGTCCAAACTTTGACGCAACCAACTCCGTTGAGCGAGAGCAAGAGAGAGAAACAGCGAGGAAAGTGAGAGAGAGAGAAAGCGAGAATGAGAGAGAGAGAAAGAGCAGGAGAGAGAGAGAACGAGAGCAAGAGAGATAAGAGTGATTGTGAGTGAGGAAAGGAAGAGAGCAAGAGCGAGAGTTCATTTTGGTTATTTCATCTAGCCATTTGGCATTAACAATGGGTTATTTGGCATTTTTTTTTAAAAAAAAAATACTGACCATTTCGCATTTTCGGTCCAATTTTTGGGTTATCTGTACAAATTTTCCCTTATATACCTTCCAAGGATGTTTAAGTGGATTTATGACATGCTCATAGTGTAGGGGGGTTCACGTCTTAATTTTAACAATTTTAATCACCTTTTAGATAGTAAAATGGTTGTTTATGGTGTTCATGTTTTAGTTATAACCATTGACGACATATTCATAGCTTGGGAGTTGAGTCATGTCTTATAATCATTTAAATTCATTTTTCTTTATATATTTCTTCATAATATTTGTTTTTCCTATTTCAGGTTCTACGTGTGAATTCTCAACTATTGTTTCTTTTAGATTACAAGAAGATTTTGAGATGATTACTTATTTTGGTTTAGCATCTTAAATATTTTGGCTCTAGAATGTCAAACTTTTTTTGTACAGGGGATTGCTAAAAAGTTATTTTTGTTTAGCATCTTAAGTATTTTGCTTCAGCGAATATAAATTTTATTGTATAGGGGATTTCAAGGAAGTTTTTTTTTTTTTTTTTGTTAGAATCCCATTTATTTTGGTTTAGGGAATATTAACCATTTTTATATAAGGGATTTGTTCTTAGAGTTTTACTAATTGTATTGAACATTAATGTTATTTTTAGTATATAAGTTTATTTTTGTTATATTTGTTCGAAGATTAAATTTTGTTTGTACAGAAATTAGGTAATTAAGAAATAAAAATTTTAGTTATTTAATTATTACAAATTACTTATAAAATTGTAAATAACTTATGCCGATGCAGAATAAAATTAGGTTTTGCTGATGAAAGTATATTCGTCGGGATAAAGTATATGTTGATGCAACATATTGCTGACAGAAGTATATTTATGTCGATGAAGCCATTTCCGTTGGCAGAAGTATATTTCTGCCGACGAAAATAGTTTTTCGTCGGGAGGGACTTCTTTCAATGTGGATATGCCAACAATTTCACTGTGCAAGAAATTTCGTCGGCATAAATATTTCCGACAAAATTAAGACTTTTTTCGACGTTTTATTGTATCAGTAAAAGTGCAAATTTTCGGAGTGTCTCTCCCTCCCTACCTTTTGTTTTGATACATGGAAAACAAGAAGAAAAATATTAACGGGCCTAGTGGCCAACAAGAAAACCAAAATCACTCAAATACACAGAAACTGTTCATGAAGCCTCAGCAAACTCGAACCAGAGATCCCCTGTCATGCCAATGTATGAGCATTGGTCTTCTATGTTTCATTTACTGACAACTTTTTTTTTAACAAGTTAAATGATTAGCGATAGAATTGAATTGATTGTTATAAATTTTCAAGAAAAAAAAAAAAAAAAAAAA
>QLSR01000075.1:62219-163927 GCA_031780015.1 Citrullus colocynthis | reverse complement strand
TAATTTTTATAAATTTTAAAAAAAAAAAAAAAAAAAAAAAAACTCAGTTGAGCTACAATGAAGAACATTTTGTACAACATACTAATTTTAATCGATTTTTTTTTCTTTTTATTTGTTTTTTTTCCGTTTATGATGGATATTGTTTTTCTTTTTTATTTCATTTGGTTTGGGAGTTGTTTAATTTTGTTCGATCGGTTTGATTTTGCTAATCTTTTATGGGTGTGATTTGTTTTTATGGTAGTTTTGTTATGTCTTCGATTTAGATTTGGGTGTTAGTTGTGTTATCTTTTTAATGTTTAATATGATTTTGAAGGTATATATTAATTGTATTAGTTGTGATTACTAATATACTAAATATAACTATATCGGTTAATCTATTTTGTTTTCAAAATATTTTGATATGATAATTATAATATATCTGCTAATCACCCGCACAGTCATTAAGGGTATTTTAGTAGTTTTATAATATTATAGTATTATAGTCTTTTTTGCTAATTTAGATCAATTAGTGTAATAAATTATTTAAATTTAGTTTAAGATCTTTTTGTAAGGTATTCAAGTATTATTTCAAACACCTTGGTTACTTAAGGTTTCCTCCATCCATCATTACAGTAGAGAAGAAAACACATCAAACTGTAAAGATCATTTTGTCTACCTTTCAATTTTCTTTAGAACTATTAAAAAATTTAGATTTCAAGTTTGAAGTAAGAGAACTCTATTATAAGTAACCGAATTTGTTTGTTTTTGCTTCACTTTGATGTTTAATTGCATAGTTGTATTATTTTGTTATGTTGTATAATTGTTGGGGTGATATTAGTCATATGTTGTCGATCTCATGCTTTATTGATCTATAGTTTTGATTTGATTTTCTTGTAATAATTATGGTTGTTAGTGCTGGTATGAAAAATGAAGTATTAGTTTAATTGTGATATGTTGAATCTTTTTTATTAGATTATTGGTTACGAATGATTTATATTACATTTCTCTAATATATGTTTGATTGAATGTTGTTGTTTTGTGATATTTAATCGATGTTTTAGAAATTAACATGTTACATTGAGTAATTCTCCATAATTCTACGCATCTGATGATTTATGTTGGTATGATGATTAGTAAAATATGTTGAGGTTAAGCATGCCATACTTGTGTGTTACATTGCGTTGAGGTCTAGTTAGGTAGTCTTATGTGTCATAGGATTAGGAAAGAATATGCAATGAGTGAAATACCCAAATTAAGCAGTTATTTTATATAGCTAGATGGTATGATATGATGATAAGTATGATTTCTACTAAGTGCTGGCTTAGGAAACAAAACTAATTCATGTTAATGGTATTCATATGGGGCAATTACCTTGTAAGTATTACATAGAAAATTGACGTTTATGGTAGGAGTATTTCTACATAGCATGACGCCCAATCAAGGATATGAATATGTATACAAGTATGATGTGTGAAGCTTCCTTATGATAGGAGCCACCTACAAAGTATTTTTATACTACCTCGTGTGGTTTTACATTTTTCAAATAGTCATGTAGATGATGGTGAGTTCGCTGAGGATTACCATGACATTTTTCAAATACTACCTCGTGTGGTTTTACATTTTTCAAATAGTCATGTAGATGATGATGAGTTCGCTGAGGACTACCATGACATTTTTCAAATACTACCTCGTGTGGTTTTACATTTTTCAAATAGTCATGTAGACATAGGTGCACAAGAGTACTTCGTGCCACAACCATCTCTTTCTTATAGGTTCTATGGACCGATGCCTGCTGCTTCATCTGGGAGAAAAGAATCATTGATATGTCGGTCATTAGAAGGAAGAACTACCATAAAAAGATTCCTCTGTATCATTTATAGCAAAACTATGAACGGGAACTAGCAATCCGAACCGTATTGAAAAGGTTCCTGAGACACAACATGAAAAAGTCACAATATTCAGAAATGAGGTCCAAGAATGAAGAAGGGATAAAATGACTCAATGAATACGAGTTGTAGCTAATACCCGAGGCATAAAAGAACATTTTCTACGGAGCCATGAGACAATTTGCCCAAAATTTAGTTTAATTAATTTAGAACCATATTTTTAGTTTTATTTTCACTTCTTATTAAATACATATTGTTATTTTATGATTTATACTGCTAAAATTTTTAGTTTAAGTTTTATTTAGCATGATAAGACTTATTAAAAATAGAAGCATTAGTTATATATTTTTATAAGATAATCCATTATGAATTAGGAGTAATTATCTTAATTTATGTTAATTAAAAATATAAGAAAAATTGGGGTCATTACAATATCAGAGTTATATTTAATTTGCTATATTAGTTGTATTACTAACGTTCTAAATGTAAACTATAACTTGTAGTATATTAGTTAAATGACTTGTATATATGAAAGATTAAGCATACAATTTGACATTTACTCATTCAAAATCTCACAATTTCAAGTGTAATTTTAACGACCTAATTTTTTCCAAGAAAAATGTACTAGTGTTATTCATGAATGCAAAATAAAAATTTATTTAAAACGATAAAAGCAAATATTTAAGACGAATAAATCAAACCCACTAAAAGAAGAATAAGGTTCTATTTTATGGATCCCACCAAAAGCAAGGAAAAATAAATTATAAAAGTTTACAGAAAAAGAAAATAAAGTCTCCAAGTATATGCAAAGCGAAAACTCAATTAGACACGGTCTTATGGCACAACTAACAACTATTTATCTCCCTCACAAGCCTTTACCTTACCTAGAAAAAAATATGGCGGTAGTGAGTATTAAGAAATACTCAGTAAGTAATCTCGCTGATGGGGTGAAACATGAAGGGATCCAATTCCACGGTGAAAGTGATTGATCACTTTTTTTAAGAATTAATACACAGAAAGAAAAAAAAAAAAAAAACATACAAAAGAATTAAGCATGCTTTCTCCAAAGAAGTGTTTGAGGAAAAGAAATTACCCTTCAAAGACTCTTCTTCAAATTCTAGCTACAATTCTTTTCTCCTTCTCAACATATGGACCTCCTCAACAATCAATCTCGTACCAAGATGCTACCAAAAGACCTTTTCTGCTATTCTCTAGCAAGGATCGGTTGTATGGAAACCTCCTTTTGAAAGAGACAAGGAAAAGAAAGAGAATTTGTTCTCTGGATTTTGCGAATGTGATAGAAGTTGAGAGAAAGAGAAAGAAGTTATCTGTATTTATTTCACGTAAAAAAAATGGTAACCTCAATATACAAGATTCACTACAATTTAAAGTGAGAGAGGGGGAGTAACTCCCACACCCTGCAATGTTGGAGACTTGTTTCTCTTTTTAATTTAATTTAAGAATAATTAATTAATAAATAATTATATTAATTAATTAATCAATATATTTAATTTAATATCTCATATTTAATTAAATATTTATTTGAATCATATTCAAATACCCTTCTCCCTCATAACCTATAGTTTTAATATGAATTTTATTCATATTAATTTAATATTTAAATTTTATTCAAATACATTTATACTCTCATATTATATAGTTTAATTTTTTTAATTTCATTTAAAACTAACTTTATATTATAAATTATCGTTATACATTATATTAATTGTATCTTATACAATTAACATAAATTTTCTTTAATTAATTTTAAACATTTCAACTTTTTTAAAAACTCTTGATCCTTGTTTTACCCGTTGTGAGCTAGTAAAAGGACCTAACTACAAGAACTTTCATCTCTGCCAACGGTTTTTTCTACCAACGCAACAAAAAAAGTCGGCAAAGCTAATTTCTACCAACAAATTTTCAATGTGTAGTCACATCATTTCTGCCGATGAAAATATATGCATGGGCAAAAAGTTGTGTGGTTTTAGTGAAAATCATGAGATTTGAGTTTCTGTCAATATTTATTTTAGTTTCTACCCACGCACATGCGTGACTAGAAACTTTTAGTATTTGTCAACGTAAATTGGGTGGGTAGAAAACTCTTAAGTCTAGAGTTTGGTTTTGCCCCCAATTTTTTGAAACCCTACCCAACTTTATTTTTTCTCACATTTTGTTTCTCTCATCTTTTTCTGAATTTCCCCCCACTTTATTTTTTCCATTCTCAAGCTCTTCCTCTCACTCTCCCTCTCCCTCACGATTTCCTCTTCCTCTCACCCTCACTCTTAAAATCACCAACCACACCATCATCCTGCTCGTCCATCGCCATCGTCACACCTACAGAATCGTTCGCTGCACCTACAAAGTCATCTATCGCCACCGTCGCACCTATAGAGGTGTCCTTGCTCATGAGTTGTTCTTTGCCTCTTATTCTTGCAGACCAGTTGTTCTTGCCTGCTTTTTCATCCTGTATTTTACTTTCTGTTTTAATATGTATTCTTCACAACTTCATTGTCAACATTCATCTTTGCGCTGTTGTAGTTCAAAAGATTAGAATGTTTTTCTTCAAATTTTGTGGTTCATTACTTTCTCATATTTCGCACCAAGTTCTTCATGTAGAAAGGGACAAAAACAAATGGGAAGGGGCCAAGGCAAAATAGCATTGAAATAGGGACTTTTTTTAATAAATATATTTTTAAAAAGAATTAAACAGAAAAGATTTTGAGTGAAAAAAAAAAAAACAAGAACAATGGAAGAGAATAAGGATTAATGGATGACAAAATCTACACTTATTGTGTGAAAAAAAAAAGAGAGAAATAGATTATCCTTGGGCTTGCCCACATATGAAAGAGAAGAATAATTAAAGTCAGATTCAACCACTTATTAAGACCATAAAAAGCTTAAGATTTTTAAACTTTTTCTCAATTATCCTTTGAACTGCAAAACACAAAAACAGAGAAAATTGTTTGTAAGATGGAAAAAAAGTGACTTCTTTAAGGAAAAAAATGTAAAAAATAAGTTGAAGAATCCAATAACATCATTCCATTAAAGAAAAGACAATATGGATTTTGTAATTGAAGTGTTGGGACTTGTGTGTCCTAAATTTTTATAGTTTTATAAGTTGTATACACAATTTATTTATTGAATAAAATAAGAAGTTATTTTATCTCTTTTATGCATTAACTCAATCTAATAAACTAAGATTTCATGGTTATTTTATGTAAACTTAAACATGTATGTGGTTGACATACAAGGTTGGATCATGTTTAAGTTAATAACCAAAAAGGTCTGTACTATATGAATAAGGTTGGGTGCCTTATTCTGGTAACACTGCGAATTCAACCCACGTTGTAATTGTTACAAGGAGTTGTAAAGTGTTATAAACGACTTGATCTTAATCATTCATGTGGAGACATGTGAGTAGGGGTATCCTATGTACAATGTTTGTATAAGATCGGACTGCAAAATGTTTAATTTCTCTTTGTAACGTTGTTAATTGTAGAAATTAACATTTCATAAGATGACTACAGGTAACTCAACCTGAATCCTGAGTGAGTTATGAACTCCTATCTATAAGGGCAATCCTTTGATTTGTATAGGTGAGAGTGACCAAATCGTCGACTCAATATGCCCACCATTATGGAGAATTGTCTGATTAGGTAGCTGGAAACATATCTTCACAAAATGAAACTCACTCCTTCCCGTGCTTAGGGTAAGTAGATAAATTACTCCATTAAGGGTTGATTCTGAGTCTTGAACAATGAGGCCTCAGCCTCTCACTGGCCCAAGAGGGGTTAGTTTATAGTTGGACTATAAACAGTTTGCTCATTAGAGGGATCGGTGGTACTTAAGGAGTTAGATATAACTACAGGGGTAAAACGGTAATTTAATCCAACTATAGTTATGAGTAATTTGTGAAGGGTTCACTTACTATTGATTAGTAAATTCCATGGACACAGAAATATAACTATAGTGCGAAGAGTGCAACTGTAAGTCTTTAGTGGAGTGACCATTAATGAATCTTGATTAATCTAATTAAAGAGTTTAATTGATTAATCTCATATCATTGGAGTTTCTAACTATAGATCTATAAGGTTCCCTTCCTAGCTCATAAAGGCTTAGTATAAGAACTAAATATTTTGGTTTAAATTGAAATGTTCAAATTAATAAGGGAATTAATTGTATGTGCTACAATTAGCATAATGTATATAGATACATTATAATTGTTTATTTTGAATGAGATTCAAAATTTATATTTTATATTATAAGAGAGATGAATATTTAAATAAGATTTAAATATTAATTATGTGAATGAGATTCATATAAATACTATAGGTTAAAATTAATATGAATGAGATTCATATTAAAACTATAGGTTATTTGAGAGAACATTATTTGAATATGATTCAAATTTAAATTAACTATGAGATATTTAATTTATTAATTAATTGGTTGTTAATAAATTAATTTCATTTAATTATATATATTAAATATGGTTTAATATATATTTAAGTAAATTAATATTATATTATTAAATATTTATAATAACTCTCCACATGATGGGGAGTTATTATGCTTCTCTCTCACAAGTGGTTTTACATATTGGGGAGGAGAGACTTTACAGGAAAATACACAAAAAAGTTCTGTGAAATTCACTTCTCTCCTTCTCCAAGTCTCTCTTCTACACACAAATTTTTCCATTGCCAAAATTCAAAGAGAGCCCATAACTCATCTTTGATTTTTCCTAGAGCATAGCAAGGTTTCCATCGTGGTGGCATTTTCAAAGAAGAAAAGTTTGTCTTGTATTTGTTGGTGTTCTCACCAGTTCATGATTTGGAGAAGTCTTCCATAATGAGACAGTTTTCAAAGGTAGGAAAACTTCTTTCTCTTAACTCTCCTCAAAAGCATGCTAATTTAATCGTTTATCCTTGTTGTATGTTCTCTGTAATTTTTTTTTCCAAAAACAAATTTAATGGCATAAGACAATTACTCGCTTCCACTGGCAATTTGATTCCTTCAAAAAGCACGTCTAGTAGAAGAAGAAGGAAAATAAAAGAAAAGCAAAAGAACAGAAGTGTGATTTTACTGTTGTTTATGATTTTACTGTTATCTCTTGAGTTTATAGCTACTCGCATTATATGTATAATAAAGAAGTTTGGAAGCAAAATTTCTTATTTACGAAATAGAACACATTTAGTAAGTAGCTACCTTGTACTATTTCCACATACATGGTTCCCATTGCCAGATATGTAGCTACTCATGAAAAAATCAAAGATGGACATTGACGATGATGTGAGAAAATCAGTATGTGCTTTTTCCACCAAGTTTACTTTCATCATTGGTACCTTAGTACAAAACACCATTCCATTGAGTTGTGAGACTTGGAAGGTTGTACCTATAGGAGTACGGAAACTCGTGATTGATTGGTTGGAGGTAAGTTTGTGTTTCTTTTATGTTTTTTAAGTTGTTTAAAAATGTAAGAGTAGACTTATACAGATTTTAAAATATAAGAGCAGACTTATACAGATTATAAATTCCAATGATCTAATGTTAATTAATTAAATTTTTTAATTAGATTAACCAACATTCATTAATTATGGGGCACTCCACTAAAGACCCATGGCTGCATTCTTATGCACCCTAGAATAGATTTTGTCCATACATATAACCTTTACAAGTAAAACGATCATTCATGAGTTGTTCGTAATTACTATTGGGTCAAATTACCATTTTACCTTTGTAATTACCTCTTATTTATTAAATACCACTGGTCCTCTAATAAACAATATGTTTATGGTCCTACTAGAAACAAAATCCCTTTCAGGCCAATGAGATGGAGGGGTCCCATTGTTCAAGACCTGAAGTTAGCACTTACGGGAACAATTCTTCTACTTACCCTAAAGGCGAGAATGAATAAATTTCATTTTGTGTATCTATGTTCTCAGCTACCTACTCGGTCAAGTCTCCAAAATGGTAGGCTTATTAAGTTGGCGACATGGGCCAGTCTCACCCGTACAGATCAAAGGATGAACCTTGATAGGTTAAAGTCCCTAACTCACTCAAGATTGAGATCAAGTTACATATGAGTCATCTTATGAAATACTAATTTCTTCATTCAACGATGTTACAAAGAGAGATTAATTATTTTGGATTCTGATCTTATATAAATTCATTGTATAGAATACCCCCACTCGCATGTCTCCACATGAACAATTTAGATCACATCATTTGTAATAATTACAAAGTGAGTCGTATCCACAATGTTACCAAGATAAGGAACCAAACCTTATCTACGTACTATTGACTGTCGCTACGGGTTTGCAATGTGGAGCGGCCGACGTTTTTCCCAAGAGGAGGAAAATGGAGGCGCCACCAGTCTTGATTTAGAGGATGTGACTAGATACTCAAAGTATGTCAAATTGGTCTGCAAAGAAAAGCTAAAAGGTTCAGGGGTCTCTTATGCATGAGGAAAGTATTAGCATCCCACAACACTGAAGAACAAAGTTTTATTTTTTCCTCGTGTTATTAAGAAATTGCCTTTTGAAAAAAAATTATTTATGACTATTAAATGGCCCATATTTTATTGATCATTTATTACCAATAATAAACAATAATTATGAGTGGTTGAAGACTATTAGAAAATCTGTTTGAATTTAATTTTTTCATCCCAAAATAAATTCATCACCTTAAGAATGTTAAGAAAGTCAATATGCTGACCTCCCAATTTTTGTCATAGGAAAATTTTTGTTATTTTTTTTTTTTTTTGGAAAATATTTTTGAAAAATGATTTTGGTTTATTTATATAAAAAATATGTAAAATAAATCTTTTGCAACTTTTTTTAAAAGGAAATGATTATTTATGAAATCAATTTTAATTTAGTTTATTTATTTTTTAAATAATTGGAAAAAGAAAACTTTTTAAGGAAAACTATGTTTCTTTAAAAAAATATGTATGGAGTCCAATTTCCTTTTAGGTTTGTTATTGTTTAAGAAAATATTTATAAATGATTCTAAAAATATTTAAAGTTTATTTTTTTTAAGAAAATTGTAGCCACTTTTTTTATCCGGCTTCATTTAAATTAATTTATTTTTAGATTGATTTTTATCATAGGTTTTCTAATCTAATTTTGATTGCTATTCACCTTTTTATGCTAACTTTTACCTCTTTTAACTTTTTATTTTAGTTTGGTTATAGTAACCAATTTAGTTTGGTAAAATAAAATGGGGATAAAGCAAAGCAAATGTGGAAAGATTTTGAATTTGGTTTTAATTGCCTAAAGTTTTCTTTTTTAGCTTAAGCCAAGTTTGGCAAAATTTCAAAATTGAAATAAAATTCATTAGAAAGAAATTTACAAAATGGAGTAAAGTTTTTGAGTTTTAAATACTCAATCTTTCTCTTCTACAAGAGGTAGCCACACTCTCATTAGCCCACATTTTATCTTCAAAATAAATTCTAGCCTCCCCATCCATCCTAGAACACAAAGAGCCTAACTTAATTGGAGGTTGCATTTGGTAAGCACTTTGTCCCAATGATCTGCACTTCACACAACAAGTGGTTTCCTGGTTGGGATTTATTCCTTCTTTCTTCTTTTCTCTTAGAAATCTTAAAAAATAGAGAAAAATAAAGGTATTAGCAAAAATAACTACTATTATTGTTTTTTATTTCTTCACCATGTTTATTTTTATTATTATGTGATATTTTTACATTCATTTGCTTTAGATGTTGGTTTAATTTTATCTTATTTTATCATATTTATTTATTTTTGTTCATCTTCTTCCTCTTTCATGGTTTTTTTTTTTATTGTTGTGTAAGAAAAAAGAAAATTTGTGTAAAAGGAAGAGGTGAGATAAAAAAATGAAGTAAAAAAAAAGGTAACAAATCTTAGAATGAAGTTATGTTTCTTTGTGTTAAAGTGTAAAAAAAAGTTATGAGTTGAAGAAGAAGATAAGAGAGAAGAGAATAGGTTGGTAGAGAGTAAGTTCATGCGAAAATAAGTAGTTGGAGTTCTATTTTTTATAAAAGAAAAAAGAAAGGAGTTTAAATCAATATGTTAAGTTTTTTTTTTTTTATTATTATTATTATGCAATATGTAAAGTTTGGATGTTTTGCCACCAATTTTTTTATTGTTGTTTATTTGTTTATTTATTCATCATTACTATTGTTATTATTATTATTATTATTATTATTATTATTATTATTTCTTTTCTTTAGTTTTTTTTTTTTATATACTTTTCATTTGAAATTTTTCTTAGTCTTTATTTGTCGATTTTATCTTTATGAAAATAAAAAAGATCCACTGTTCTAATTTAATCCTTATCGAATTTGAATATCAGAATAGTGGGCCGTACTTGTGATGGTTCCCAAGGATCCAATATGACCACTTAGGTCTACGTTGCCACGATCCCGTCCAAACTCTCTTAATCAGTCAAGCAAGCAATTTGAATAGGGATTATGAACAGGCCCTTATCTTAGCCTTACCCGTTCGATTGATTGTTCTAAAGTCGAAGTTAGTATTGCGTTTAATCATTTTATATCCCAAGCATATTTTTTTGTTACTATTCTAATATATTCATATTGTGATATAATTAAGTGATATTGGTCTAATGTTCTTAATATTTGTTTGTCTTTTCTAAAAAACCTTGACGACAAATTCTAGAAATATTTGAGAGTCTGATTTTCAAGAATTTTGAGGTGAGAAAGTCAATTCATTGGGAGTTTGAGATCGATCTCCAATATGTTTTATTTAAACTTTTAATATATTTGTAAATATCATTGCATATTTATTTATTCATTTAAATGTATTATTAAATTATATATTTTATCAATATAACTTTGTATATTTAAATTAATGTCCTTTTTTTAGTAAAATTTCTATAGCATTTTAAGTACTTTTAAGTTTATTTCCAACTCGTTAATATTTAATCCTTTTGAGTTTTGTTAAAGAAGATGTTTTAATCTTTAAAAAAAAATGTTTTCAAAAGCGTTTTCCTTAAAATTTCCAATGACGGAATTTAGAAAATTTGGGAGTCCCATTTTCTAAAATTCTTGAGGTGAGAAGTCGATTCTTTGGGAGACTGAGATTGATCTCCAATATATGTTTTATTAAATTTTATTATGCCCTTTTATGTTTGCTTAATTTATTATGATGCATCTTTAATTATGTTTTCTTTTATAAGGTTCATATTAAGTCTTATTTGATTTCTAATTAAAATTTCTCAAAGCTCTAAAATCCTTCTAATTTAAATTTCTCTAAGTTTTTTAAAATTTCTTTAAAATTACACATTTTGTGTTTTCAAACAATAAAAAATTAATCTATGATTTCAAAAGGTTTTCTAATTAATTATTTTTCTAATAACTTATTTTTAAGATCGTTTTCCTTAAAAAAAAATCCTATGATGGAATCTAGAAAATTTAAGGGTCTGATTTCCTAGAATTCTTAAGGTGATGGATCACATCTTTGGGAGTTCGAAATTTGAGCTCAAGAAAAAATCAATTTAATTAATGTTCATTTTTTATTTAAAAAAAAAAAAAAAAAAAAAAAAACCTTCCTTTATTTAAAGACTATCCTATGATGAGTTTTGAGAAAATATAATAACTTCACACTTTCTTGAGGTGAGGAATTTTTCCTCAATTATAATATTGTCAAATTGACGGAATTTGTTCCACTTATTTTATGGGATCATTGCTTCAAATATTGGAGTAATAAGGGTAAAATAAGGCATTATTTTTCTTAAAACAATAAAAGAATATTTTCAATTCAAGATAAAAATAAACTGGTCATTGTTTTGCTTAACGGGTGTTGTGGGGTGCTAACACCTTCCCCATACACAAATGACTCCCGAACTCAACTCTAGTTTCCGCAGACCAATTTTGTTTTTTTAATTAAAACCATTTTTGTTTTTTTTTAATTAAAATTGTTTATTTTACTTTGGTGTCCAATCACACTGTAAAAAAGATTGGTGACAAATCATTTTTATTTTTTTTTTAAATTAACCGTTTTTGAGGACGTCAGCCACTCCGCGTCGTCTCGAGCACGTGGTGACAAAAATAAATTCCTTTTATGAGAAGATTTCTTTTACTAAATGCATATTTTCAACAAATATTTTTTATTATAAAAGAATAGAATAAAATACATTTTTTTTTACATAAAAACTTGGTTTAAAATAGGAAATATTAACAGTCGGATGTCGTCTTGCGTCACTTCCATGATGGAGAACGTGTTGCATATCTCCAAGAAGCTTTTTCAGTGTGTGCGTGGATCTTCACCCAGTGCACCCCCAAATTGTCCTGCAACTTGTAACATCTGCAACATGATAGCTTCATTTCGAACCTCCCGTTTCCTTCAAAGGTGGGTCGCAAGGAGAAAAGTCATACAGATTTAGGGACGCATACTCTCGCATCGGCCTATTTCTGTCATGTGCTAACAGAATTGGGTTCGTCTGTGGTTCTGCATTTGCGTTATTCTGCATCTCCCCTTGGGCAAGGTTCTGTTGTTCAGCCATATTTCTATCTGAGCTTCAATTAGTTCTTCTTCTTCTGTTCTGCCTTGTCCTTCTTCTGAAGGTCCTCTCAATCTCAGGGGCAATATTGAACTCTAGGCTGGTCCCGTCGCTCATATACTGTTTGGAGTCTTCTAGCAGAGAGAGAACTCATAATACACCTCCGATTGAGGAATTTTTATAACAAAAACAATCAAAGAAATCGATTCAATACAATAGTCCCTGGCAACGGCGCCAAAAACTTGTTGTTGTCCTAAGAGTGCAATGCATGCATTAATAATTGATCAAGTTTTCCTAGTTCTCACACAAGTATAAGCTAAAATAAGGTTTCTCGATGAGTCCAAGGTCGAACACAAGGACTATGCAGATTCTAGATTTCGTTTGACTATTTGAATTATATGTGTAACCAGAATGTGATGAGAAGTTTTGATGCATCTATGTAAAAATTAAGCAAATACTAAACTAGATTGGTGGAACGGATAGGTATGCGTCATAGTAGAAATCAGCATATGAATGAATATGAATGGTAAAAAGTAGGGCTAGGGTCGGTATTTTAGAAACACAAGGGGAACTTATTTCATATTTTCAAATCTAAACTCACCTTTTGGCTAACAGACAATATGCTTATGTCTCTATAACGCATAAGAGAGTATCGGGCCTAAGATTTGTTTCTATGTCTAGAAACACTTCTTAACCTTACCGAATGAGTTCCATAATCACTTACTTTCACAAGCAATTGATTATTATTATTTATCTCAATTATCTAGATAGAAATAAACCTTAGATTCAAATACATTCAGTAAGATAAAATAATTTAAACCGTGATTCTTAAATAGATGATAACACAACCCCTCATCCTCAAGAAAGTTAGCTGCTCATGGATGATGAAAAACAAGTGGAATTAGATAAGAAATTGATAGCCATGAAAGTTGTATAGATTGATGAAATGGAACAAACGTTCAGAAGTTACAATGTCTTGTTAACTACTAAAGCATGAGTAAGCAAGAAAGTGATAGGAAGCATGAAATAAATGGTGTCTGCTCAATCTCTTGAGTTCGCCAAGATGGTTGCGTTATATTTCTGCTATGAGATGGTTGATCGGAAGGAAGACTCTTCTCTCTTGAGGTATTCGTCTCCGGTTGTCGTCTGGAAATCAATCTTCTATCACTCAAGAGTTTTTGCGAGAGTTTCAACAACGTTTTCATCCTTCAAACCTGCTCTTTTATAGATGCTGCGTTGTAACGTTGGCAGATTTGCGTGATTAGAGGTTGAATTATCGCTTCACGTCCTTCTCGCGTAATGCTTGATTTTCGGTCCAATTAGTAATCGCCACTTCTGCTACAGATCAAGCGTAGTAATCCCCCAGCAATCTCTCAGGGTTTTCGTCTGATTTTATGCTACCTTGTGTTCCTCAATGTCATCATGCTAATATGCAACTTGCGTTTTTGCACCAAAGCGTGCATTTTTTAGATCCAAAAAACTTCAAAGCATCTATCTTCATCAAATCAAAAAGAGTAAAACGGAAAGGAAGATTTATCAATGGAATTAAGCCAAAACTATCGCATGATTCTCTACTTTATTTTTTTAAAAGAAATACAATAATAAATTGTATTTCTACAAGTTATCAATGAGTTAGTTAATTTAAATTAATTTAATTATTAATTATGCAATATTAATTTATTCATTAACGGAAAAATCCAAGGTTATTGCATGAAGCCTTGAATATGTATGTAGTTGACATACAGGTGGATCATGTTCAAGAAATAACTTAAAGGTCTATAGTATATGGATAAGGCTGGGTGCCTTATCCTAGTGACACTATGGATGCGGCTCACTTTGTAGAGTTACAAATGGTTTGATCCAAACCGTTCATGTGGAGACATTTGAGTGGGGGTATCCTAAACAAAGAGTTTGTATAAAGCCAGACCGCGAAATATTTAATCTCTCTTTGTAAATTCGTTAATTGATAAGATTAATATTTCATAGGATAATCATGTGTGACTCGATCTTAATCCTGGGTGACTTATGAACTCTTGTCTATGAGGTAGGTCCTTTGATTTGCAGCGAGAGTGGCTTGAGTTGTCGACTCAATAAGCCTACCACTTTGGGGATTTGACTAAATGAGGAGCTGGGAACATAACTTCACAAGATGGAATTCACTCGTTCCCACATAAGGTAAGTAGATGAGTAGTTCCCTTAAGTGATGATTTCGGGTCTTGAACAATGGGCCCCACCCTCTCACTAGCCCGAGAGGGACTTAGTTTATGGTTGGATCATAAACACATTGTTCATTAGAGAAATCAATGGTACTTAAGGATAAGAGGTAATTACAGGGGTAGAACGAACATTTGACCTAGTTGTAATTATGAACAACTCGTGAAGGATCGACTTGCTTATACTGATTATATCCATGGACACAACTGGTTCTATAGTGCATAAGAGTTCAACTATGAGTCTATAGTGGTTTGTCCTGTAGTTAATGAATGAAAATTAATTTAATTAAAGAGTTTAATTACTTAATCTTAGATCATTGAAGCTTATAATCTGCAGGTCTATAAGATCCCCTTGCTAGCTCACCACGGACCAACAAGGATCAACTATGTTGAAAGAAAATTTTGAAATGTTCAAATTTATGAGGAAAAATATTAATTGTATTGGATATAGGTTAATTACATGATTGATTATAAAGTTTATTTGAATAAGATTCAAATTATAAGTTTATAATATGAAGAATTAATTTATTTGAATATGATTCAAATATTTATTTATTTATTTAGATGAAATCCATATAAATAAATAGATGGAGAATTAATTAATTAATTTGAATTGGATTCAAATAATTAATTATTTAATTTGAATGAGATCCAAATTAAAGATTCTGCAGAAAAGAAATATTTAAATGAAATTTAAATATTTTAAACCATTTAATATAAGATATTATTTGGATAGATATATTTATTAATATTAGATATTATTAAATATTTAATTTAAAATCTCTGCAGAGAGGTTATCCTAATAAAATTAGGAGTAACCTATAGAGTTCTATAAATAGGGTCCTTGGGAACCCTCATAAAACACACACCCTCTATAAGAACAATCTCTACGATTACCCTAAAACTCTCCCTCTAGAAATTCTCCCAATTTTCTTAGAAAAGTTCTAAGAAAATTTTTTTTCTCATTCCCTGTATTCCTTCAAGAAGCGGTTCCCACAAACCAGATCCTTGCCAGAGTCATAGCAAGGAAGATCTCTTTGAAAAAGAATACTACAAAGAGAAGACTATCAGTTCAGTTTGAGGAAAAGATTGAAATTATAGATCGACAAAGGTATGATGCTTAACCTTTTCTTTACTCTTTGTATTTTTAATCCCTTCAATAAATCAAATAATGCGATTATACGCTTCCGTCAGGATTCAATTCACTTCAATATTTGTATTGGTTTATTTTGATTAGTTGTTATTAAATTTCTATCAATTACTAATCTTGTTATTGGAATTAAATAGGTTGCATAAAGTGTTAGTTATAATTTCTTGATTACTTTGAGTTGAATATTTATATAAAATTATTGCTTATTAGCAAAAAGTGGATTAATTTGTTTAATTCGGCCTACTTTAGTGAAAAATTTTAATTATTTTGAATAAACCCTATTCACTTCCCCTCTAGGTTTGTCATATCAATCTTATAACAGTATTTTTCTTTTGAAATTCATGATAGGATTGTGACACTACCAAATTTTTTCACCCACTCACATTTTTTCATTAATTTAAGCTGTTGTTCAAAGTTCAGAGTATCACAATGCTCTCTCTAGCCTTGTGGCACAATAACCCTAATTGCTCTCGGGTCTAGATTGTTAGGCAATGCTTTAGAAAGAACTCTCTCTTTTCATGCCTTGGCCTTATTTTCATGTCCTAAGGCTCGGTTCTTCCAATTTTCATCTAGTTTTCTCAATTCCCATTCAAATGCTCAGTTTCTACAAAATCAATAAAGAAAAGTATCACTTTTGAGTGTTTTGAGTGAAGCCAAACATGAATTCAGAGCATAGAATTGAGGTTAACAAGGTCAAGAATCACAAGCATTCAAAGAGAAATTCAAAGATTAAACCATCCCTCACAACATAAAAATTGGGTTTGTCCAATCCTAAGTTAGAGGGCTTACCTTAACACTTAGTGTCATAATCAAGCTTTAAGGTCCAAAATACAAAGGAGAAATGGGAAAGATGAAGGAGTTAGCAACATAGCAGCGGAAGTAATTAGGATCTAGAGTACTCTAATTACATCAATTTTGAAGATTAAACATGCTGGTGTAGAAAACCAAAAATAGAGAAGATGAACTTACTTGTTGAAGCTAAAAATTAAAGCTGGTTTCTTCAAATTTCAGATCATGAACACTTCGTAGACAACCTCTAGTGTCTTCCTTGTTATTCTCAGGCCTTAGAAAGGATTGTTGGATCCAAAATTGAGTTCAATTTGGAGCACAAAGCTGAAAATACACAGTTATTTTGTTTTTGAGTTTGAGAGAAATTCCACACTTAATTAGCCAAATTGCTTAACCTTTATCTTCCATTCCTCTCATCTATATAAAGAGGAAAGCATGTAGATAAAACTGACATGCAACATGCAAAAAATTGGTTGATTAAGGTGCTTAATTTGGAGGTGGATGATGAGAGTAGATACGGTACCTTGTATGAAGAACACCACCACCTTCATCATGCATTTAGTGGAATTTTCCAATTTCCCAAAATGGAATTTAAAATCAATTCTTAAATTGATTTGATTTCTAAATTAATTTTCATAAAATTAATTTAATATTAATTTGAATAATAATTAATTAAAAATGATAATTAATTATATTAAATTAATATTTAATATTTAATTAATTATTTTTCCACTTTTCCCGACTAATTCAAATCAGATGAATCTCTATTCATCCTAAAAAATAATTAAATCATATTTAAATATTTATAACTCTTCGATTTTGTCTAATTCATAATTAAACGAAAAAATCATAAAGTTTGCTCCATCACTGAATTCGAACATTTCAAATTCACTCAATATAAAGTTCTAAGGTTTTGTCCATGAGCTAACAAGGGGAAGTAATGGACCTACAGATCATGAGCTCTAACGATCTGAAATTAACCAGCTTAACTCTTTAACCTAGTTAATTAACATTCTTTAACTACCGGGTCACTCCACTAAAGCCCAGTAGCTGCACTCTCCTCACTATAGATATATTTATGTCCAGTTGATATAACCATAGTAAGTAAGTAGATCTTTCACAAGTTGTTTGTAATTACAGTTGGTTAAAAAATATTGCTTTACCCTTATAATTACATCTCGTTCCTTAAATCTCACTGATCCACTAATGAACAATTGGTTTGTGGTCCAACCATCATACCTAGTCCGTATCAATCCAATGAGAGGGTGTGGCCCTTTTTTCAAGTCTCGTGTCAGTACTTAAGGGAACAACTTATCTACTAACCTAGAGACAAGTAGAAGTGAATTTCATCTTGCAAAACTACGTCTCCAGCTATCTGTCTGATCTTATCCCTAAAATAAAATGGGAGGCATATTGAGTCGACATACTCGAGCCACTCTCACTTATGCAGATTAAAGGACAATCTCAAATAGACATGAGTTCACAGTTTGCCCAAAATTAAGATTGAGTTACCTAAGTCATTAGATTTGAAATAATTAGTTTTAACAATAAACGTAATTCTAAAGTAAAAGTAATTATTTCATGATCTGATCTTTTGCAAACTCATTGCATAGGATGCCCCCACTCACATGTCTCTACATGTACGATATAGGATCACATCATTTGTATCAAATACAAAATGAGTTACATCCATAGTGTCCCTAGGATAAGGTACCCAGCCTTATCCTTGTACTATAGACCGTTTAGGCTATTTACTTAAACTTAATCCACTTTTATGTCAATACATAAAGTTTAAGCATACAACCTATATCCAAGGATTCTTAGTTTATTGGATTTAATAGATGCAATTCATATATTCAATAACAACTTTACTGAATAAATCTCGATAACAATTTTATTGAGAATAAGTTACAAAATTTACAAACACGATTTTCAAGACATAAAACCCAACAAAAGACTAGAGAGAAATGGAAAATAAGTGAGGAAACGATATATTTATAGCAAACCAATGGCCTCGCAAGGGTGACCCAACTACCTAATGAAATTTCCCAAGAGCATTGCAATGCTATGCTACTATCTTTTAGCATTGTGAAGTGTCGAGCTATGGTGTTGCAACATTGGTCCTATGTGTATTTTGGTAAATTTTTTCCTCTTTGACTCGCTTCTTGAATTAGGGCTCAAAATGCTTCGTTTTCGCTATTTTTTTTTTTTTTACCAAACACCCAATTATTCTAACTTCCAAATGCTCGAGAGCTACATAATCATTGAATAAAACACAATAAACACTAGAACAAGTCCAAAATAAGCTAAGCAAGATAGCATTTTTTTCAAGTGCTATCAATGATTTTTTTTTTTTAGACATTATTTTTTAACTTCATAGAGCCTACTAAACTGTCATCATAAATACATATTGCACTTACAAGCTTTGACCAGAATGAAATATCTTTAATAAAATTTTGAAATCATCCAAGTTTTTTTTTTTTTTTTTTTGCTTTTTCAAGAGTTGTAAACTCTAATGATGGTTAGAACATGCTATACACATATGCGTTGAAGATTTGCATCTTGCAACGTAAAAATATATCGACTCGTTAATTTTGTGACATTCCAAATTTTTGGATAATTTTAATTTAATTATCTTAAATTATTTAGGTGTTAAATTGAATTTTTGGAGGACAAAATTGAATTATTAGATTAAGATAATTCAATTTGGGTTAATTGATAAAAGATTTGGGAAATTGAATTTTAATTCAAAAAAAAATTCTATTTAATTGAAGGAAAAGTTGGTTACGATATTTTGGGGCTCTTTTCAAATATACAAAAGGAACCAAAATATTTACAAATATAGCAAAATTTCATTGTCTATGTGCAATAAACCGCAATAGACTACTATCTGTGTCTCGATAGTAGTCTATCGCAATTTATCGTAGATAAACTATGTATTTTGCTATTAGTTGTGGATATTTGAGCAATTTTGCTATTTAAGATAATTTTCCTATTTTGGGAGATTTTTCTAAATTGAATTTGAAATTTTGGAAGAAATTGGATTTATTTTGTCGAGGAAAATTGAATTTTAGAAGGAAAAGGAATTACTTATATATATATATATATGCGGGTAGGTACTTCGGATTTGGTAAATATATATCTATGTATAAATACATATGTGCGTACTATTAGACCTCGTTCCGCATGTGCTGAAAACCTCACTGACTCAACCCAGGTTCTTCATAAGAGCCCTTTTGCGCTACCAACAGTCACGTCGCTCGACTCCGGCCAGCTTATGCCAACCAGCTTGCCAGCCACCTCGGATGCTAAATCTGCTGTTCGCCGCCAGTTGAGGTGTTGTCAGGGGGTCACGAACACCATCTATTTGAGTGTTGTCCGTGGGTCTTGTGCACGACGGGAGTTCGTGTTGCACAAATTCGGCCATCATCACCGTCCCACTGTCGGGTACTGCTCGTGGTTGTCCGTCAGTCGTCAGCCCAGATCGACTCCTGTCGTTCATTCACTGCTGTCATCCACCATTCTTCAGCCCTCGCCACCACCGCTTCCAACTTTCTTCGCCAGCCTTCGAATTTTGGGTTTCCATCCGCCACCGTTTGTTTATGCCGTATTTTTTGTTTGTGGGTAAGGTTTTGTGAAACTTTGGATTCTGGGCCTATGTTCAATACCTTAAACCCTACTTTCATTCTCCTAATACTAAGCTAAATAAGTTGTCAGAAGTTTATGGACTAGAAAGTTTATAGACGTTTGTGGATTTAGAAAAAATTTTCATTGTTTAGGCTTGAAGAGGCAAAAGGCGTGGAAAAGAAGTGGCTCAAGAAAAGTTTTGTTGTGAGCTTAGCCATGGAGATGGTTTGTTGCAAAAGGGCAAGGCGTTTAGCTTGAAGGGAGGAGTGGCCGAGTGCCAATTTAGGTGTAAAGTTGTCGGGTTGCGTGTCTTTGAAGAGTGGTCGGCATTATGGGAAGTGTAACGACTCGACTTCCTAAGACTTGAACTAGGTCGTCACTATATGCATGCATATATCTAAAACGGCTCCTTTTTATAATTTTACAAAAAGAAAAAATCAAAATAACTTTTTGATTAAAATAAATATCTTTTACAAAATTCAAATAACAGAAAATCTTTGATTGGGGTACCCCTTGTATAGTTTTAATTAAAAAAATAAAAAACTCAAATAAACATCTAACCATGAGAAATTTTAAAATTAATTTAAAAAAAAAAATTGAATTCAAATGACATAACCAAAATTCTTAAAGATGAAAATATGAAATCTCTTGTGCAGAAGTATCTAACTAGTCCCAATGGCATGGTCAAGATTCTCTCTCATCATTTGCCAAAGTGTCCTTCACTTACGTGAAAAACATAACATGAAAAATTGCTGAGTAAGTAACTCCACTACCGGGGTCAAGCTAAACACTTATTTCCAATAAGTGCGACATACTAGTTGGACATGCATAAATTACTGATTCTAGATGGCCATCTAGTAAGCGATTTAACCCATCCTAACACACATCTGGTGGCCCGAAGGCTCACAAAACGTAGCAGGGCACCTGTCGGCACCCAATAACATAGCAGGAAACCCGTAGGTTTTCGGTAACGTAGCAGGAAACCCATCGGCTTCTGGTATCGTAACAGGAAACCCGTCGACTTCCAATATCGCAGTACCATTAGGACGGTAAAATCGTCACTTTTCTCTAAAGATGCTTATGGTAAGTTCACATCATAAATCATATCAAACATGTGCTAATGCCATCATACTTAAAAAATGATTCTAGGTATAAACAGCTCAATTTCACCCAATTAAATTAAGCAGATCATTCAAAATTATCTACAATTGTCTGGCTCAAGGGCGATTCCAATAGTAAGATTACTTACCTTGAGATTATATGCAAATAGCTAACCAAGCAGCCAATTCTCATGAAATTCTTGAATTAAAACCCTAGAATATAAATTAAAACTCAAATTAAGTCTTTAGCTTGATTCCAAATACAATTTACTCCACAATTAAATCAAATAATCTTACCCAAAATGCAACTGTCACAATCATCTTCCATACTTCAAACAATGGGTCCAACCAAAATGGACCCCTTATCTCGCTTGGATAGCTTGCTTTCGGTTTCAAAATCTCTCGAAGCTTGAATCTAAAATTAAAACCAACACCAATGGGTAATCACGAAATTACTAGAAAATCAACAGTAGTTACCAAAACAGTCCTGGTCTAATCAAATCTTGAAATCTCAGCATAACCCACGAAAAGGGATGCTACTGGCAAAGTTTAATGGAGGGAGAGCAGTTGAGTGGCGACTTGCAAATGGGAGACTAAAACCCACTGGCATATTGGCTTAAGTATATATATATATATATTTCTTTAAATTCTCTTTCCCTCTCCTTTTCCTTTTCCAAAACCCTATATATATTTAAATTTCCCTTTTCCTTTTCCTTTTCCCAATCCAATTAAAGCCTCAACATAATCCAATTAAAGCTTAAAAATTCAAATAACTAACCAAATAATTCAAGATAATTTTTTTTAAAAAAAAACAAATTGCCTGAAAATTTGGGATGTCATAGGAAGAAACTTGTGAAATTTGGCTAACTATTAGTCATGGGGTGTTAAAGATTATGAAGTAGTTGAGCCTAAGTGTGTGTGTGGATGATGCAGGCATATGTGTGTAGATGGGTGTTGAGAGGATGCGTCCTTGAAGGCTAGATGAGTAGATTTGAGGTCATTGACAAGAAGAGATGGATGTGTCCTAGTATGTGTTATGCAAGTGATGGGGATGCGTCTTTAATGGGTTGAAGTGTGTCTGCGAGTGAGGCATGATGCGTCTTTTGTGTTGAATGACAAGAGGCTGTGCTTGACTTGAGATTGTTAACATGAAGGAAAAGAGTGTGTCTTGGTAAGCGTGAAGTGGTAGACAAGAAATAGGTGATGCATCCCAATGGGGCATCCATCAGCCAAGTGCTGGCGGCATGCAAGGCTAGTAAATGAGGAAGGAAATAAGAACCTCTAAAAGTTTTGTCAACCTTGCGTGGAAGAGAAAGTTTTGGGGGATGCGTACATGACTTCTTCCTAATTAGATAAGTATGACATTTTAATATTAATTAAGTCTAATTAGGTGTCAAATTAAGGATGATTGTGGCATTGGTAAGCAGGAGGTGTCATGTTGAGGTTTTGCATGAAGTTCAAGTGAAGAGTGTAAATAGTCGGTTTGACGTTGAAGTGAGGTTTGCACAAATTACTCATGCTATCTGAAAAATTCTTCGACCAAAATTCTCCTATGTGAGTTTAGTATGAGGGAAAGGCTGCCGGAAGGAAAGGCAGAGAGGAAGAAGTCGAAATTCGTCGGAAAATCAACGTTGTTCATGCTATCAGCAAACTAAAGCAGAGTGGGAAGATTGAATTATATCTTGTAGAAAAAAAGGAATTAGAAGCTGAAATTTTGAGGTAAGCTAGTTAAGACGTTTATTTACAAGTTTACAAGAAGAAGCAAAGTTTAACTTTAGTTAGAAATGTTAATTTTCGTAGCTTGAAGTGAAGACAACGTTTTGGAGGCTATCAGGTGAGTTTGGGCCAAGGTTGAAGAAGGAAGCATGTAAGAGAGGCCTGTCGATAGCCAAATGTAAGATTTCATTTGAGGTTACTTTAGGTGTTTTGGATGCCTACTGGGCAAGCTAACATGCCACCAATGATGCTGGCGTGCAGGTTGTTAGGTGAGACGTGCTGGTGTACAGAGTAGGCGAATGATAAATTGTAGAAATACAAGTTATTATATTCATTATTTGCAGTAATTAGGATAGAATTGATGATAAAGTATGATTTTAGCACTTGAATTGTATTATATGAATAACTCTACATTTACTATGCTACAAACAAATCTATCTTGGAAATTATGAAATTCTACCTTTTTGAACCCAGGATAAAACAAAAAGGAGTTCAAAATATAAAAGAAGAGGACACTGCCAGAAAAGACCAACGAGTCGAGAACCATGCGTCCAAAAGATAAACAATACAAGCGATTAACCGGCAACTATCATGTCAATCTGCAAGTTGACAACTGATCTTACCAGATCATGATAGATCCAATGAACTGAAGACGCCAAGAAGTCGGCGCAGCACGACGTGGAATTAAATCAAAGGTGTCAGGTCATCCTTATATCACCTTTTTTATGCCTATAAATAACTAATTGCACTTCATGTTGAAGTAGAGAGAAAACACTCAGCAAAAGCTCTGCACAAATTCTCGCTCAACCTCCACAGCCATCCTCCATTTTGAGCTCTTTTATGAGAATATTTTGAGAATGTTCAGAGTCACCTCTCAAAGAGTGAAAATCCATTATAAATAATGTATTAGATAGCCATCATCTCAAGCCTACAAGAAGCAAGCATTGCCATTGGCGGCTTGACGACTTCGCTTTTCTTTTCTTCATTATGAACACCTTTCTTATTTGTATTTTATTGATATCTTTCGACAGATTTGATTATTTACTTAATACAAGTTTGATTGACATTATGCCTCCATTTATTCTCATTTGCAACATCTTACACCATGAATGTTGAATGTTTCACGAGTTAAGCATAAGTCTTAGTATTTCCAAATGTGATTAAGTTGATTTCATCTTAGTTATATGGGTACTTCAAACTTGTTTGAATCTATCGAATAAATAGGTTTAAGTGAGTATATTCAGCTGCTTGAGAGAGTCGATGAGTAATTTCAACATTTAAAAGGAAAGTAGGCTTTAGAGATAAAGTTTTTCTTTTGCCCGAAAGAGTTCACCATGCGTCTTAGAAATAAGATTAATGTGGTGTCGAAGCATCGAGAGATGCGTTCTCAACTTTGATTTTGTAAGCATCGAAAATCACTTGTCGCTTAGGAAAATACTATTTACTTAACTTGATTTACCCTTTTATGGTTCCATTCATTTTATTGCCGCTATTTGATCTTGTTTATACTTGACTAACTTCATCCATCGTTCATTCCGCATTGCCATCCCATATGTTCATCCATTAATTTATTCTTGTATAAAAATATTCTTTGAAGTTAATTCAGAAAACACACAATTGTAATTATTGTATAGTTCCAAACGCATCAAATCATAGATGAATCTCAATGCATAGTCATTACAAATCCCTGTGTTCCTCCCTGGACTCTCCAAGAAAACGTATTTAAACTTATACTTGGGTATTCATAGCAAAACTTGCATTTAGCATATACATCTTTCTTGATTCTTCATGCGGCATTAGGCCATTACGATCTTAACGCACTATACACATATAAATTGCAACAAGTTTTTAGCGACGTTGCGGGGATTTGATTTAATGGTATACGTTTTGAAAAATTCTTTGATTTGTGCAGAAATCTCAATTTCAGACCGTACAGTACGTTTTGCCTAAGGCACTACTGACAGCTTATGAGCAAAAAGGAACAACTTGCATTCATTTTTGACCCTGAAGTCAAGAGAACTTTTCCGAAAAGAAGCAATGCCTACCAAAAGCGGAGAAAACTTTATAGAAAAATAATGGAGAACCAAGCAAACAACGTCAATCTGCCGAACAGGAACAATAACAATGGGGCTAATAATGATGAAGAGTGCAATAATGGCGCAATGAACAATGCGTTAGCCCAAGCTCAACATCAAGCACAATTACAAGGTGGAGTACAAACTCATCCTATCTTATTGGCGCACGATTGGAATAGATCGATCCGGGATTACGCTTCCCAAATTCTCTATGATTTTTCACCTAGAATTATACGTCCTACATTCCAGTGATCGAGATTTGAGATGAAACCGGTAATACTGCAAATGCTCCAGACAGCGGGACAATTTGAAGGAACACATGGTGAAGATCCTCACACTGATCTGAAGAGTTTCATTGAGATATATAACACCTTCATTGTAAGCACTGACTTATAATGCTAAGTGTTGGGACAAGGCAAATGAAATTGTGGCCATGCGTTGTTAGAGAAAAGTAGCCGAGAGTGAAAGGATTAAGCATGGGTCAAGACTATGCGTTGGTGAAAACAAAGAGGAGTATTGTTCTTTTGAGTGACCATGCTTGGAGGTGAAAATCATGAAGAGTTATGAGCTGAAGCAGTCACTTGCGTTGGAAGAGGAATTTATCACTGACGAGGAAGGAAGTGTTTTGAACAACTATGCGTTGGTGAGGTTGCATGCGTTAAGGTCTCCATGCGTTAGAGACGGACATAATTGATTGAGTTGTATGCGTTGAAGGTAGGAGGCGTTGAGGACACCATGCATTGGGAGCCGTCTTCTAAGGGTGTTGATGGTGGGCTGCATTGAACGCCTTACCTTGAATTGAGAAGGGAAACCCCGTGTGCCAGCCTGCATAAGAGAGTTAAGTCGGTAGTATATATAGGTGAGTAAATTGAATATTTTATCATTTTTAGACATTTTCGAGAGCTTAAGTCGGTTCCATTTTTCAGACGAACTACACGTGAAGGTAGAAGAAGGTGTTCTTGTGGATTTTAGGTAGAATTTTACTCGTTTTGATATCGAAATCTAAGCTGGAACAGCACGTTATTAGCGGACGCACAAGCTAGACAGTATCGGATGTTTGGAGTGAAACGAATCAAGGAGATCGAGTCTAAGGCTGAAATTTTAAGGTTAGTAAGTTAACTCAATTCTGAACAACTTTTATGAAGGATGTTTGAGTTGAAAAGGAATAGAATCATATAAACTTTTAGCTGGAAGTGACTGATAAAGAATTTCTGTACAAACTGTAGTAGTGCGGAGGAATCTTGCAATATCTGACGAACAAAGACAAGTTAAGCTACGAAAATTTGAGGTAAGCTAGAAAGCATATATTTCTCTACAAGTTTGTAGAAGGGAAGAAGTTCTAAATTTGGCTGGAAATATGATTTGTAACATATAGAAGTGAGAATAGAGGGAAGGCAGAAGTTGTGGAAGATAAGTATCGCTAGACTGCAAGTAACGCTAAAAGTTTAAGCGTGAGAAGCGAGACGGGTAACGCAGGTGTTGCTAGAAGCCTTGCGTCTCACAATTCTCGCTGGGTCTCGCTAGATCTCGCTGATCAGGTGAGTATCGCTGGTCTTGCTCACCCTGGTATCGCTAGTGGCATGCAGTGTAGTCCAGTCTCGCTGGTGGTCTCACTAGTAGAGTTGAATCTCGCTCATTAAGATTTAGTGATCAAATATGAATGGTTAAAGTTTATTTGGTTATGGAAAGGAAGTTTAGGGAAGCTTAACCCAAGAAATGTGTATTTTCAGGCCAAGAAGAGCTCGGAAAGGCATATAATCTGCTCAGGGCCTAAGGACAAGTTGTGAGTGACACTTTTCTTTCTTTGAAAATGAAGTTTATTGAAAATGTTTAGTTTGGTTTTTCTTATGAGATATGGATTTGAGATGAACTGTTTTCCTGAAAAGCATGATGTTTGATGATATTGTTCACAAGGCATGTTTTATCCGTTTTCTATAAGATGTTGAATGGCATGTTGTGAAATGTTGTTTATCATGATATATTTGATTTTTCATGAAAGATTTTCATGTGAACTATTTACGTATAATACCGGTTCCTAAAATGTTTTAGAGGAGGCTCAATACTGAAGGACATGAGAAGGCATGTGAGTTTCCCCGGGACCCAGTACTGAAGGACTCGTAGAAGGCACTTGGGCAACCCGTGATCTTCCTCTGTGCACATAGAGGTTGTTACGTTGGGTGTGTTGAGTCTTGCTCCACCTCAACTAAGGATTGTTATCGACATTGAGTGCGTTGAGTTTTACTCCGCCTCAACTAAGGATGTTTTCGACGTCAAGTGCGTTGAATCTTGCTCCGCCTTGACTAAAGGAAAGATTTGAGAATGAACTGATTTTCGTGTACGATCATTTTGGCATGAACATATGTGATTTGTTTACGTTGTTGAAAATTATGATTTTACAGAAATGATTATTTGAATCACGTTTATGTATATGGTGTTATTATGATTTTAACATGCTTGTTTTCGAACAAAAGATGGTTTTACAAAATTAGTCACTCATGGGGCTTTTAGCTCACACTTTCCATGTTTTCTTTTCCTCCCAGGTAGCAAGGACGTTCCTGGTGCTTTGCCTACTCCAACTCGCCCTGCTTAAGCTTCGAGTTTCCAAAAAATTGTCCTATTTTGCAAAGTTGCTTGTATGTAAAACCTTATATAGGAAGCATGTAAACGTAGCTGTACATTTACTGGGAGTTGAAACATGAGTTTGTATAAAGGCTTTATGGAAGAGTTGTATTCTGAATTATCGTTATGTATATAATTTCCTATACGTTATGGTTGATATATATATATATATATATATATATATTAAGGAGTGTTGTGTATGTTGTAAATAGTATAAGACAAGTGTGTTAGTGGATAGTATGCGTCACAAAAGGGGTGATGTATGCTGTCTTCACATCTCTTCTCAGGTTGGGTAGAGTAGTCTGGGAGAGGGTGTGACATTCATGATCCAGAATATCACTGCTAATGAAATCCATTTGACATTATTTTCGTTCTCCCTTAGAGATGAGGCAAGGCAGTGGGCATACTCCCTTGAACCAGGTGAAATTACCACCTGGAACCAAATGATAGAGAAGTTCATGAAGAAATTCTTCCTTCTGACTGAAAATGCTAGAAGAAGAAGAGATATCACAAGCTTCCAGCAAAAAGATAGAGAGATCCTAAGCGATGCTTGGGTAAGATTAAAAGGTTGGTAAGGAATTGTCGGCATAATGACTTCCCTAACTGTGTACAAATGGAGATATTCTACGATGGTCTAATTGAGGCGTCTCAAATAGCTGGAGGATTACTAGATAAAACGTTTACTAAGGCCATAGATATCCTAGACAGAATCTCCCGAAATCATGAAGATTGGTAAGACCACGACTATAGTCAATCACGCAAACAATTCAATAGTACATTGGGATCATCAGAAATCGATAATGTTGCTATCTTGCAAGTACAAGTCACCGTAATGACCAACCTCGTACAAATTATGACTATGAATGAGACAAGCGCAGGGAGCGGGGGGCAGGTGAACGTAGTAAATTAGATAGCTGCAATGGGATGCATTGGATGCAGGGAGCCGCATACGTACAACGTTTGTCCACAAAATCCACAGTCTGTGTTTTATACGGAACAACCCCTACTCCAACACAACAATCCTGACTGAGAAATCATCCCAATTTTTCATGTGGTGGAAATAACCAGCTCGAGCAGCACAATGCCCCAATGAACAACAGAGGTGGATCATCTGGATTCCATCAAGGACAATAGAAACAAAATCAATCGCATGTGCAACCACATCAGATGCCTAGTCCACCGTCGTCATCAATGAAAACTCTACTCAATGAATACATGCAAAAAAATGAAGCTTTACTGCAAACCCAAGGGTCATCCATACAAAATCTAGAGCTCCAAATAGGAAAAATTGTAGGAGAATTACAGACGCGGCAAAAATGATCTCTTCCAATAATATAGAGGCCCCGTATAACGCAGGCAGTTCAGAATAGAAGCAGGGTCAGCCTGTGACGCTGCGTAATGGAAGATTGATGAATGAACTTCCTTGCCCAAGAAAAGAACTCCAACCAAGCAGATGAACAGCTACTTCTGACTATGATGAGAACAAATCAACCTCTTTCTAATCCCACAGATGAACACGAAAGCACAACATAGCAAAAACAAGCTGACGCATAGAGAGTTTTATCAGAAAAATCTGCATCTGCCAGTGCGTCAGCCGAGCTTCAAACGCCTCCTTACCCTTAATGGTTAAGGAAAAAAAAAAAACTATAAGGGGCAGTTCAAGCGCTTCTTGGACGTGTTAAAGCAACTTCACATCAACATCCCACTAGTAGAAGCATTGGAACAAATGCCCACCTATGTGAAATTCCTTAAACATATTTTGTCCCAAAAAAAGGGAATAGAAGAATATGAGACTGTAGCCCTGACACAAAAGTGTAGTGCTATGGTTCGTGAACGCATCGCCACCAAAATGAAAGATCTGGGGAGCTTCACAATTCCCTGTTCTATTGGAAGAGTCCACATAGGAAAGGCGTCGTATGACCTAGGGGCCAGTATCAACCTTATGCCCTTATCAATGTTTAGAAAATGGAGGATCATATCTCAACCAATGACAGTGACTTTACAGATGACCGATCGATCTGCTATACATCCGAAGGGAAAAATCGAGGATGTGTTGGTAAAAGTTGATCAATTCATTCTCCCTAAAAATTGGATTATGAAGCAGACAAGGACATCCCTATCATACTTGGACGCTCGTTACGCACACTCATTGATGTCCACAAGAGAGAAATCTTCATGAGACTGAATGGTTAGGAGGTAATCCTCAATGTATTTAAGGTATTGGAGTACCCAGGGGAATAAGAAGTATGTCAACACCTCAACGCAGAGGACGAGTTCGAGCATATGAAGCTTGAGGAAGCAACAGAGGAGAACATTGCAAATTTGGACGCACAGTCACCTGAACAATGTTGTGTCGTGATCCATGCAAATTTTGAGTCTTTGATTACAAACCCGACAGATTAGCGAACTAAACCATCTCGAGAAGAAGCACCAGAGCTTGAATTGAAAGTGTTGCCAACCCATCTCAAGTACACGTATTTAGGAGAAGGCAACACTCTTCCTATGATTATATTAGCAACTTTATCTCATGAGCAACAATCAGCCCTTCTAAGCACTATAAAGAAGCACATTCGAGCGGTTGGATGGACACTGACTAATATTAGCGGGATAAACCCCACGTATTGCATGCATAAGATCCGTCTGGAAGAAGGAAAAAGTAGATCCATCGAGCCTCAGAGATGACTAAATCCAACAAAGAAAAAAGTCATCGAGAAAGAAATACTTAAATGGCTGGACAGGCGTTATATTTCCCATTTCTGATAATATTGAATTGAGAGAAATGCCATTTTATGGTTAATGAAGGTATTGTTCTTGGGCATAAAATGTCCAAGAAGGGCCTGGAAGTTGATCAGGCCAAAAATTGAAGCTGTAGAAGAGTTGTTGCCTCCTAATAATGATAAGACGCTTCGCAGCTTTTTAGGGCATGCGGGCTTTTATCGAAGGTTCGTCAAGGACTTTTCTAAAATTGCACGCCTTTTAAGCGCATTGCTGGAAGTGAACAGACCCTACATTTTTTATGAGGAATGCCTCAAGGCTTTTGAAACTCTAAAAGCAGCACTGGTGTCTACACCGATTTTGATCACCCCAAGTTGGTCACAGCCGTTCGAACTGATGTGTGACACTAGCGACTATGCGATGGGAGTTGCGTTACTACAACGCAAAGGCAAAATGTTGCATCTAATAGTCTAAACCAACAAAACTTTCAATGAATCTCAAGAGAACTACACAACCACGGAGAAAGAATTGTTGGCAAGAGTATTTGCTGTAGAGAAATTCAGAGCTTATCTTCTAGGGCTAAAGTCATCATTCATACAGACCACTCAGCTATCCAATATTTGATGACTAAGAAAGATGCGAAGCCCAGGCTCATCAAATGGATCCTGCTTCTTCAAGAGTTCGACACAAAGATTATTGATCGAAAAAGTACAGAGAATAATGTGGCCGTTCACCTTTCCAGACTTGAAAATAGTGAACATGATCAGAAACAACCGGAAGTCAACACAAGCTTCCCAGATGAGGTTGTACTCAAAGTCGACATATTCGTCCCTTGGTATGCAGACATTGTCAATTTTCTCGTGTGTAAACACTTTTTCGAAGATTTCAGCGCACATCAAAAGAAAAAGTTGATGCATGATGCAAAGTTCTATTATTGGGACGAGCCCTAACTTTACAAAAGGGGGCCAGATCATATTTTCAGACTCTGTGTCCCAGAGACTTCATATCCCCACATCCTCTCACAATATCATGACTCCCCCTACGGAGGACATTTTGGAGGGAAACAAACTGTTGCTAAGGTACTACAGAGCGGATATTTTTGGCCAACATTCTTCAAAGACGCCAGAGACTTTGTGATAAGGTGCAATAGATGTCAACGCACCGAAAATATTTCAAGTCAGAATGAGATGCCACTGACCTCTATACTGGAAGTAGAACTCTTTGAGTGTGGGGCATTGATTTTATGGGTCTATTTCCACCTTCAAATGGCCACAACTACATTCTAGTAGTTGTGGATTACGTATCTAAATGAGTCAAAGCAACTTCTTATGCAACGAAATGATGCGACGAAAGTCTCCAAATTCCTTTAAAAGAACATCTTCACGAGATTTTAAGCGCTGAGAGCCCTAATTAACGACGAAGGTACGCATTTTATTAATAAAATTGTCTCCAAGTTGCTAATTAAGTATAATGTGCATCACAAGGTGGCGACTGCATACCACCCGCAAACAAATGGGCAGGTAGAAATTTTCAATCGAGAGCTGAAACTATTTTGGAAAAAGTAGTAAGCTCCTCTCAGAAAGACTGGGTGTCAAAGTTGGACGAGGTGCTGTGGGCATATAGAACAACATTCAAAATGCTTCTTGGAATATCACCGTACGCCCTTGTCTTCGAAAAGGCATGCCACTTTCCCCTAGAACTAGAGCATAAGGCATTTTGAGCAGCAAAGAATTGAACCTGGATCTAAAGGCTGCTGGAGACGCGCGTCAGCTTCAACTCAATGAGTTGGAAAAATGGAGATTTCAAGCCTATGAGAACCTAAAGATATATAAAGAACGAACGAAGCATTGAGATGACCAACGTTTTTGTAAGAAATCTTTGCATATTGGTCAAAAAGTCCTCCTTTTTAATTCACATTTGCGCTTATTTATAGAGAAATTAAGGACAATGGTCTGAGCCATTTGTAACCAAAGAAGTTTTTCCTCATGGTGTCGTAGAATTGATGAGCGAAGACGACACCAAGGCATTCAAAGTTAATGGTCAGCGCGTGAAACCTTACTATGGAAAGAGCCTTGAACGCAATAAAGTCATTGCTGACCTAGACAAGATTGAATGAGGAAAAGTTGAAGCGTCCTACATCAACCAAGATCACATATATTTCAGGGACGCATCCTCTCTTTTGTATTATACTTGCAATTTATTTCCTTCTGCATTTCTTTTAAGGTTTTCTTTTAATTTTAGTTATTGTTTACTTTTAAAAGTTTTTGTTTGATGGCTATTTGTTTATCATTTTTGGGCAAATAAACTGGATTCTTTCTTGCTTCTCCATAAAAATTTGTCGAGTCAAGGCATCAAAAATAAATTCATGCGTTACTATATTTCGATGCCTAGGGGGGGGGATATCAAGGGTCGCGATCACATCATAGGATCTGAGGTAACACATAAGTGTGCACCAGCGAACGCAGCTTTGTGTTAGGCCAATTAATGCGCAATGATGTCACGCTATGCACCACTCGCCTTATATCCACACGCTTTGTAAGCAACACATCCTAACCTATACTTAAGTTATGAAAGATAGTAAATTTGGGTATGTGTAATGATAGGCATCGGTAAGGAGCTATGTGTCGGAGACCAGCGAAGAGAACCATGCGTTAACAGTAAAAGTTAGGCGCCGAGGAAAATTTACAAGGGCGTGACGAATCATGCGGTTAACAGAGGCGCCTTGGTTAAAATATGAAATATGTTTAAGTGTTCAACAGAAACTCCCAAGAGATGCCATGCGTTGACAGGAGAAGTATACTTGTGCGTTAGTGATGGTGGACCATGCGTCGAAGAAATCTTCTACTATGCGATGCGGTGACTGACGCTAATAGCATAGTGTGACAAAAGCATTGTTCTGCGCTAAGGAATGATCGAGAGTTGGCGATGAGATATCATGCGTCGAAGAGAAAAGAGTACCATGCATCAGGAAATTGTGTAACGCATGCATGAGAGGCGCCTGCGTCAAGTCTATGGCGCTGCGTCTAGAACTTCAATGTGTGAATGGACTTGGGCAAATTCTTGGGCCGGCGTGAAGCTTCTAGACAAAGTAAGTCTGTTAACTGGGTTAAAGGATAAACCCGACCATTTAATTATTATTTTAACAAAGCCAGAGGATTAAAACGGTGTTATTTCATAGCTGAAGGGTCGAGGAGAGTGAGAGAAGAGGGAAACAGGGAAGAAAGTGAGGGTTTCCACCATTTTTGAAGGAGAGTGAGAGAGCAGAACACTTACCTGCTGTCGAACATTTAGAGCGAGGCGTGGTATTTTAAGGATATCTCACTAACGAGGACGAGACTTTAGCTGAAATTTTGAGGTAAGTAAGTTAACTCATTTCTTAACAACTTTCATGAAGGGTACTTCGATTGATATAGCTTGAAATCATGCGAAAATCTAAAGAGAAGATACTGGTGCAGCTTTGCTGAGAAATCTGGGCAGTATGGAGGAAAGTCGTTATATATGTTAAACGGGAAGGAGAAACTCCATGAAATTTTGATTTAAGACAGAACACTCCTTTCTCTACAAGTTTGTAGAAGGAAAGAAGTCTTGATTCTAATTAAAATACATGATTTTGAATAGCAAGAAGTGAAAGGAAAGAAGAAGATATCAAGCTGTCTTAGAAAACTTGGTGGAGACGGCAGGACAGCCTTGCTCTAAACGCAAAGGAGAGACAAACCAGTGAAGAATTGGCCAAGTTTACCTCCTAAGGCCAAGGAGAGGTCGGGAAGGCGTATAACCCATTTGGGACGAAGGACAATTTGTGAGTGGTTTCTATTTTCTTGTTCGTAGTGATTTATGATATTGATATGTTATATGTTTGTGTTTGTAGTGTGCATACATGTTTCTTTGAGATGTCATGTGACTATGTGAATGTTTGAAAGGAAGTGATGATTATGTTAGGTATGAGAACCCAATGCCGAGGGACTATAAGTGAAGGCATGTGGGAAGATGATATCATATACTCAGTGCTGAGGGACACGATGTGAAGGCACTTGAGTGGAGAAAAATGGACTCCATAGCTGAGGAACCATAGGCGAAAGCATATGGAAGTCCAGTATGAGATGTGTGGCTTAGCACTGAGAGACCGTAGGTGAAGGTGCTGAAATAATAAGAGTTTGAATGGTATGCCTAGGGACCAAAGGTGACGGCATACGGGACAGGTCAAGGGAATGAATGACAATGAATGATGATGCCGAGGGACTAAGGGTGAAGGCACAGGGAAGAGATAGCATGCAAAGTGATATGTTAGTGCCGAGGGAATATATATACGAAGGCACGGGAATGTTAAATGCCGAGGGACATGATGTGAAGGCATACGTGCTGAGGGACGATGAGTGAAGACACGGGTTGAGTAATTGAAAGTAAAGCGTAATAGGGATATGTATGTGATTATTGTTTGTATTGTTTGGATACTGATACATATTCTTGCTTGTTAACCACTCATTGGGCTTAGGCTCACTCCTTATTTTGCTTGTTTGTTATTGATGCCTCAGGTAGCGAGCGCGATCCAAACGCCTAACTAGAAAAGAACCTCGTCTGGGCATAGAACTTTTGGTGTACCTCCTAGGGACTTATAAATATTCTTTGTATTCCTACTTCTCGTATATACGCAAGTCCATGAGAGAGAGTTGGTGTTTGTAAACTTAATCTTTTAGATAATGAAATTTCTTGTTGAAATGTCCACTTAGTACTATTAAGTGATTATAGTTTCCGCTGATTGGCATGACTGAGCTGTTAGGTTAGTGATGATTTAAATGTTTCCTCGTGATATGTATGTGTGGTCTCACTCCTGAACCTAGGTTGTAGGATAATCTGGGTGAGGGTGTGACACGCTTAAACCCTATTTAAACCCTTCTTCTTCCCCAATTCAGATTTTACGCTTTCTACTCTTTTCAAATTTCTACGAACACTACGATTTCCGACAGGGAGGTAGAGGAGCTTCGCCGCATCAACAAGTTGGCAAAGGAGTTTGAAAGAGAGATGGAAGAAGAGAGTGATGCGGAAAGGCAATTAAAGGTCGAACGAATCAAGAAAAATTTGAAAAAAATAAGAGAGGAGAAGAAAAAAGGAAAGGAGGTAGCAAAACCAAAAGAAAAGCTACGAAGAAGAAGAAAAAAAAGACTAAGGCAACCACAGCGCCTGTAGTCATAATAAAGGATGTGGACGCAGAGGAAATCAATCGGGTGCCTACGAGTCCCAAAATTAAGAGAAGTGAAAAAGGAAAGGAAAAGGTGGTAGAAGAACCACCAAATAAGGAGGGAAAGGATAGAAAGAAACAATTTAGCTGACTCCACATGGAAGTCGACTTCTTCCCGAAGACTATTGAGTTGCCCGCCTTCATTATCCAAGGAGTGAACGCCATGGGTTGGCACAATTAAGTCATCCAACCTAACCATTAAGCATTTTATGAATGAAAAATCCACCAAGAACAACACAAAGTCCACATCAATAAGGTGGTAGTCCCTTTCGACGCCTGGGAGATCAATGGGCTGTTTGATCTGCCCAGCATATCAAAAGCTGAGGGCAATAGAATGATGGAGGTCCCTACGCGGGCAGAGATGAAGGATGCCCTAAAAGTCATCGTAAAACCAAGGTCAAAGTGGAATACTTCCCTGAAGGATATCAAGACGTTGGTGCCAACCTGCCTGGTTGCCGAAGCCCATCTATGGCTATACTTCATCAAAAGGTTGCTCCTTCCAACAATGCATAATGCAACAATTTCACGAGATAGGGCCATGGCCATTTATTGCATCATGCGGAGTATTAAGTTGGACGTTGGTTGCATCATTGCACCACAAATAAGGGGAACCTTCTTCAAGCTAAAAGGTCAGATTTTCTTTCCATACTTGGTGACAAAGTTGTACGCCAATGCACAACTTATGGAGGATGCGCCAGTAGTCGCAGTCAATGGGTCTTTTCTGAACAAAGTCTCAGAAGGATACTAAAAGACTCCCTGCATCTGTTGAAGGCCGCCAAAATCAAGAAAAGGCCAGCCAAGTCACTAGAGACCTCTTCCCCTCAACAGCCAAAGCCAAAGAAGAGGAAACTTGTCAAGAAGCATTTTGAGATTCGGGCGTCAAGTTCGTATCCTAGTGAAGTCGAAGCAGTTGTTCAACTCAGACGCTGAAGAACCAGCCTTGACCATTTATACTCCTCCAAATGACCAAACTATTAAGGAGACTTCTTCACCTTCCCTTTCCCCTGAAACTTAAAAAGAACCACTCGCCACACCCATCCTCCAACGCGAGCTCTCCTCACTTTGCCAACTTCCATTAACTGACTTAAACTTGGAGTCGAGGGAAGTGTCCCCACCTTCTCCACCACATTTGGAGTTAACCCTCTTACCGTCTCAAGCTTCCACCATTCAAGAGGTAAGTCCATCCCCACCACCACTACCCGTTAAGCCAACCCTGACTCTGGATCCTGAGGAGTCAACGCCCCTTCAAGTTTCCCCACCTCGTTCTGAACCTCAACCCTCAAATATTTCAACTCCACCAACTACCAAAAATTCTAGCTACACCATACCTAGCACTGCACCCACCTTTCAAATGCAGACAGAAGCAACCACCAGCACGTATCCTCAAGAAGATCCATATCACTTGCGGCACGCAACTACTCCGTTGTAATTTGTTGATATGAGTTTGGATGATCTACAGCGGTATTTGGATGATGGGATCCTTCAACCCATCATGGAAGATTTGGATGAAGTTCAGCGCAAGGAGACGAAACTTCTTGAAAGCCATGCAGAGTTGGCCTAACAAGTCACTCAACTGGGTCAACAAGTGATCAGATGGCCCAGCAGCAGTTGGAGCTTCGGAGTTTTGTTCAACGCCAAGCTCAGCGTCAGGACGAGCAGTTTAGAACCCTTATGAATTACATTTATGAGGTGTTCGTCTAACACATTCCAGCGCTAGTGATTCCGCTTTCACTTCAACAAACTCTTCCATTCAACGATTCACCGCCTCCCCCTGCGGACACCAATCCTGACGATCTAGGGAGGAATTAAATTTAGGGGTGTTGTAAATTTTTGTATTAATTAAATTTTTGTAAGCCTTGTAACGCCTCATTCCATTATATCAATACAAAGGCAATTCATACAACTCATCTTTTATGTTCTTTAATTTGTTGCTTTCATTTATTTCTTGCTTTATTTATTCGCCGCCTTGTGTTGCTTCGGCGTCCAATCTCAATGATGAAACTTATGCAATTCACCTTTAGACTAATTGAAACAAAAAGATTAACTCACAAGCCTTAGGATATTACACTTAGTAAAATATTTCTAAAAATTAAGTATGCGTGCAAGCTTTACCTCAAACCTCTTTTACAAAATTTTTCTAAGACAATCTCATACTTTGATTTCAGCAATGAAAATCTTGCTTTCTTCCAAAATTTGGGGGTGGAAGAGGTTTGAGTCGATGCGTTCAAAATTCATAAAAATCTTTTAAATGCGTTATCACTTAAACATTCAAAAAAAAAAAAAAAAAAAATTGAACAAACAACTCTGTTGTTAGCACATAAAATTAGCCTCTTAAGAGTTGAGTTGAAAATGGCTCTTGCTCGATGTTGGCTGCCTCCATGCACCGCATAGTTGGTATGTCAAAACGAAGGTAAGTGTCCAGGATCAACGAAAAATAATTAAACAGTGCTGCTATTAACGCATAAAAATAAGCATAATATGTGCCAAGTTGTGAAGAGGTATCTACTCGATGTCGGCTACCTCCATGCACCCATAGTTGTTATGTCAAAATGAAGGTGGATAGCGCAGATCAACACAGGTCCTAATATAATTAAATTACTATAAATAAAAAACACCATAAAAAGAACTTTTATGAAAATGCACTCAAAAGCACATTACTAGAAAGAAGAATAAGAGTAAAGGTATTTTGAGTATTAAGCTTGCCGCATCTAAATTTTAGAAATACTTTCTATGCATTAATTGATAAAAAAAAACTTGGTGTAGTCAATTTGCTGTGGATATAAATCTAAAAATCAAAGGCATATTGAGAGATTGAGCTTTTACTTAAATGAGAGCGGTAGAATTTAATAAATCTTTAAATAAATGCTTGAAGACAAGCATTACTCTAAATTTGGAGGTGCGATAACTTGTAGAATACAAGTTATTTTATTCATTATTTGGAGTAATTAGGACAGAATTGATGATAAAAGTATGATTTTAGCACTTGATTTGTATTATATAAATAACTCTGGCGTTTACTATGCTAACAAAAGAATCTATCCTAGAAATTATGAAATTCTACCTTTTTAAATGCAGAATAGAACAAAAAGAAGCTCGAAATATAAAGGAAGAGGATGCTACCAAAAAAGACCAACGCGTCGAGAACCATGCATCCAAAAGATAAACAATACAAGTGCATAACCAGCAACTGTCATGTCAATATGCAAGTGGACAGCTGATCTTACCAAATCATGACAGATCCAGTGAACTGAAGACGCGAAGAAGTCGGCGCAGTAGGGTGTGGAATTAAATGCAAATGTGTCAGGTCATCATGATATCACCTTATCGACACCTATAAATAACCGATTGCACTTCATGTTGAAGTAGAGAGAAAACACTCAGCAAAAGCTCTACGCAAATTCTCACTCAACCTCCACAGCCATCCTCCATTTCGAGCTCTTATGTGAGAAGATTCTGAGAGTGTTTAGAATCACCTCTCAAACAATGAGAATACACTCTTATATAAATAATGTATCAGATAGCCACCATCTCAAGCTTCCAAGAAGCAAGACATTGCCATTGGCGGCTTAACGACTTCACTTTTCTTTTCTTCATTATGAACACCTTTCTTATTTGTATTTTGTTGATATCTTTCGATAGATTTAATTATTACTTAATACAAGTTTGATTGACATTATGCCTCCATTTATTCCCATTTGCAACATCTTACACCATGGATGTTAAATGTTTCACGAGTTAAGCATGAGTTGTAGTATTTTCAAATGTGATTAAGTTGATTGCATCTTGATTATATGGGTACTTCAAACTTGCTTGAATCTACCGAACAAGTAGATCTAAGTGAGTATATTCACCTGCTTGAGAGAGTCCATGAGTAATTTCAACATTTAACAAGAAAATAGTAGGCTTTAGAGATAAAGTTTTTCTTTTGCCCGAAGAGCTCACCATGCATCTTAGAAATAAGATTAATGTGGCATCAAAGCATTGAGAGATGCGTTCCCAACTTTGAGTTTGTAAGTATGAAAAATCACTTCTCGCTTAGAAAAATACTATTTACTTAACTTGACTTACCTTTTTATAGTTCCATTCATTTTATACCCGCTATCTGATCTTGTTTATACTTGACTAACTTCATTCATCATTCATTTCGCATCACCGTCCCATATGTTTATCCATTAATTTATTCTTGTATAAAAATATTCTTTGAAGTTAATTCAGAAAACACACAATTGTAATTATTGTATAGTTCCAAACACATCAAATCATAGATGAATCTCAACGCATAGTCATTACAAATCCCTGTGTTTGACCTTGGACTCTCCAGGAAAACCTATTTAAACTTATAGTTGGGTTTTTATGGGAAAACTTGCATTTAACTTATACATCTTTCTTGATTCTTCATGCGCATATAAATCGCAACAGCGGACAACGCAGGCATCGGGCAAGTAGGAGGTCGAATGTGGGCAGTCGAGGAACGCGCACGCGCCCTGCCTCTTTTGAGCTTATTTCGCCAATGTGTGTGCGGGAACTGCTGCCCAAGGGTGCCAATGTGTGCAAAGAAGTGTGTCTGTGCGTGATCTGCCACACATGGTTGGCTAAGCAGACTATGTGGGTGTTGTGGGTGTCTTAGGAGCATGCCTAGGGGTAGTTTGCCATACTTAGAATTTTATTAAGTTTTCGAAAGTTTATGAGTCATTTTGAGTTGAAATTCCATATTTAAGGTTCAATTGACCTAAGTTATGAATTTAGAGAATTTTAAGGAAGCTTAACAAAGGAAATTAATTTATTTTCAGACCAAGAGAAGCTAAAGGGAATTTATAATTCATTAGGAGCCCAGGACAAGTAGTGAGTGAATTTTATTCAAATAAAGCTTTATTTACACATTGTTTTCAGTGTGCTCAAGGATGTTTATGAAGCCTGATATAAAGTTTATTTACCCACAAGTCTTATTGATTAAGCATGAATTTACAAGCATGAGTTTAGAATATGATTTATACTTTAAATCGACTTTGAAAGCATGTTGTTTTATGATCTTATGTTTTATGAAGCAAGTTAATTGATGATTGACTTGAGAAACTCTGAGATTTCATAAACTCGTGTTTGTTATCAATTTACTTTCTAAAGCATGCTAGTTTATAAAATGTGCTTTAAAAAGGGACCCCAATGTCGAATGACATTGAGAAGGCATATGGGCAGCCCATCATTATTATGAAACTCAACACTGAAGGACATTAAGAAGGTGATTGAGTATCCACTCGGATCCAGTACTGAAGGAATGAGAAGGCACATGGGCAGATTGAGACTAGATATTCCTATGTGCACATAGTGAGAGATTCAACGTTGTTATGTTGAGATTACTTTACATCAACTAAGGTTATTTCAACGTTGGGTGTGTTTATATTATTCCACCCCAACTAAGGTGTTTCCAACGTGGAGTAGTGTTGAGCCCATTCTACCTCAACTAAGGTTATCTTAAAAGCCAAAAAATATGTTTTATAAGCTTTCATGATAAACTATACTAATAATTTATTATTTTTTATTCAAGCATGATTTATATTTTTATGTTGAGTTTAAGTTTTCCTAAGTATGTCACTCACTAGACAACCTAGCTCATCAGTTTTCTTTAAACTTTCTGTTTTCCAGGTAGCGAGCGAATCTGCGGTGCTTAGCCTATACCAACCTCGTCTGATATAACTACTCCTAGTTTGTAGACCTTGTATATATTTGTATCTAAGACTTTGGTTTTGTATATGAGAGGGATTCAGAGTTGGGAACTTGTTGTTGTGTGAACGTTTAAGTTAGTATATGATCTGAAGTATGTAAATTATATTTGGATGTTTATGAGTTTAAGGATGTTGTTGTATGTGGATTATAAACTGCTTATTAGATTTTGTGATTTTATGAGCATAGAGAAGTACAATTGATGGTAGATATTGTAAAAAGTCGATATCTACTGTCCTAACATTCTTTCCTATGTTGAGAGGGTAACTTAGGAGAGGGTGTGACACTTTGTGTTGGGCGAAAATCTAATTTGCCCATGTTATTTAATCCTAGACTGGAGGTTACTAAGCCACTGTTAGTAATATCAAAAACGTTTTGGCACGTTTTGTCAAGGGCATAAAACTTTGGAATCCATTGTTTTAAATATGATTTGTTGGAATTTAGGGTTCTATCCCTTGTTATGGAATTTTACATAGTTTGGGAGCTTGAAAGTGTTTTTTCAGAGTAAGCTACAATTTTGGTTATGGAAAGTAGAAGATAGGTCGTTTTGCTTGGATATTATTATTGGGACTAGACATTGAGGTAAGTAATTTTACTACTACAACTGCTTTCGTGCCAGGTAATATAGTTAGTATGATGTTGGCTTCTTTGAGGCCATCCTTATGTTTCACATGTGATTTAAATGATATAAGAGAACTGAGCATGATAATGTTTACATGAATATGTTTCGTTGCTTTATATACGTTATCAATTATGTTAATATGGTGATAATTACCCTCCTACCCATAAATGTGTATTCATCAAAGGTTTTGTGTTTCCTACAGGATTCACTAGAGGTTTGTGGATATAATTTACCTACGGTAGGATGGGTTTAATTATTCACAAAGATGGTTATGTATGAAAAGTTAAAGTGAGTATGCTCCACTAGTTTGTTGCATTTATTGGGCATAAATGCATAGTCTGACCCCGATAGTCGATTTTACTTACTGAGTATTTATATACTCGCCCTTTTCTTATGTTATGATTTTCAGATAAGGGAAACGATGCACTGGCGAAAATAAATTTAAAAAAAATTCCTTGAGAGCATCACGGGACTTGAAGTAGCTTCAGCACAGTTTTCATGATTTAAGCTAGTTTTTTATGTCTAAACTACTTGAAACTTTGCTTAATATTTCGTTGTTACAGTTTTTCCAAGAATTTATGTTTTAATTATTTTCACTATAGGGGTATCCCGAACTAAGTTTATATGATATTTGAAATTTTGTTTTGATTAAAGGTATTTTCTTCAACAAAAGATTTTTTTTTCCTCTTTGCTTAAATTGAAAAGAGTTGCATTCAAGTTGTGCATGCATACAGTAATGAGACTGTTAGAAGTCTTAGGAAAGTTAGGTCGTTACAAATTTAGTCACCATGATATACAAGAATCCAACTAGCATCACTAAATCCTTTCATTACATGTGGATATTTTGTGTAATACATAGTTTAGAGTATACTTCAAGTACTTTAGAACTCTAACTAAAGCATTTCAATGATGTATCAAAGATATCCAACATTATATAAAACTAATTCGTAACAATATTAATGCTCATTTTGTTAAATTTGTGGTATTGGCTATGTATATTTGTTTAAGACCCTTGACCTTTGCTCCTTAGTCAGTTGTGGTTGTCTCAAAATATGTCTCCAAGGAAACTTATCTCAGAAGTTGTATCTCTGGTTGTTTATTCTGTAGAATATTTCCTTCCTAATTTAAATTAGGGCTAGTGCACAAATAATAATCAGACCTAAAATAAGAAAAAAAATATAGCACAAAGAAAAAATATATTAGAGATATAGCACAAAATTAGCCCCAAATATCACTATTAGCAGCTATCAGTGATAGTCATATTGGTAAATGACTAAAAAGCCCATGTCCAGTCCGCAATTTCATGCTTCTTTCTTCTGATTTTCTCAAATTGAAAGTTATCACTAATAGCCACTGATAGTTGCTGTCAATGATAGCTTTCAATTTGAGAAATATTAATACAACCTTGAAATAGTAACACTTGAAATATTAGCTTTCAGTTTGCTATAATTTATTAATGACTATTATTGTTGCACTTTCATCAATTGGAATCAAGATTGAAATATTAACACTTAAGGCCATAAGCTGTTATCAATGGTAGATTTTTATAAGTAGTTATCAACTTTGTAAGAAAACTATCAACTTTCAAAGATTAATATTTAAAGTTAAAAGTGATAAAAGTCTATTAATGAGAGGTTTATAAGTGACTATCACTGATATCTACCTAAGTCATATCATTGATAGCTCCTATTAGTGGCTATCACCGATATCTTTTAGCAGGGGCTATTAATGATAGACTTTCATCAAATGAAATTGACTTTTATATAATTGATATCATCAATATATGGATATCACTTAAGTTCTATCATTGATATCACTTATATCGTGGTTATCAATGATAACTTCTATCACTAATAACATGCTAGTAGAGATAAATTTTGTCATTCATTTTTACCATCAAATAACATGCTATCGTTGATAGCTTATATCACTAATAACATGCTATAAGTGATAACTTCTAGGCATGTCATTTACACTTTAGTTTGAGATTCAACTTTATTAATTAATTCCATTAACTTGGCTACCAATGATAGACTTCTATAAGTGATTATTAACTGTGGAAGAAAATCATCAAAGATTAAGCAATCAATGATAGAAAATATTTGTGGTTATTTATGATGGACTTTTATTAGTACCTATCAATTTTAAAATATTAACACTCAAAGCTATCGATGGCTATTATTGAGAAACTTTTATCATGATTATCAATAATAGACTTCTATCACTAATATCTACCTAAGTTCAACGATACATAAATATGACCGGTATCTATTGAAGTTCTATCACTAATATCACTAATAATTGATATTACGGATATACAAATATTTAGTGAATTATTTTCTAACATTTAAAAACATGAGTGATAGCCAATGAATTCTTCAATCAATGTTAGAATTCTTTGAATGACTAAGTTATAAGAATATTAGTGGCTATCACTAATAGATTTATATTATTATGAGAAGATTGGGGAGATGGAATAAAAATAGGAAAAAGAAAAAGAAAAAAAGGAAGAAGAAAATATGAGAAGATTGGGGAGATGGAAGAAAAATGGGGGAAGAAAAAGAAAAAAAATAAGGAAACTAGGGAGATGGAAGAAAATTGGAAAAAGAAAAGAAAAAAAAAAAAGAAAGAAAGAAGAATATATGAGAAGATTGGGGAGATGGAAGAAAAATTGGAGAAAAAAAAAAAAGAAAAAGAAAAAGAAGAAGAAAATATAAGGAGATTAGGGAGATGGAAGAAAAATTAGAAAAAGAAAAGGGAAAAAAAGGAGAAGAAGAAAATAGGAGGAGATTAGGGAGATGGAAGCAAAAGTTGGAAAAAGAAAATAAAAAAAGAACGAAGAAAAGAAGTTGTGCAAAACAAGGGAGGACAAAATTGGAAATCACAAAAATTCAAAAGTTGACTAGTCAACATTTTCCATATTTACAAATATTTTTAAAATGTGTTATATTTTTATATTTTTCTCCCTTATTTTGCCATCTAATACAAGTATCCTTTAAAAGGGAAGAAGAAAATAGGAGGAGATTGGGGAGATGGAAGCAAGTTGGAAAAAGAAAATAAAAATAAAACGAAGAAAAAAAGTTGTGCAAGACAAGGGAGGACAAAATTGGAAATCACAAACATTCAAAAGTTGACTAGTCAACATTTGCCATATTTACAAATATTTTTAAAATGTGTTATATATTTAGATTTTTCCCTTATTTTGCCATGTATTACAAATATCCTTTAAATTATTCTGCAGATTATTTTTTCTGAGATGTTTTCCTTTTCAGTCATTTGCCGATTTTGTGTGGGGGTATTTTACATCTTTTCGTTGTGCTATTTAAGCCTAATTAGAAGTCTGCGTGCTAGGATTGCCACATCAATCATATTGTGTGTTCTTATAAGAACGTTTCAGTAGTGCAAAGTTGTTCGGTTTTAGGGGAAGCCTAAGACAACTCTATTTGAGAAGGGTTTCTCAAGACTTGTGGGAAGCCTAAGTACTATAGTTGAAGGGAGTTCACTAGAAGACGGAAAGATAACTTTAATTGAGAGTGAGTTTCACACACTTAAGGGGCCTTAATCTTGCACCACTAATATTCATATACTTAGAGAAAGCCTAAGTCTGAGTGGGAGGGAGTCTCACATCTAGGGAGAGCCTAAGTGATTAGCTAAGTTAGGCTATACAAGTGTCGTTGTGATTGTTGTTATCTACGGATAAGTAGAATGTTGTAATCGCTTAATTTTTACATACTAATGGATTATCTTTCCTAGGTACACTGCCCCTAGATGTTGGTGGTTTTCACTAAATTTGGTTACAAATTCTCGTGTGTTTATTCTTGGTTTACTGTTTGCTTCTTTGTTATTATCTCTGATTGTGCTAGAACGTGTTGTGTGACATCTACATTTAATTCGTTGAATCACTTCCAAAATTTCACAATGCAATTTTTGCTAAGTTCAAACTTCTATGTTTTGGAGGAATATATATATATATTTTCCTTGCTAGATTTGTAAAGTTCAAATAGTGCGGCTCCATTTGAAACAATTCATAATAATGGTTTGTGTTAGTCTTGTGAGTGTCCCTAAACTACTTGAATGGGCATTGTTGACTAGGTTTTGTTATTTTTTAATATTACATTATGAGGGGTAAAGAAAATAATTTTCAAAATCAATAATTAACATTGGCCACACTAATAACCATTCCTTTAGATATTATTATTTCCAAGAAAAAGACAAAAAAAAATATCCTCTCTGTTCTTTGGGAAAAAGTTTTTGACTAGTGCAGGTTGCTTCTAATTATTCTATAATGAGGACATATTGCCATCTTATCCTCTTTCTTTTTTGGGAAAAAGAAAATAAATTAAAATGAAAAACTAAACCTTATTTTATTATCGAGACTTATTGAATTATTTTACAGAAATAAATTTTCTCTCTATTTTAATAACTATCTCATTCTACATATTAATTTTGGGAGAAAAAACAATTTTATACCTCTATATTTTGATAAACCTGTATTATAATTTTATATTTTATAGCTTACCAATGGTAAGATTTTGTTTGGCAGTTATTTGATTGTTTGTTCTTAATTTTTAAAAATTGTGTTTGTTTCTTCCCAATTATTTGAGATGGCTTCCATCTTACGTAAGTAAAAGAGTTAAATTCTTAATGAAATTTCAAAAACAGAAAGTATATAACAAAGTAAAGAATCTTAAAGGTGAAAGTGGTGTTTATAGGCTTAATTTTCAAAAACCAAAAAACCAAAAACTAAGGCCTCATTTGTAACCATTTAGGCTCGTTTGATAATCATTTCTTTTTATTTTTGTTTTTGCTTTTGAAAATTAAGCCTGTAGCCACTATATCCACCTCCAAATTTCTTCCTTTGTTGTATAGTTTAACCAATAGTTTAAAAACCCAAGCCAAATATGGAAAACTAAAAAAAGTAGCTTTTAAAAAGTTGCTTTTGTTTTTGGAATTTGACTAAGAATGCAAACAATGTACTCAAACAAAGAAGAAACGTAGAGAAAATAGACCTAATTTTAAAAAATAAAAAAATAAAAAATGAAATGGTTACCTAAGGGGACCATAATTTTTGGTTTTTTGTTTAAATTAAGTCTATACATACAGATTACTTCTACCTCCAGATTGCTTCTTTTGTTATATAATCTTTCACCAACGGTTTAAATCAAGCAAAAAGTTTGAAAACTAATAATAGGAGCTTTTAAAAATTCATTTTATTTTATTATTATTATTATTTTGAAATTTGACTAAAAAATTCAACCATGATTTAAAAATATGTAAATCATTATAAAAAATAGAAGAAAATAAGCTTAATTTTCAAAACTCAAAAACAAAAAATAAAATAATTACTTAAAAAGGTTCTAAATAAGCCTAAACTTTCACAATTCAATAAATTTACGCTCTATGTTAACATAAACATTTAATTAAACTATTTTTATTTGATTATATTTCCTTTTCTAAAAATTGCAGGACATATAAATTTTATTCTATGGGCAAAAGTTTGGTAGACGTCAGCTTCTAGATTTAGCTTTTCTAAAAATTTGTCATTCTCTCACATCTTATGGTTCTCAAATTCATCCTTCTTTTTTAAAATGCATTTTCTCATCTATTCTATTATGAAATATTGATTATAACAATAATTTTGCTTAAACTTGTATTAAATAATTTAGTTTAAACAAATATGGTTACAATTTAAATCATTTAAAATTTTAAACAACTTTAGTAAACTAAACTTCACTATGAAAATAATTCATTACTACAAGTCTACTTTACTCCATGACTCCATATAACTTAATCACCCCAATTTAGTATTAATATAGCACACAATAGAACTAGTTAGTTTTCTCTAATTTAAAATTAAAGTTTACGAAACACTAGTTTACTTAAATTCAAACTAATTTTCATATAAGCACAATTACCAACAATTATTATAAGAGCTACGTCAAAATCTTAGGTACATAATTGAAACAATTATAAAATATTAAGATTTTAGAAATCTTTTTTTTTTTTTTTTTTTTGATGCCATTAAAAGAATTTTCCCTAACAATAAGTTAAATGGCCTTAGATTTAAAATCTAAAGTTTGGAATGGTAATTTAAAGTCCAAGCTTTGGTGCATGATTGAATAAATTTAAAGATAGGAAGATTTTAGAATTCTTTTTTAGATGCCTTTAAAATTGCATTATTACACCTTGAATGGATTAGGAATTCTGATTCTTTATGGAATAAATTAGCAAATGATTGAAACCCGAATACTATTGATCATCAACCATAATAGCTAAGCTAAGTATGTCATAAATTTAATGATTAATATATATATATATATATATGTAGAAGGTACTATCGATCTTACTTCATCCAAATAAATAAAAAGATATTATATATTAATGTGTTTAACTTATTAAAAAAAAGGCATTTGTAACATGTATGTGTAGATGCAAGCATAGAATATATTATATGTATGATTTATCCGATTAGATACTCACTCAGCATTTGTTTATTTATAATTTTTAATTATGTTTTGAAAATTTGATGCATTATGAGAGAATCTTCCTAATACTTTGTAGGTTAATGTGTATATCACTATCATGTTTAGTTAATTCCATAAAAAAATAAAATATTCCCATAACCCATTTGACTTCTTATCAAATATTAAAGTTTAAATAAGTTTAATTTGTATTTTAGAGATGCATTTTTTGGACTTTGAATATCTGTATATTCTTCGAGTGTGAGCAGCCCAGTAACAACTCCCCATAAAAAACCAATATTTGCTTTTATTATAATTTTTCAAGAATAGTGGATAACATATACAATAATTATAGTAAGATTTCTAATTTTGGTCGAAACGTCAAAATAATTTAAATATGAATATGAGTTCGACATAGACATGAGCTAAATTTACATCTTCAATTATTTAAAAATTGACCCAATACATATATAAATGTGTACCTAACATTACACATTAATAATTAAAAAGTTAAATTTATTCAAAATTGGGTAAAATACTTATTTGTTATTGAAAATTTCTTTTATAAATTTTTTATTTAGAGATATATCAATATTTTACTTAACATTCTAATCCATAGGGATATTTAAAACCTTAATCAGTCTTTATTTGGAATAATTCGAAACAACTTGCATTAGTTAAAATTTTGGGAACACGTTCAATTATATATATAAAAATAATATTTAAATGAATGGTCATTAGTTGCCTAAAAAACAAATAAAAATGAATGGCCATTAATGGCGATCTATTGGATAATGTAATTTTTTTTTTTTAGAAGGATATTATGATATAGTATGATAACAAAACTCTTATTCATCAATTCTGAAAGGTCAAATGCCAAATCAAATAATTTAAGTTGTTTGGTTTGAGGATTGCTTAATCCAGCTGCTATTGTACTAAAAAATAAAAAATAAATAATTAAAACTCATATTTAATTTACAAATTATTTTTAAATATAGAAAAATTAGTCAAAATATTTGTAAATATAGAAAAGTTTTAGTGGTAGAAGTATATCGTTGAAATTTTTCTATATTTATAAATAGTTTGATAATTTTTCATTTATAATCATTTTTTATTTATTTAATTTGTATTTTAGAATAATGGTCTATTAGTAATATTTATTTGAAATTTCTTTTTATCCATAATTGTTTGATGTTTATGTTTTAATATGTCTATTATTGAAAAAAAAAATTACTTTATTCCGAAAGTGCCAAATTTGAATAAATGAGAGGATGTCTATTATTGATGTACCACATAAATAAGTTAGAAAAAATAAATTTCTCGTCTTCAACTTTCATTTCTATTAATAATTATCTGCACTCTCACTTGTTATTAAATTTCTCGTTGATATATCATACCAAGAAATTAAAAAATATATATATAGTAATCATGTTTATATATATTTGTTATTTATCAATCATTATTTGCCTGTTGTTTTACTATTAGATGTATATGTAAATAACTATCCACAGAATAAAAAATTCTATTTATGTAATTTTTCACGTATTTCTCTAGACACTTTTTTATGAAAATTAAAATTTTCAAAATAAATTAAAAGAATTTGAAAAGGAAAAATAGAAGAAGCTACAAAATTAAAGATATTTAAGCTTAAAAAATAGGTTAAGCTTATGTTGGTTAGTTCTTAATTACGTTTGAGTTTTTTTTTTCTTTTCAATTTAGTCATCCCTCTTCTTTAATTTCGATTTAGTACCTATGTCTCAATGATAGATTGATTAATGGAAAGATTATAAGTCTAAAGATTTAGAGCAATCTATAAGTCTAAAAATTTATAATGTTCTCCACTTCTAGAGTTCCTAAGTTAATTAAGATTTCAATGTTTGTTGATCTTATATATAAGTGGTCTAATTTTTTTTCTATAAACACTTATTTCCATTACACTTTTTAACATTCATCTCCACTGAAAGAATATATAATGAAAGAATATAAGAAGCTAAATTGAAATTATATTAGGGAAAGAAATTCAATAGAAACTAGTACATTTATTTTGCAATCAAAATTGAATTATGCTTTCCAAATTTTTAATGCCATAATATGAAATTGTATTGACATGGTTATCAAGTAGCATCTTGGATGGCTGGCCTATGTCAACTTGTGAATCGTATTCTAATAAATAAATAAATAATATGATATATCACTCGATATAAGAAATAAAGATAAATGGAAAATAATTTTTTATCCAACACTAATTGAGAGAATTTTGATCCTAAACTATCCCTTCATCAAATTTAATCCTAAATTTGAATAAATATAAATGATGAAATTAATACCCTAAATTTGAATAAACATAAATGATGAAATTAATACTTTAGACTCTATGAGAGATTTTTAAATTTAGTTTCTTTGTTGCTAGCTCCAATCTATTTACTGTTATTATTTTATGAAAAATTATTTTAAATGACAAAACTATTGAAAATATTTACAAATATAGCAAAATTTTTATTTTCTATTTGTGGTAGACCGCGATAGACTCAAATAGACATCTATCAATGTCTGTCCCTAGAGTGATAGATGTCTATCTGGGTCTACCGCCGTCTATCATACATCAAAAGAAAATTTTGCTATATTTGTAAATATTTTCAATTGTTTTGCTATTTGAAAACATCCCTTATTTTATTTAGTTAGTCTCTTGAGAAATTATGGTATGAAGTTAATCTAGAACAAGTGTTCGGATGTACAATGACATAGACATAAGTCATTCGAGAAACCTTCTTGAATCTTAGGCTGAGAAATTTCAGGGTTAGAAAAACTTATATGTTGATTCAAGTTGAATATATTTATAAAGGATCTCCATTCCTAACTCATTTTTGATATCCAAAAATTTAAAAAAAAAAGTAAGATCATCCAATTTCAACAAGGACCCACATTTTGGGTATTCACTTAAATTTATTAAGAATAAGTGCTTTTCTTCTAGTATGCAAAGCTGTTGATTTTGGAGAGAATGAAATGTAAAGAAAATTACCAACTTATTGACTCTTAACCTAAGTGTTATATATTTGGTTTTGTTTTAACAAAAGTCTCCTTTTGGAGGAGAATGATAGGATTGTTTGTAAATACCATTTGGAAGATATAGTTTGGGAATGATACACAGTTAGTTTCCATTTGTATATTTGGTGAAATTTTCCTTTATCTCTCTATGTTTTTCTTTTATTGCTGGTTGTTTAAATTTTGTTTTATTGTTAATTATATGAAGGCCATTTAGAAAGAGAAATACATCACTTGGTCAAGGCTGCTAAAGACATATTCAAGTAATGCTTCAAGCAGAATTTTTTGATGGTTATTATCAATACAAACAAGGTATAACTTTTCTTAGGTCTAATAGGCATATCAAACAATACACTATCTCCGTTCCATCCATACCTTATCGAACATTTTCTATAGAAAATTAACTAATTGATATAGGTTAATGGTTTTGCATCATCTTTGTTGTAGCTTTCTTTAAATTATTTTAATTTAATTTCAATCTCATAAGACTTATATGTTGAGAATCCACAAATCATTTTCCCATCTCCACTCTAATTACATAAAATTTGTATAGCTATTCTAAACAATTTTAAACCCTCAAGTCTAAAGAAGAAAATTTTAAAATAATAAGTCATAAACTTAGCATAAAGTTAAAATTAAAGGACATACTTCTTATGTTGTATTTTAACATTTCAAGAAATATTAGTTTAAAAAAATAATTTAGCAACAGAAACTACATATAAAAGATAACTTTAAAAGTTATTTCAGTTATAACTTTTCAAAGAAAATGGAAATTCTTCTTCAAAACAAATTTAATTTCAAACAGTCATTGGATGAAGAGTATGCATATATATGTTAAATATAAAATCCAATTTAAAAAATTTTGTAAAGAAAGTTTAATTTAAAAAAATGCAGGCAATACAAGTATACAACAATAATTAGAAGTGGGAAAATATCTTGTGTATATTAATGAAACAAGAAACATCTCACTAGTATAAGACTTTGTTTTGGGTAAATAAATTAAATAAATATCGATATGGATAATATAAATTAAATTAAATTTGAATCAAATTGCTTGTGGGCATAATCAAATTTTTATCTCAAATCAAATTCTACAAATCAATCATATAATTCTAATATAAATTCGAACTAAAATTTGGATGGAATCTAACATCTAACTCAACTAAATTTAGACATTTTCTAAATTTTATCCCAAATATATTATTTTTAAGAATGTAAAATTCAATTTCAAATAATGTATATTTGGTTGGGTAACTATTTAGTTTTTAGATTTTTTTTTATCTTTATGAATTAAGCTTATAAACACTATACCTACTTTAAATTTATTGATTTATTATCTATTTTTTACGAATGCTTTTAAAAATCAAGCCAAATTTTGAAAACTAAAAAAAATAGTTTTAAAAATTTGATTAAGAATTGAACTATCTTGAACTTAAGAAAGATACAAAATCATTGTAAGAAATTAACAAAAAAAAAAAGATGTAATTTTAAAGAATAAAAAATAAAAAATGAAATAATTACCAAAATAGAGTTGTAGAATCTCAAACTTAAGAAATTTTGTTTCATTCATATTCAATCTCTCGTATCAAAATTGAGTGCAACAGGAAGTCAAAAGGTACATAGATAATGTAGGAAAATTTTTAAATCAAATTTGTTATTATAAGAGAAAATTTTAATGGAATGTAGCCCCAACTCTTTTTTTTTTTTTTTTTTTTGAAAAATTGGCCAGAAACAAATAGTCAACATACCGATTTCAAACTTCCAACTCTGCGCTCCAAACATAGTTTTTTTAAATTGGTACTAAACAACTATTTCCTCAAAACACAAATTATTTAACTACACATATTAATTAAATCTTCAAACTAAGCAATTCTATATTCACTAACTTAACTTTAACTTTAACGTTCCAAACGTCTCCTTGAATTTGATTGAAACCAATTTGTGGATCAAGAGAAGATTAATTATTTTAAACAGTGAAAAACACAAGACAGGGAGGAAAGAAAGAGAGTTAGGATTGGCAACTTACAATTAATTGTTTTGAAGCAAAAGAAGAGGTTTATGGAGTGGCACCTTGTTTCTCAAATTGTTCATATGTTTCAAACATAGAGCATTGCTTCTCCTTATTAATGTATTAATTCTTTGGGGGTTGGTCAAACAAGAAATGTTTGGTATCTTTGGGGTTCATTGAATCTGGACGTACTTTCAATTCTTCATCTTTTCCGATGATATTCATTAATTAGAGTTTGATGTTATAGCCTCCATTTATTATTGATAGATTAATTTTAATTGATATGTTAAAACACCATTTTTTTTCTGTGAAATTTACAGTTTGTGTGTCAAATATCATCGTTGGATTTTAAAATGAGACAATCAAGTAACTGAAGGTTTTAAAAAAATGTGCACTATTTATTTTTCCATTAATGAAATCGTTACTCTACGTTCTAATTTTAAAATTAAAATATTCATACTAATTAAAAAAAAAGTTTGAAAAAGCGAGTATAGTTAAATTAACATATCGTATGTATTAATTACAAAGAGGTTTGTATTTTGAATTCGTCATTCTAACTTATTGTACTAAAAAAAATAAGTTTATGTCCCTCTCCTCTCTCCCCACCCTCTACCATCTCCTTCCCTTTCGGCCCTTCCTTTCTCGTAGCTTGAACATTGACGTCTATCCTCTCCACCAGTAGTATCCCTTCAACTTCTTGATTTTTTTTTCTCCTTCTTTTTCTTCTCTCCTTGTTGACCTCGCACTGTCGTTCATATCTGAAACAACAAGAATGTTCCTTGTCGTTCGATCTTTCTTTATTTCTTTCATTTTTTTTTTCTATCAGAGAAGAAGGTGGGGTGGTGGTTGCTGCCCAAGACAATAGAGGGTTGGAGGAGAAGAGAGAAAGATTTATTATTATTATTATTATTTTAAAAATGGTTTAGCCAGCTTTCGCTGACTGTTTAACAATTATCGTTAATGGAGGAACCAATGTTAAGCATTTTCTATAGGTTAGAGATTTGATTGTTCGATTTTGAAACTTATGGGCTAAATTGACAAATAGCGCCCTAAACTATAAACCAGAACGACCAAAGGAATACTTTTCTCTAACAAAAATTGCAAATCTCTCTGAAAAAAAATACTTCAACAAAAAATTGAAAACCTCTCTATAGGAGAAGAATACTCCCCGTCCCCATGACATATGGTTGGAATCACTATCTAAATTGCTTCGCAAACCGTTTTAGGGGGAAAAATATATAATAAATACAAAATTCATTTCAGATATATAGACACTTAATCGCACTATACCACTTTTATTCTTAAGAATTTGCATTATAATTTTCATTATACTAAATATAAATAGATTTTAACACTGAACATTACAAGTCACACACAATGTTCAATCAAGATGAATAACAAACATACAAAATGAATAGTAAAGAGATATAAAGAGACACAAAAATTGGTAACTCAGTTCGATGCAATATCACCTGCATCTAAAGAGTAATATGTTCTAAGAAAAGAGACTTCACTAATATAAACTTATGTAATCACAATGCAGTAATTATCTATGTAACGACCCGACTTCCTAAGGTTTGAATTAGACTGTCACCATATGCATGCATACATCTCAAAAAACTATTTTTCATAATTTTACTAAAATCGAGGAAACATCATTAAGGTAAATAAATCATGGTCGTTTAAACCAAAAACGTTTAGTCGGGTACCCAAAAACATTAATATATTAAAGTCGAAAATTTGGCGTAAAGAAATAAATAAAGGAAAACATAGTTCTAGTTCAAATAACAAATTCCAAGTACTAAAATGAAAGGAAAACATGAAGACTCGTGCGGAAGCATTAGTCTAGTCTCAATGGCACTGTCAAGGTTTTCTTTCGTCATTCGCCGAGGTGTCCTTTCCCTTACCTGAAAAACAAATCATGAAAAGAATGAATACAAGATACTCAGTAAGTAACCCCACTACTAGGGTCAGGCTAAACACTTATATCCAATAAATGCATCATACTAGTGAGACTTACATAAATAACTAATCCCATTTAGTGAGTGATTTAACCTATCCTAACACACATTTGGTGGCCCAAAGGCTCACAAACATAGTAGGGCACTCGTTGACACCTGGTAGCATAGTAGGGCTATTGGACCGGTATGGCAACCCTAGAGGGGGCAAAAAATGTTTAATTAAACTTATTCCTAAATATGCTCAAATTAAACTAATTGAATTAATTTTTGAATTAAATTAATAAAAATCTTAATTGAGGATAAATATCAAGATTGATAAAAATATATGAAACACAAGATTCAATCAATCTCAACCAAGAAGGAAAGTAATCTATAACATGCTACTAAAAATTGAATGCAAAATTAATTGAGAAGGAGTTAGAGAAGAAGACACCGTAATTTTTATAGTGGTTCAGTCAAACTCGACCTATATCCACTTTCCCAAACGCCTCTTGGGATTTCGATTAAAAATGTCCTTTGACTCTTTCCACGAATGAGAGTCGAACCGTTACCTTGCTCCTTTTTTCGGGTTCAAGAGCAAACCCGATCCTTTCCACGGGTTAGGATCCACTCGTTACAATATTCTTGAAACTTTAAATCACACACTAAAACTCTCTAAAAAGAGTAAATGTACAAATTTGAACTCACAATATTCAATCCTCACAATAAAATAAAAGTATCTCTCTAGAATAAGATGAGAAGAAAGAAATTTGAGAGTTTGGATAGAGAGCAACAATGGTGGTCTTTTTTAATTTTTGAAGATTGTAAATTTATAAAAGTTGAGAATACTTTTTGGAGAAGATGAAGTTTAAAAAGAGAGATAAGTGGAGTAAAAAGTGGTTTTTAATTTGGGTTATTGGATTGATGAAAAAGTAAAACTAAAAGTGGAGATTAAAAGTAAAAAATATTTTTTTATTATTATTTTAAAGACAACTAGCCATTAGACGCAAACATATATAATATTAAATTATTCTTCTTTTCAAACCAACTAGCCATTAGACACAAACATAAAATAATATTAAATGAAATTTTAAGTTCATTTTTTTAAAAAATTCATTTTCTTTTTTAAATCATTTTTTTAAAAATCATTTTCTTTTTAAAACCAATCTAAAAATCAAAACTCAACCGTGTGTCACTCACTCCATAGCTCCAAGTGGGACTCTCCAAAATGGTCCAACTTGATGATTTGGCCACCACATCACCAACTTGGGTAATTTTCCATTAACCTTATTTCCACTATAACTTCTTCGTTTGAACTCCGATTCGGGTGATTCAAGAGGCATCGTAATCGTTGTTTTGAACTCTATGCTATGGACTATTCAAAGTATTAAAATTGTTAGTAAACAAAATCAGTTTGTTATCATCAAAACATTAATTAATTAATTAATTAAAATTAATTAGTTTGAGACTAACGGCCAAAAAACCAACAAGGGCACCCGTTGACTTCTGGTAACATAGTAGGAAACCTGTAGGCTTCTGGTAATTTAGTAGGAAACCCATCAACTTCAGGTATCGTAGTAGGAAACCCATCAGTTTTTGATATCGTAGTAGGAAACCCCTCAACTTCTAGTATCATAGTAGCATTAGAGGTAAATCGTCACTTTTCTCTAAAGATGCTTATATTAAGTTCACATCATAAACTATATCAAACATATGTTAATATCATCATACTTATAAGATGATTCTAAATATAAGTAGCTCAATTTCACCCAAATTAAGCAAACCATTCATAATTGTCTACAATTGACTAGCTGAAGGGCAGTTCCAGTAGTAAGATTACTTACCTTAGGATAAGATGCAAGCAACTAACCAAGCAACCAATTCTCATAAAATCCTTGAATTAAAACCCTAGAACATAAATTCAAACTTAAATGAAGTCTTTAGGCCTGATTCCAAGTCCAATTTACTCAATAATTAAATCAAATAATCTTATCGAAAATGCAACTAAGTCACAATCTTCTTTCGTATTTCAAATAATGGGTCCAACCAAAATTGACCCCTTAGCCTGCCTGAACAACTTGATTCCAGTTCAAAAATTCTTCGAAGCTTGAATCTAAAACCCAAACCCAATGGGGAACAACAATTAAAACCAACACAGTAATCACGAAATTACAAGGAAATCAACCGTACTTACCAAAACATTCTCGACCTAACCAAATCTTGAAATCCTAGCTTAACCTACGAAAAACAAATGATGTCGGCAAAACTGAACGAAGAGAGAGCAGCTGGACGATGGCTTGCAAATAGCGAACCAAAACCCACTAAAATTCAAGTTTGGATATGTATATATTCTTTAAATTCTTTTTCCCTTTGCTTTTTCAAACACCTTTCCTTTTCTTTTTCTAAAAAAAACACAATTTATTTAATATAATTTTGCTCAACCCATCAAATTAAATCTTTTGCAGCCACCATTTAATAATTTATTTAACCAAAATATCTCCTAACAAATCAATTTCCATCTTATCCTCATTTTTTTCTTAAATTAACCAAGTTCTTAAATCTCACCCAATTCCAAATCTTCGAGTTAAATCCAACTATTAAATCTCCCACCAATGAATTCAATTTTCCACAATTGAATTAAATCCAAATTTTTTATCACGAATACTTTCAGTCTTTTCCCTCCTTAAGAAACTTTCGTCCTTGAAAGTTCTATCATGGAAAAACTTAGGGTACCTTGACCTCATCTCATCCTCTCGTTCCCATGTCGCTTCCTTGAATTCATGATTTTGTCATAGAACTGTTACTAGTGCTATCTTCTTGTTGCACAAAGTCTTCACTTCCCTTGCCAAAATTTGAATAGGCTTCTCCTCATAACTTAGGTTCTCATTTAATTGCAAGGGCTCATAGTCTGCTCTATGAGATGAGTCTGTCATGTATTCCCTCATCATTGAGACATGAAAAACATTATAAACTGCAGAAAAAGACAGCGACAATACCAACCGATAAGCCACATGGCCAAAATACTCTAGAATCTCAAATGGCCCAATGAAACATAGACTTAACTTCCCCTTCCCTCGATACTCAAAACATCTTGCATAGGTGTCACTTTTAGGAACACTTTATCCCTTACCACAAACTCCGTTCTCGTTGTCTCACGTTAGCATAACTCTTATGTTTGGTCTATGATGTTTGCATGCAATCTTTAAACTTTTGGGTAGCCTCATTCATAGTCTACGCACTCAGGTCCTAACAATTTTCGTTCTCCAACTTTATCCTAGTAAACTAGAGATCTGCAACTCATCCCATATAAGGCTTCAAATGGCACCATGTCACTAATGGCATGGTAATTGTTATTAAAAGCAAACTTCATGAAATGCAATTGGGAGTCCCAACTTCCTGAAAAAGTTAATGTGTAAGCGCGCAACATGTCCTCTAGCGTTTGGCTCAACGCTCAGGTTGACCATAATTCTATGGATGGAAAACTGAAGTAAACTCCAATTGAAAACCTAACACTTTCTGGAGACACTTCAAAAAATTAGATGTTAAATGAAGGTCTCTAACTGACATACTGAAATTGGTATCCCACAAAGTGTGACAACCTATTTCATATAAAACTAGGAAACTTAAAATGCTGAAAATTAACGATACTTTAACTTACTCACACTGAGAACCTTTGTGAGCGCAGGAAATCGTACTCTTTAGAAACATCTATCTAAACTCATTGAGCTGGCAGAGAGAAATCTCCAAACGTGCGCGAAATAATTGATCATACTCAATACAACATAGTAATTAAGATGCATAGCAATAAATATCTGGTCCACTAAAATTCGCTTCTACATTAGAAGCATTAACTAAGATGCCTATCTTGGTAGCTACATGTGTGAGAAACAACATTGCCTAACTAAATCTCATATTCATTAGACGCCTAGTGTGAAGCTTTATACTACCCAAGACTATGAAACTTACTTGCCAAACCTCATGTTACTCTTTAGTTTTAAAATAGTCGCATATCACTATTTACACCCTGCTACAAAACAAGTCTGAAAATCTCTTTCATAATAAGGTTTTTGAAGTCCTTGGACACTATAGAGCATTAGTCAAACTCCACATCTCATAACCTCAAAATAATTGTATCCAAACCCTTGCGCTAGTTTTTTTAAGATGAAAACCTTCCTGATTCGTAAATCTATCTAGAGAATATCCATCTCCATAGAGCAGATCAACTTGTCGTCCATGCTAGAAGAAACATACTATATGTCACTCTCCAAGTCCAATATTCAAAATCCCGATTCGACACCTAATGGCCCCTACATTCCCTTGCGACTTGGCTATGCTACCATAATCAACTCTTAATATAGTTGATACACAACCACATGGATTTCAACTCTCTTTTATACATGCTAAACTAGTGTGCCCAAATGAAAAATATTAAGGCATTTGGAAAACTTCCTTAAATAGCTCATGTATTTGTGACTTGTTATTCAACTTTGCTATAACTACTTTGTAGGCAGCCTTAAGAACATAAGTGTTCTATTCTCAAGTTCATCTTTTGAGCTAGTGGTCAATTCGAAAGATCTAGATTAATTACTCAACCTTAACTCTCGTACAACTGGATCTCTACTTGGAGTTAGATTACTTTCATATTTAAGCCAAATTCATTGATCATTAGTTTCTAGCTATAACTTGTACCCAAAGTCACAATCCCCTAACTTTTGTTAATACTTTCAATGGTGTACCTTTTTTTACTATTGAAGCCTCACATTCCATATCAATAGTTTCAATACAATGATTGCTACTAACAACTCCACTTTAGATTATCCCTCTTATCCTTTTATTTCGTAAAAAGACTTTGATGTCGAAATTGAGCTTCACAACCAACTTTTTACACGATTATTTCACCACCACATGGTGAGGTCCAAAGTTCCAAATGGTAGTGAGAGATTCTTCTTTTACACCAAAATCAACACCTAGCAACCACTCATATCATGTCTTCCATCCAAACCATAATCAAGTACTTGGAGTTTCGAACACATTAATTTCCTTTCTTTCCAAAGTAGTCACCTCCCTTAAACACATTTCTTTAAGACCAACACTTAAGGTGCACTTCTTCCCTTTCCAAGTGTGACATAAACTCACTACACAAGATGTAATTCTACTTACCTCCTCCATAAGTCTTACCTTCTTATCTAAAATTTTTCATGTTGTAGAATTCTCCTTCACCAATTGTCATTGCTTTTTAACTCCAAAAGTTTCTCTCGTGGCCCTGCTAGCTAAACTAATTCTTTTCATCTCGACCAGAGTATGGGTAACTAAGTACCTTAAAGTACCCCTTAAGTTAACTTCTTAGTTCAAAAGCCACAATTTTTTTCTAAGTCCTAAGTCCTGCTCAAACTAGCTTTCCTTCCACATCACACCAACTGAACAAGGTATTCTTTAAAAGAGTTTCCTCACATGAACCTCACTTACTTTCCAACTTAAACATTTTCACTCTTCGAGCACTACACATGAATAACCAAAGTACCTCATGCAATCCATCAACCTTAAACTCCACAATAGTAATCTTGTCATATTAAATCCTTTAGAGTTTTCATATAAGAGGCACCAATGCCAATAGCTAGAAATTCCTCGAGAGATGCCTTATCCCCTTATATAGACCTTTTTTTTACCCTTTTTAGGCACGTTATCGGAAGAGCCAAAATACACCTTATTCAAATCACCAATCTTCAGTGCCATAAATGTGATCATGTTCTCATAACCCTTTCAAAATTCTTCTTGACACATTTGACTTAATATTTAGCAGCCTTTAATAAAATTATAATCTTTTCTTTTCTCCACTGTATCATCAAAACAACTTTAATCTTGTCCCTAAGTACATGCCTTAGAAAAGAATTTCTTGTACTACCAACAAGCTTATTACCCATTACAAAATGTAACACTAATCCTTAATGAACTCGTACCTGGACTATTTTATTCCTTGGCTTAAACATATATATACTTTTATTCCTAAACTGTCATAACTTTACATAATTTCATCAAATTTTAAGATCTCTAAACTAAAGTGTATATATTCCTTTCTAGCAGTTCTTCCATGAGATAAGCTAGCGCCAAGTGACCTTATAAATTATTTTTTTCCTTTTTGTAGTGTCATGACTAAAAAACCAGCTTATAATAACTTATATCGAGTCACTAACCTAGCATGAGAACATAACTTGTGCATTTAAGCTAAAAAAATATTTTAATGCACAACTTTTCATTAAAAAAAAAAATTTGACTTGCAAGGCGTACTTGGCGATGATGAAGAACCCCTTAATGACCTGATACCAACTGTAACGACCCGACTTCCTAAGACTTGTACTAGTCACCATATGCATGCATACATCTCAAAAGACTCTTTCATAATTTTACTAAAAATCGAGGAAATATCATTAAGGTAAATCAATTTGTCGTCGTTTAAACTAAAAATCTTTAGTTGGGGTACCCTTAAAGCATTAATGTATTAAGGTCGGAAATTTGGCATAAAGAAATAAATAAAGGAAAACATAGTTTTAGTTCAAATAACAAATCTCAAGTACTAAAACAAAAGGAAAACATGAAGACTCGTGCGGAAGCATTAGTATAGTCCCAAATGGACCATCAAGGTTTTCTTTCATCACTCATCGAGGTGTCCTTTCCCTTACTTGAAAAAAAAAAATCATTAAAAAGATAAGTATAAAATACTTAGTAAGTAACTCCACTATCGGGGTCAGGCTAAACACTTATATCCAATAAGTGCATCATACTAGTGGGACTTGTTGGGTTTTATGCCCTAAAACTCGTAGATTGTAAATGTAATAATTTGACTATAATTAAATCATTAATAAAGAGTTATTGATGTGTTACTTCAATAAGCGTTATAGATTGTTTTTGTTTGTATTGTCTTAATAATCCTAAATCTAATAAACTAACATCATAGGCTATTTTATAAGTCTTGAACTGTATGTGGGAACATATGGAGATCAATGTTCAAGATACAGTCTAAATGGTCTATAGTATAGGGATAAGGTTAGGTACCTTATCTTGGTGACACAATGGATACGACCCACTTTGTATTTGATACAAACGCAATGATCTAATGCGTTCATGTAGGGGACATGCAAGTGGGGGTATCCTATGTAATGAGTTTGCATAAGACCGGACCACGAAATAGTAATCACTAGATGTAACTCCATTGACTAGTTAGGTTTCTATTTCAATAAGATGACCTAGGCAACTTAGTCTTAATCTTGAGTATATTATGAACTCTTGTCCATGAGGGATTGTCCTTTGATTTGTATGGGTGAGAGTGGATGGGTGAGAATGGTCGTTTGCCTACTCAATATGCCTACCATCTTGGGGACAAGACCGAGCGGGGAGCTGGGGACATAATTATACAAGATGGAATTTACTCATTCCCATTTTTAGGGTAAGTAGATAAGTGTTCCCTTAAGTGGTGTCTCCGAGACTTGAAAAAAGGACCTTACCCTCTCATTAGCCTGAGAGGGGTTTCTGTTTAATGGTTGGATCATAAACAAGTTATTCATTAGAGAAGTACTGATACTTTAGGATTTAGAAGTAACCAAGGGATAAACGGCAATTTAACCCAGCTAGTGTTACGAACACTTGTGAATGACTAATTTGTTATTATTGGTCTATATCCATGGATACATAAATATATCTACAGTGAGAAGAGTGTAGCTGTGGGTGTTTGGTGAAATGTACCTACAGTTAACGAATATTGATTAATGTGGTTAATGCGTTTAGCCAATTAATCTCATATCGTTGGAGCTTCTGATTTGTAAATCCATAAGGTCCCCTTGCTAGCTCACTACAGACCAACAAGAATCAACTATGTTGAAAGAAAAATTTGAAATGTTCAAATTTACGAGGGAAATATTAATTGTATTGGATACAATTAATTGCATGATTTATTATAAATTTTATTTGAATGTGATTCAAATTATAACTTTATAATATAAAGAATTAATTTATTTGAATATGATTCAAATAATTAATTATTTATTTGGATAAAATCAATACAAATAGATAGAGGGAGAATTAATTAATTAATTTGAATTGGATTCAAATAATTAATTTGAATGAGATCCAAATCAAAGATTCTGCAGAAAATAAATATTTAGATAAGATTTAAATATTTTAAATCATTTAATATGAGATATTATTTTATTATTAAATATTTGATTTAAAATCTCTGCAGCTAATAGAATTAGGAGTAACTCCTAGAATTCTATAAATAGGGCCCTTGGGAGCTTTTACAAAACACAGAATATAATCTTTATGATTACACTAAAAATCTTCATCTAGAAAAATTCTGAGAAAATTCTTATTCCCATTCTTTCAAAGAAGCGGTTCTCACAAACTGGATCCTTGCTAAAGTCATAGCGAGGAAGATCTCTTGGAAAAGGAAGACTACAAAGAGAAGACTATCGGTTCGAGAATTATAAATTGGCAAAGGTATGATGCTTAACCTTTTCTTTACTTTCTGTATTTTTATTTCTTACAATAAATCAAAGAACCCAATCATACGTTTTTGCCGGGATTCAATTTCCTCTAGGACTTGCATAAATAATTAATCTTGGATGGTCATCTAGTGAGCGATTTAACCCATCCTAACACACATCTGGTGGTCCGAAGGCTCACAAATGTAGTAGGGCACCGGTCGACAACTGGTACCATAGTAGAAAACACGTAGACTTCTAGTAACGTAGTAGGAAACCCGTAGGTTCCGGTAACGTAGTAGGAAACCCGTAGGCTTCCGATATCATAGTAGGAAACCTGTCGGCTTCTGATATCGTAATAGGAAACCTGTCCGCTTTCGGTATCATAGTAGCATTAGGAGGGTAAACTGTCACTTTTCTTTAAACATGCTTATATTAAGTTCATATCGTAAATCATATCAAACATGTGCTAATACCATCATACTTATAAGACGATTCTAGATATAAGTAGCTCAATTTCACCCAAATTAAGCAAACCATTCAAAATTGTCTATAAATGCTTGGCTGAAGGGCGGTTCCCCTAAGAGTACTTAACTTAGGATTAGGTCCAAATAGCTAGCCAAGCCACCAATTCTTACAAAATCATTGAATTGAAACCCTAGAACATAAATCCAAACTTAAATTAAGTGGCCTAATTCAAATACAATTTACTCAATAATTAAACCAAATGATCTTACCCAAAATGCAACTAAGTCATGATCTTCTTTCATACTTCAAACAATGGGTCCAACCAAAATTGATCCTTTAACCTGCTTGGATGATTGGTTCAAAATCATTCGAAGCTTGAATCTAAAACCTAAACCCAATGATAACAACAATTAAAACCAACACAAATGAGTAATCACAAAATTACAAGAAAATCAATAGTACTTACCAAAACAGTCCCGACCTAACCAAATCTTGAAATCCCGACGTAACCTACGAAAAACGAATGATGCCAACGAAGCTGAACGGAAAGAGAGTGGTTGTGCAACAACTTGCAAATGGCGGACCAAAACCGACTAAAATCCAAATTTGAATAAAATGTATAGATACTTTTTTAAATTCTCTTACCCTTTCCTTTTCCAAAACAATATATATATATATTTTTTCTTTTTTCTTTTCCTTTTTCTAAAACAAAACACAAACTTATTTAATATAATTTTCCTCAACCCATCAAGTTAAATTTTTTCCGACCACCACTTAATAATTTATTTAACCAAAATATCTCCTAACAAATCACTTCCCCAATTTGAATTCAATTCCAACTTATCCACATTTTTTTCTTAAATTAACCAAGTTCTTAAATCTCACCCAATTTCAAATATTCATAAATCTCCCACCAATAAATTCAATTTTCCACTTGAATTAAATCCAAATCTTTTATTACAATTTTAAATTGGATTATTTTCCAACATAATCCAATTAAGCCTTAAAATTGAAACAATTAACTAGATAATTCAAGATAAATTAATTTTTTAAAAAAGAAATCACTTGAAAATTTGGGATGTCACCATCTATTAAATAACTTCTACACAAACTTCACACAACCTATCTTTTATTGTAATATAACTTAGACTCTCCTTAAGTCTGAAACTTCTTCTTTAACTGTGGTCACAATCTTTCCCTTATTTTGTAAGTAGAGCATTTCAAACAAATGACTAATTAGGCTTTCCTAAGTGTGAGAATCTCTCTCTTCAACTTCAACTTCAACTTCAACATCACAGCGAGATAAACTAGAAAACACCTCAATGCAAGAGTACAGAAAAGGATCTTGAGACTCTACAAATCTAGCAAAAACCTCATACAAAGAGGAACACACAACTTCTACGAGATCCTCTAACAAATTTCGCTCTACTCAATAACCTCCTAAGGAGGAACAATTGAATAATGAAAAGCAGCAACCCTAACTGAGGAGGAACATATATGCAACTAAATATCAAACTTCTTTTGGCAAGAAAACAAGTGTGTACTGAAAACTATGTCCTGAAATCTTTTCTGCCACAGGAAGGAAACAATCAAGACAATAAGGCAATGTAGTCGTAAGCAAGGAAAATATTTTCTGATAGATTCTGCAAAATATGGAACAACATGCTTAACTCAGCTAGAGACAAAATGTAAAACATAATGCGAGAAAAACATATAGCTAATATAAGAGCACTAACAACAAATATACTATATTTTCACTTTTTTTTTTTTTTTTTGGAAAAGGTATTGTTTTGCAATAAAACAAAGAAAGCATCATAGCCTGAGGTCAATGCACAAGCAAAATACAAACACAACAATAGGCAGGAAAACAAAAACAACAAGAAAACCAAATACAAAGGAAAAGAAAAAAAAAAGAACATACAACTTAAGGAAAAAGATCATAAGGAGGAGAACCTACATGAATCATTTCAATAGAAGCTTCCAATGATCGAGAACAACAAAGAAAAGCCTCAGACAACATAACCTGACTAACCACGTGGAGAGGGACATAAAGATTATGTTCGCATCAAATATGATAGATGACTGCACACCAAACAACTTTCCAAACATTATGCCTCAAATGATTACTTGCACTAAAGTGACAAATCCAGTTTCGCTCTGTAACCCAATAAGCGATCTTGTGGGAACACACTCTCCACAAAAGTATGTCCCCCCATATAGCCCTATTGATAGGACACCTAAAGAATAAATAGTCTCTGGTCTCAACACTATTGGTGCACATAGCACATACAATAGAATCATCATAACATCACCCGTTGATACGAACATGCGTGACATGTTTGAAAATATCAAAACACCATTTGCAAAATCTATTTTATATTCATTTTCAACTATTATTATTTTTTTGTTTAAACAATAATCAATTGAGGGTACGTTTAGGCCTAATGTGTTAGGACATAACAACATGAAGAATAATGAACATATACAACTTGTTTTTATTAATTGCGTCAGTATCTTGGTAATAACTTGAATCGATAGGAGCAAGTCATATAGGATGTGTACACCATTTTTTTTATTGTTATTATTATCATTTCTAATATTGGATTAAAGAATCTAAAGAAATTACACGAGAAATTATATTTACGAATATATTGATAAAATATCAATATCACTTAATATTTCTATAAATCATAAATTATATCAAATTTATTTAGATTAATAATTAAGTTGTTTTTACTCTATGCTAAGTTATAGATATTATGATCAATATTTATGTTTATATTTGTTTATATTTGGAGTAATAAATGACATTATTTTCTTTATGTTTTATTAGCATCAATATATTAGAGTTATCAATAAATATTTAATATAGATATCGAACTCTTCAACTTACAAATATATTAACATAACTACGAATATTTTCACGTCAAGAGTAAAAATTACTAATTGCTAGGCATTGTGAGACTTAAACCGAATAACTTCTCTGTTGAGTTGTCGTGCTGCTCAACGAGCACGGCCGCTGTAGCTCTGGCAAACTTTTTTCTTTTTAAATTTTTTAATATTTATTTTTAAAACTTCGGCTTCAACGAAAACGACCTTCTAAATTAATATACAAAGCGAATGCAAGGTGTATAACATTCATTGAATCTAGACGTGTTTTAAGCCAAAGCTTTGTTATTACTTCATAACTCCCTAGATGTCTCTCTCAGAAATATTAAAATAATAATTTCCTTTGCATTAACTCTTTACACGTTTCTGTCAGATATTAAAATAATAATTTGCTTGGCATAGACATGTGATTATCAAAATTATCTTAGTTCAACGGTAATTAACATACACTCTCTCTTTTCTTAAAATTGAAGTTTTAGACCTACTTTTTATGTCATTGTTGTATCTAAAAAAGAACTGTCATTTTTTCTTCGGTTGTATTAACCTCTCTTTCATGCATTGGCACTCACAATCCTCTCTTTTTTTAACTCTCTCTCCTTCGATAACATTTCAATAACTTATTGTACCAAGTATCTTAGGTAAAATTAAAAAGGGTCAATTGCAAAAGTCACTCTTGAAATATGGTTATAATTGCAATTATATTCTCAAACTTTCAATAGTAAAAATTGAACACTCTAGTTGTAGAAATTGAACTCCCAAATTTAAAAAATTGAACCCTCAAACTTATACAATTGTTTCCATTTCTATAATTGTGTAAGTTTGAAGCTAATTTACCACTTATATGAGTTTAAGGGTTTTATAATTTTTACAATGGAAAGTTTGAGGGTATAATTGAAACTATCACCATACTTCTAAAGGTAGGCTTTGCAATTTTTCTAATTACGAATAAAATTATGTATTCTTCGTAAGTTTTAAACGTGAACAATATATATTTTATCTTGTGAAAATGTTGAGAGGTCAATTTGATTGTTCTAACAATCTTAGCACATACTTTTATTAATGGTATGTTAAGCTCACAATACCCTTTTTATGTGGACTAGTTCTTTCATACGTGCGCATGAGGTGTTTTCAATTATTTTGTTGTGCTTATGACATTTTTATTATATTTTATTTTATATTCAAATTATTATTTCTTTATTTGAGCATATAATAGATATTATGATCCTCCATACATCCAATAGAACAAATTGCGTTTAAACACTGATATGTGAGTTTTCTAATCACACTATTTTGCATTCAAATTTTGTCCATTCTCTTTTTTTCTTTTTTTCTTTTTAAATTTAAATTTCAATAACTTTTAAATTTTAACTATTAATTATTAATTAATTAAAGGTAAAATATTACTTTATAAATATTTTGACAAAAAGTTCCTTCTAAAAACTTTTCATCTTATCGTCATTTTTTCTAAAGTTTATAAATATGTTTAGATTAGGGTATTTTTTTAAATGACAAATTTGCTGAAAATATTTTCAAATATAGTAAAAATTTATTGTTTATTAGTGAAAGATAGCGATCTATCCGTTTCCAGATGATAATAATTTATCAAGGTTTATCACTGTCTATCATTGATAAACAATGATATTTTGCTATATTTATAAATATTTTAACTTACTTTCTTATATTTGAAAATAACTCTTTAAATTATTAACTTTCTTCTATTAAATTATTCTTCCACAATAAGTTAACAAAGTTTTCAATTTCATTATGAATTATAATTTTAAAAAATTTAACAATTTAAAAATAAGACTTGTCATAATAAAATTGTTTAATTATTACTCTTTACCTTCAATATTCTAATGATGTGCTTGCAACTTTTCTCATTATTATATACTAATTTCTTAAAAGCTGATGAGAGAGATAATAATAAGAACATTTCATTATTATATACTAATTTCTTAAAAGCTGATGAGAGAGAGATAATAAGAAGAAGAATATTGAGAGAAGGGATGAATTGGATGGGTGGAAAAGAATAATGGAGAAAAGTGTAATTTGGTGAAATGTTCACGAGGAAAGAAATAAACTCAAATAGAAGAATTTGGAGTGGTGGAGAGATAGTATATTATTTAATTGATAGAAGATTATTATAAATAAATAAAATATCAAACTATTTACTAATATAACAAAATTTTACTTTTTATCTGTGATAGACTGTAATAGAGATAGACATTTATTTGTGTCTATTTGGTAAAGTAATAGATGTCTATCTAGGTCTATATCGTAGTCTATCACAGATAGAAAATAAAATTTTGATATATTCTTAATTATTTTTAAAAATTTTCTATTTTTGAAAACATATTTTAAATGAAAAACTATATAAAATATTTACAAATAATAGTAAAATATCACAGTTTATATGCGATAAATCGCGATAGACTACTATCTGTGTCATATGACACAGATAGACCCAGATAGTAGTCTGTCGCAATCTATCGCAAATAAACAGTAAAATTTTACTATATTTATAAAAAATTTGGTTCATTTTCCTATATTTGAAATAACATTAATTAATTAAGTCTTTTTTTCTTTTAAAGGAAAGACAATTTAGATACTATAGAGTTGAGACAAAATATCCGAATCAATAATTCTTCTTCTTTCCTAAAGACAATTTAGATTTAATTGAAAATGCTTTAGAGAACTGAAAAATAAAAATCAACCATTTTAATTAAATTATCGGAGTTGAAATAAACGTAGAATATTTGGAATTTTTTAATAATTAAATTAAACCAAACAATTATTATTGATTCTATAAATAAATAAGGAGAAGCATAATTCAAGTTTTTCAAATGTTATCAAAATCTTTTGTATAATTTAGCATAAATCGAAATATAAGCAAAAAAGGTGTAGTTCAAAGAGTTCTATTATGTAAAACGAAATGCAAAATAAGTAAAGAATATCATCTTCACCTTCTTAATTTAGAATTTGTCAATTTAGTTGATGTAATTTCAACCGTTCAATTTTAGTCTCCATGTATTCAGTAAATTTTAAATTTAATCCTTACTAAATAAAATAAAATAAAATATATTATCTACGGACATTCTTACTTTAAATTTAGGAAATATATTCTTGTATCCTATTTTCTTGAATTATTATTATTATTATTATTATTATTATTATTATTATTATTATTATTATTATTATTATTATTTCTAAAAAAATTAACTTCCAAGAATTGAATATAAGATTAATAGAAGTTAGAAGGTATATTATTGCGTAGTTAGCGGATTATTTAGTTCAAATAATAAAGGGGAAATGTAGTCACCATATTATCTGATTTCATGAACTTTTATTGGCGTAGATATTTAATGAATGGATAACAAATTACATAATTTTATATTTGATATTTTATAGAGTAATTATTTTAAATGATAAAATTGATGAAATATTTACAAATATAGTAAAATATAAATATGTCTATCAAATTAATGGACGTAACATTTGTCATAATTATAGAAATTTTGACTCATTTTACTATATCTTAAAATAATTAAAAATAAAATAGAGAGAATACACCGTCTAACTAATAAAAATTTCTTTTACACATCCCACTATTTTACAAACAATTTCAAAATGAAATAACAATAATAATAATAATAATAATAATAATATATTATTATTATTATTATTATTATTATTATTATTATTATTATTGTTATTATTATCCCTTGTTTCTTTTCCCTCGAACAATTGGTATGGTCTAGGTGTGTTAAGAATTACAATTAAAAAAAATAGTCTTGACTTCTTAAAACAATTTTTTAATGGCACAATTAGGTGTTTTAGTAACAATTTGGTTCTTTCACTACAACAATTTTAGTTTTAGATGTCAGTGTCAATGATAGTTTTGAACTGACATCTAATATGTTTTCAATTATTGTGCAAATTGAAATTTTATATCCCACTGTTTTATGACTATAGATGAACTTTATGCTAATCTTCAAAAATTTCTGTAAAATGAGGCATTTTTTTTTTCGAAATTGATATCATATAGTCAATATATCATATAGTCAATCTGTTATCGTTTATAAATGTCAACTGACATCTAAAGCCGAAATTATTATAGTGTTTATTTTTACTTTTTAAAATTTATATGTGTTTCCTTTCAAATTTTCAATTATAATTTTTAAATTTGTTAAATAAACCATTGAGTTTCCAGATAAATTCTAAAATTAAAAATAAGTTTTCGAAGATTAATCTTTTTAATTTTCAAAACTTGACTCAATTGTTCAAAAATAATAGTGAAAACTAGAAAGTACATAACAAGACACATAGACTTGTAGGTGAGGGTATAATTGATAAACTTAAATTTCAAAAAAAAAAAAAATATCACTATATTAAAACTTAGGGACCAAAACTACATATTAAAAAATAATCTTTAAATGTATTGTTAAATTATAGAAAAAGTTTATTTTAGAAATAATTAAAAACTTTTGAGCGAAAATGTTTTAGCTTAACTTGCATAAGTTGGACTTCAACTAACATAAGTATACGTTGAGACTAAGAGACATGTGGTTTAAATCTCACTCCACTATGAACTAAAAAACATTTTATAAATATTAGGGTTTTTTCAAATATAGCAAAATGAATCAAATTATTTACAAATATAGAAAAATTTCATTGTCTATCGGTGATAGTCCACGATAGAGTTCCATCACTGGAGCGATAGATTGCGGTACACTTCTATCACTCAAGTGATAGAAGTGTATCGCAGTTTATCTCTAATAAATAGCGACATTTTTTATATTTTAAAATAATTTAATTTTTTTTTATATTTAATTTTTTTAATATATTTTTTTGATATAATAGATCAATAATAGACTAAATGAGCCTGTAAAACCAACCATTAAAAGAATAAATTAAATGGTAAATAAATAAGTACGTTAACTATCACAAATTAAAAATAAAAGTTAATTGTTGTCAATATACTGGTAGAGATATAGAGATACTCATTATCTAATTAAATATATGCAAAATTGATTTCTATTCATGATAGACAAGACTTGTTAACACATCAGAAAAAAAAATAAACAAAAAAACAAAAGGGTAATTTCTTAATCATAATAGAATGAATAAATCATCTAGGTTTAAGTCTAACCAATGTATGAAGTGAGAGGAAGATCAACAAGAATGACCAAAGGAAATTCTATTGGTAAATAGAGAGAGAGGAAAAAAGACAGCTAGATTGTCAACTTACAATCACATTGTGGGAAGCCACAAGAAGAGGTTTATTGAGAGAAACCAAGCACATTGTCCCTCCTCAAGTTGTCTATCTTTAGACAACATAAGGATGTCATTTGCTCTTCTTTAATGGCTTTCTTTGGACTTTTGGTCAAACAAGCAACGTTTGGCTTTTAGGTTCTTTGAATCTAGACACACTTTAATTCAATGGTATTGTTTCAAACTCAGAAGTTGTTTAACATCTTGTCAAATCTAGTTCAATGGATGAGTGAGTAATTCTCTGTCTCTCTCACTCCATATAGATCTCAAAGAGTTACATAGGAGGGGGAAAACTCCATCGAGTTTGATCAACAAAGTTTAAACGTTATGACATCTAAAAATTTAAATTTAGGTCTCAAAATAGAAATTAGTGTAATTATAATGAGATTCCACTGATAGATCAATTTTAATAGTCTGAATCGCAAATGTAATTATATTGCTTTTAATTGTGTTTAAAATTATGAATGTTACATTTTACTATTATTGTTATCACTAATCGTTATTGTTTAACCTTAACAGTAATGGTAATTGTTATGATAACAATAAATGTAAAGGTAACAATAAATATGGTAGATTCATAGTTTTTATACTATAACAGTAACAATATTTATAATGGTAATGGTAACGATAACGATAAGGGTAGTAGGTTTTACATAAGCACACTCTATTCCTCAATCAAATTATGCATTTTGATTAAAGATTTGGAGGTGGGCCCCATAGTTTATTACGATTACGGAACACAAGTAAACAACAACAAACATAATAAATTGGGACCCACTTAGTCAAATTATCATTGATGGATTACGTTTAATTAACCTAGGATATGTGTTTGACTTTTGGGGTGAATTAAAAGTCAATGATCTTTAAACTTTTTCTCAGCATATAACCATGGTTAGAAAGAAAAAAAAAAATTATGAAAATGAGTGATCATTTAGCTAAAATGAACTTGCATAAACAAAAATATTACTAAAATGCGATCTTAGTGCTTGTGACAATGCATTATATGATACCATATCATACAACTTTTTGAGATCTCTAGATAGGGTCATAATTATCACCCTGCATTCAATATTAAAATCAAAACTACTTGATAATTTTAACTTAAAATAAAGTTTTTCTAAACAAATAAAAGTTCACTAAAGTATTTTAGAGAACACAAAACAAAGTTTAGCTCGGGATCCATTAAAGCATCAATGAAAAAGAAAACAATTAAATTTAAAACTACAAAATTCAATAGCTCACTTTAAAACATTTTAAGCAGCATAAAAATATGACACTAAGCAGAAGCATTTTGTCACTAGTCCCATGGAACCATCAAAATATTTCCTTGTCAAGCACTTGTTAGCTTATTTTCCTAACCTGAGAAAAAAAAAAAAAATTAAGAAAAGAATGAGTATTTAAAATACTTAGTAAATCAAACCACTATTAGAGTTAGGCTATGAAATCATATGCATATGAATTTCTTTAACTAGTGTGAGACCTAAAATTAGTGTACTGAAGTTGAACATGTGGATGTCACCCAATTCCATTCTATAAGAGTAACCGTCCTCACCTAGCAGTTGCAAGACCAGGTCGAACACAAGGAACCGAAGAATTACTCAATTGAATTGCTAACCATCCTAAGTAACTGAAGGGGGGGGGGGGGTTGAAGTTTGTTGTTTGATTGCAGAAATTTTGAATTGCATAAAACAAACGCAACAAGTAAAAGTTGAATAAACATATGAAGAAAGCCTAGCTTGGGTTATCGCAGAATTTCCTTATTCAAGTACTCAATCATCGAATTCTCATCACTCTAATTGAATAATTGTCTACACCTAACCGAATTAATTAGAAAAGCTACTTAATCGTCCTAATCGTCTAATTAGTCCACATTGAATTAATGATAGACATACAAATTCAAAATTGTCCTAATTGCATTAAGATCTAGGGCAACGTCAAGTTGAATATCTAATTTCAAGCGCCTAATTAAATATTACTACAATTTAATCCTAGGTTAGTTAAAACATTACCCCTTGTAATAGATTTGCAAGCTAACCTAACCTATCGTTTTCTAGACATCAACACAAGATTAATTGTCACGTACCAAGCATTAGTCCAAAGCAATAATCATGTATCAAGTAGGGAGATATTGGACTAATATCGGTTGGTATGGCAGATCAAATACCTAAAAATCAAAATTTTCTTTTTATAACATGTTGCAGTGCCGCAACACTATCGCGAATTCGTGCACGTCAGGTCTTTGGAGCATCGTGGTGCTATATGTTTTCTATAAATAAAGCCCTCTAAAAAAATAATGCCGAGCATGGCACCATAAGGCGCCGCGGCATTGTGCCTGCAGGGGCAAAAGTGTCATTTTGGCTTTTTCTTTCCTAGTTGATGTAATTAAGCTCTATTTTGACCCGTTTTAGCTCCATTTCGCCACTAACGCCCTGTTTTACCTTTAAGGTGCTCGAAATATATAAAATCACCAAATAAACAGGTAAAACCAAGTAACGACCTTGAATTAAGCCGAGTAAGATAACACATTTACGGCGTTATCAACATGAATGGTCATTTGAATGAACAATTAAACCATCCTACCATAGGTTAGAGGTACTCAAGTTATTTGGTGGACTCGAAGATGCACAAAAATGGTGGACCTGAACGTGCACAATACCGGTGGACCTAGTGATGCACAATCTGGTGAATCTGAAGGAACACAATCTAGTCAAATCAAAGAAACACAATTTGAAGTGTACACAACTACTAAAATGAGGTAAATTGACATTAAACTGATCTAGCATATACAACATGCAATAAGAGGTCCCAGTTCATAAAATCATATCATAATAAATCATGAAATTCATAACATATATGTTCATAACATCTCATAAATTGTAAAAAAACATAACATGCGAACTTTTTTAAAAAAAATATTTTGCAAAGCCAAAATAAATAATCTTTAATTTATTATAAATTTGATCCAAATCATGCATGTGCAAACATGTAAGTGACGGTATCATATACAATTAGATTGTATAAGACTGGACCATGAAATACATAATCACTCTTTGTAACACCGTTAACTGAAGAGATTAATATTCCAAACGATGACCATGTGATAGCACTGAAAATGTGCTATCTAGCTTCACTTAATTCGAGTTTGTCCGTAGATTTTACGTGTTTATTTTGCTGTTTTATAGATATTGAGCACTTTTGAGGTAGAACTGAGCATTAGAGATGAAATGAAGTCAAATTGGGCCAAATGGAGCTAAATTGCATCAATCGGGAGAGAGAGAGAGGCAAAATGACAACTTTGCCCCTAAAGCTATGGCAGAGCAGCGTTGCTGCGGTGCTTTTTGCTTAAGAGGATGAAGCTGCTAAAACATCCTTGGTGCCACGACGCTCCAATGTTGTTGCAGCGCATATTCACGACATCGCCGCGGCGCCATCGCAATTTTATAAAAGAATGCTTAGCTGCCTAGGGTGAGAGATCACCTCACCAGCCAAATTCCACACCAAATTCTCTGTTTTCTCTTCTATTTCTTCATACTTGGATGTATCTTTACGATTTCTTGATGTTAGTTATGGAGATCATTGGCTAAAGGTGTCGTTTTTAGCCTAGGGTTTGAGTAGTTTTCCCAATTTTGTGCACTCGCGAGGTTTAGATCATTATACATAGATTTCTTGTATTGTCTTTTGATTCTTTTCTTGATTATGAATGATGATTGATTGTATTCAGCATACGATGTATGATCAATAGTCAAGATTTAATTTGCAATGTGTGACAATTAGTTGCATGTTAATTCAGTGTAGCAATTGGTTAGATAATACAACTTGTAAGTTGTGATTTGAATCGACGAACATTGATTAGTCAACCTTGGAAAAGATCGTATTGAATAGCTAATTATGCATTTCTTATTAGGAATTCACCTTGGTAGATTCCCTAACATTAACACGGTTAACTACCTAGCTAGGATGCATCCATCTAATTAAATTGGATAATTCGATACGTAGGACTCTCACCTAGCGTTCTAGGTGGGTTGACTAAGGATAGATAATACAAGAACGGTTTGATGAACCTATGATCAAGTCACAACATTGGGAGTTAGCTCAAATGCCTAGGTTAGATCTTTATATATTTGAATTTAATTTCAATTTACTTTCCCGCAATTTACTCGCATTTGACAAAATTCTTCAAACACCCCCCCCTTCGGTTACCATAAGGTTGTTAACAAGTTTAATTGGAAAATTCAATTAGGCTCCCTGTGTTTGACCCGACTTTGCCACTACAACAGTTTTGGTAGGTACGGTAATTATTTGGAGTGGGATTGGGTGACAAATCCCTGCGACTTCCACCATGTAACTCAATCTCAATCCTGAGTGAGTTGTGAACTCTTGCTCGTGAGAGTTGTTCTTTGAATCCTATGGGTGAGAGCGGCTCTAGTTGCCAACTTAATATGTCTACTATTTTGGGGACAATACCAAGTGGAAAGCTGGGAATATAACTACATAACATGAAATTCACTCATTCTCACCTTTAGAGTAAGTAGATAGGTTGTTTCCTTAAGTGCTAACTCTAGGACTTGAACAATGAAATCTTACCCTCGCACTGGTTCGGGGGTGATTTTGTTTATGGTTGGACCATAAATAGATTGTTCATTATAGGATCAATGGTACTTAAGAAATAAGAGGTAATTACAGGGGTAAAAAGATAATTTGGCCCAACTATAATTACAAACAACCTGCAGTGAAGGATTGACTTATGTAAAATGGTTAAATCAATATAGAAATATTCTACAGTTCATAAGAGTGCAGCTATGAGTCTTTAATTGTATGCTCGACTCATAGTTAGTGAAGGTTGATTAATTTAATTAAAGAGTTTAAAATTAATGTCGGATCCTTGGATCTTATAATTGTAGGTCCATTAGATTCCTTTACTAGCTCCTATGGGTTAAATAAGGATATTAAGCCTTGAAAGAATTTGAAATGTTAAAAAATTATTTAAGAGAATTAATATTAATTGTATATGATACAATTAAAATAATGTATGAGATACATTATCATATAAAGTTAATTTTGAATTGATATGAGAGTATTATATTTGAATAAGATTGAAAGATTCATATTACAACTATAAGTTATAATTAATGTGAATGAGATTCATATTAAAGCTATACGTTACGTGAGAGATGTACAATTGAATATGATTCAAACGTGTTAAATTAAATTATTTGATCATTCATTTAATTAAATTAATTAAATTATGTCTAATTTAATTTAAATTAAAATTAAATTCAAATTAAACTCCCCTACAAGAGTGGGGAGATGATAATTACTCTCTCTTTCTGCCTTTAAAACTATAGAAGGTTTGCAGTTATTGGCTCTTTCCTTGAATTTCACGTAAAATCTAGTACTCTCCAAAAGATTCAATAGCTCTCTCTTACTCTCTCTAATTTGACAGAGAAGTTTTCTCTCTAGCAAAAACTACTTTCTCTTCTCTTTCAATTGGTTCCTACAAACTCATCCTTATCCAAGAGGATAACAGAGAAGATGTGTTGGTGTTGTTTAGTACATGATTTGTTGTTCGTGCTGTGAAGGGAAACCATACTAGGAGAAGATATTGAAGTCTGTTATTCAGAGGTAACTTCTTCTCCTTATTAATCCAGTAAAAGCATGCTTAGTCTTGTAGTTTATCTATGTTCTGTAAAATTGTCCTTAAAAATGTTGGGGCAAAGCAATCACACACTTCTGCCAAAAAAAAAAAAAAAAAAAATTGATTCCTTTAGAGGCAGCAAAAGGTGATAATTAACCAATAACGGATGATGTAAGTGTGAAAGGAAAAGATCGATAGAATCAAATGGCTAAAAGCAATGCAAAATGAGATGGACTCCTTATGTAACGACCCGAGTTTAGGAGGGGGTATGAATGAACTCAGATCACATTCGAATGAGAGAGATCCTAAGAATATTAGAGTATGGTTGAGAAAGATTAAAAGAACTGAAAGTTACTACCTATACCAACAAGGTGCACCTTATTTTTTAGTTGCTTAATGATAAGAGCTTCATAGTTAAGTGTGCTTAGCTTGAAGCAATTCTATATTGGGTGACCTCATAGAAACTCTCCTAGGATGCATGTGAGTGAGAACAAAACATGTTAAAAGGACTCGTGTTGGTTTGTGGGGATAGTCACTCTTAGAAGCAATTTAAGTCAAACAAGGATAACGTTGTCAGGTCATATGGGATGCAATGGAATGTTGGGGCCATCAGAATCCTGCACCTGGGACATTACACCTTAAATAAGAATCATACATGAGAATTAGTAGACCTAAACAATGGTATCTCAAATTCTGACTCCTTTATGTTGTCTTGTGACTTCAATAGAAGTAAACTAGATCGTTGTGTTTACTTTAAGCATAAAAATCATGGCTGGTCTATCTATATTTTATTGTATGTTGTTAATATGTTGATACCAGAAAAGATAGAATAGAAATAGAGAAATTGAAACGTGATTTGAGTAAAGTTTTTGAGATAAAAGACCTAGGTCTTAAGGATAGAAAATCTTGTTCAATGAGATTCTGTTAGAAGTCCTATTATACTAAGATGATATCAAAGTTTAAAATGCTCGACTTAAAATCAGTTACCACCCACTTGCAAATCATTTTAAGCTATCTACGAATGATTGCCCTCAAACTACCCCTTATATACCTCATTATCTATTTCATAGCATGCTTATGTGTTTTGTAACGATCAACATATATCTACTCATAACACTTAATGCATGAGCAAAATCAGGTCTAGTACACATCATGAGACTCCCTACAATATTAGCATAAGGAACATATTCCATTTATTGCTTTTCTTCTTGTGTGACCTATTCAGTTTTGAAGAGAGGCTGATCCATGAAGGAAAAAGATATGCCGAAATCTTTAACTTTTAAATTAAACCGACTACATGTGTTAGTTCTCTAGAATTGTTATTAATTAACTTGATCCTCATGATGTCAATGACTAAGTACTAAATTAGTGTTAGATCTCACCGTTTTGCTAGACAATCATTCAATTTTCTTTTCGACAATACAAATTCACTGTTAATGTATTCTTTTCAGGGTTGGATTTATTTTTTTTATTTTTTTTATTTTTACGGTAGAAATATTAAGTAAACAGCTCATGATTTTGTTAAAAAAAAAAAAAAAAGAAGTAAACGCTTTTGTATAAGGAATGAATAGTAGTCCACGTTCATAATGAATTCTAAAGAAGGAAAAGGGTTGCCATTTAAAGCGTTGACCTGATCTTCTTATTGTTTTACATTTTGCCTCAAAAAGTCTCTCTCAAGAACCCATTATAAATACACACCTCGATACCCCCGCCTCCCACACAAAAACATACACAAATAAACACAAAACCTAACATAAATTCCTCTCCTATTCTTCTTCTTTCTTCTTCCCTTTCGATTTCAAAGTTTCAAAAGAGTGTGAGTTCACATTCTTAAAATGAGCGGACGAATTGTGAGCGATGAAGGAATGGGACAGGCAGAGCCGAGAAACGAACCGTTGAACATTGCATCACCCTCAAAGGTGGGTGTGCCGCCGAAGAAGAACGTGTGGGAAGAGTTTAATTCTGTGGTGAAAGAGACGTTTTTCTCTGATCAGCCTCTTCGTCATTTCAAAGACCAACCTAAGCATAAGAAGGTTGCTCTCTTTGTTCAAGGTCTCTTCCCCATATTCCAATGGGGAAGGGGATATAACTTTAGTAAGTTCAAAGGGGATCTCATTGCTGGCTTAACCATTGCTAGTCTCTGCATTCCTCAAGACATTGGATATGCCAAGCTCGCTAATTTACCTTCTGAAAATGGACTTTGTAAGTTATCATCTTAAGCTTTTTGAATTGAGTAGTGACTTAACATGATATTTAAATAACAAAGTCGTTATGAATTTGAAAATTTGAAATTTCACTTTCTCATTTTACTAGGAGGGTCACATAACGTATGAAACATATTCCAACCATGGATAAAAATTTTGAGTTTTGCATGATCTCCTACAATCTCATTTCCTTCTTAATTAATATTATGCCACAATTAAACTTTTAAACTCAAGTCTAGTTTATGAAAGCATGAGGGTTTAACTATCATTTTCCCTCCCATTAATAAGATTGGTTTCTATATGTATGTTGGTAGATAGTAGTTTTGTCCCGCCGTTGGTATACGCGGTGATGGGGAGCTCTAGGGATATTGCAATCGGCCCCGTTGCTGTGGTGTCGCTTTTGCTGGGGACCCTGCTAGGGCAGGTGTACGACCCGGTGAAAGAGGTGGAGCAATACAAACGGCTGGCTTACACGGCAACTTTCTTCGCCGGAGTAACTCAGTTGGCTCTAGGGTTCCTCCGGCTCGGATTCTTGATTGACTTTCTGTCGCACGCCGCGGTTGTCGGGTTCATGGGAGGTGCGGCCGTCACCATCGCCCTTCAGCAGCTGAAAGGTCTTCTTGGCATAGTAAACTTCACCAAGAAAACTGATATAATTTCTGTGATGCGCTCTGTTTGGAGTAATGTGCACCATGGGGTTAGCTTCTTCCCTTCTTTATTTCTAATCTTCTTCTTCTTATTTTATGTTTCTTTTTTTAAATTAAGCTTGTTTGTTTTCTTTGTTTTATATTATGCCATAAATAAAAATAATAATAATAAATAATTTCACAATCTCTCAGCGTCTTCTAACTCTGATTGTGAATTTATGTATAGTTTATGTTATCGATATTGTTCAACAAATGATGTCAATACATATAAGGACATATTTACAAGTAGGTTTAAATTAAAATGGTTGTAATCACATTTATCATGTTTAAAGTGACTATGGAACATGTTTTTAATCCTTCAAAATCAATTTAATATTATATTTTATAGTCTTAAATGAATTTTCTTCAAACAAAATTGATTTTGATAAATTAAAAACATGTTTTAGAGTGAGTTTAAATATGAGAAAAGTGATTTTAACACTCCTCCCAATCAACAAAGATATTTTAATTTGGCCAAAGTATGCTTAACTCAGTGGTAATTGACATGACCTCCTTTAGAAGTTAAAGGTTCAATTTCCCATCTCTATAATTGTTGTACTAAAAAAAACATATTTTCATGTCTTGATGCTTGTATAAAGGCAAGTGAATAGTTTAGACCAAATTATTATAAAGTGATGTGTAATATTTTCTTTCTTAAACAAGAAAAACACATTGACTAGTTTGGCTAATCACGGTTAATTAAAAATTTGTCAAATATTATCTTGTTTTTTAAAAAAGAAATAAAAAAATAAAAAAATAGAAAAGTGAAATGAGCTAAATTATTCGTAAATATAGAAAATTTTTACTGTCTATCAGTGAAGGACTGTCGTAGATTTTTATCATTTACGCGATAGGTTAATAGAAAGTAAATTTTTTTTTTTTAATATTTATAAATAGTTTTAATTTCCATTTGAAATTATTTTCCTAAAAAGATATCCCTTTCTCCCTCCTTTCTACATTTGTCTTTCAACCCATAAGAAAACATAATGGAAGTATATATATTTTTTTGGTAACAAATTCCTTTGCATCCCTTTATTTTATGTGTAACACATGTAAATCTGTCACACACCCTTAGAAAGTTTCATTTTAAATATACTATATTAGATTCTATAAAACTGAACAAACATTGGATTTAAAAAGATTGAGATCCAATTCAAGAATAGTAAATCTAAAGAGGCGCTATTTTGAGGGTCTTAGTGAGGATCTCTTGTTAAAAAAAAAAAGAAAAAAATTTCAAGATCATCTCTAACAGATACACGTATTACTTGCTTTTGTTGTTAATTGATTTTGAGATAAATTTAACTCATATTTCATATTAAACTAACAACCAAAAGTCAAACTTTGTGCAATTGATACTTTTGTTGGGTTGCAGTGGAACTGGGAGACTATACTCATAGGCGTTTCATTTCTGGCCTTTCTTTTGGCTACAAAATACATTGTAGGTTTTTTCTTTCCCCTTAAACTTTAAAATAAATTTTCCTTTAATAAATATTATTTAATTTTCCTATTTTTAATATGTCTCTTGAAATTTTAATCCATATAGGGCAAGAAATACAAGAAACTGTTCTGGATTCCAGCCATTGCCCCCTTAACATCTGTTATACTTTCCACATTTTTTGTGTACATTACTCGAGCAGATAAACATGGAGTTCAGATTGTAAGTCTCATTAACTAGTTAATTAATTAATTGACTTTGATGAATAATTTACTATTATATTTACATTGCAAATACATCCTTCTTTTTTTTCTTCTTCTGTTTTTTTCTCTTAATTAAGGATATGATGATGTTTTCCTAATAATATTCTTTATGTTGCATGTGCTAAGAAGTTCCCCCACTAATTTGTTTTAAGTAACACTAAATTTCACTTTTTATGTTCAAACTTGTGCAAATTGTTGCATTAAATTTTCTATTTCATTAATGGTACTCTACGCTTTTAGTTAAGTGTTACAATTTTTCTACCCTCCATTGCCACAAATTCACCTTGTAATTTTAACAAAAAGTTATGTGATAATCTTCTTTCTTTCTAAACTAACTGATTTCAATAATAATTTCGAGTTCTACACAAATTAGCTTTAATGTCTTTTCTATTTCAAATTTTAACAATTTTGTATTGAGTATATGTTTTTTATAATCAATCACATTTAAAAACTTTCTTTCTTACAATTTTTCAAACGAAAACTTATAAAAAGGAGAAAAATTGCGATATTTTTCAAGTTTAAGTTCAAATACAATATTTTAAAAATTTATAGTGTAATTTAATGAAATTGAAAGTTTGAAGTAAAATATGATAAAATATAATAAATTTAGGAGTAACAATAATTTTTTTTTTTACTGCAAATTAATACTTAATAGTGTTTTTTTTTTTTATTAAAAAATCTTTGAGTCATGTAATAAAATTATAGATCATCCAATGTTATGTTAAATGAGGACTAATTAAGTGTACTCCGTAATGCTAGAACTTTTTTTCCCCTTCCTTTATGGTTAGTTTTAAATTTCTAATACTCACTTATTATACTCAAATTTACATCATAATAATAAGGGCTATTTTTAAATGTAGCCCCTATTTTATAAGAAATTCGAAAAAAAAAAAAAAAAAAAAAAAAACTATGCAAACAACTTAGTTGTTTAAAGAGAGAAAAAAAAAAAAATTATTGTGGATCATTAGTGTTTTATTTTTCCTTTTTTTGGTTATATGGGTTTATGTTATTTCAGGTAAGACACTTAGGTAAAGGAATAAATCCACCATCCCTTGATAAGATATTCTTCCATGGAGACGATCTCACCCAAGGTTTCAAGATTGGAGTGGTTGCTGGTTTGATTGGCCTAACGGTACACTCTCTAATTTTTATTTCATGAATTGAAATTAAATCAATGCTGCTCCACTCCACTCATCTTCTTATAGCTCAATCATATTAAAAAAAGAAAAAAAATTTATCACATACCAAACTATAATTAAATTATAGGATGGATTGCACAAAATTGGTTAAAACACCGAATGCATCTAAGTAGCTTTGTTCATATACTAAAGTTATACATGTTTGAGAGTGGTTCAAAATAATTTTTAGAAGAATTTGTTAGTAGGTGTTCTTTGTTGCGGTGATTGATCAAAACCGTCCAAAAAAAATGCTATATAGTTTAGTTTTGTTAAAATATTGTTGGTGAAACCAATTTTTTTAATTTAAATTTGGGACAAAAAAATCATAGGTATTGGTTGTTATTAAAAACTTAATAATATTTAGTTTTTAGTATTTGTAAAGACACAAACAACTAGATTGAATAAGATATAAATTTAAATTTTCTTTCCATATTTATCAAACACATTTTTTTTACTCAACATATCGACTATGCATATAAAAATTTCACTACCAAATGAAAAATTAAACAAGCAAATAAATATTTATCATATTTATTTAGTTTAATAATTTTTTTATTACTTTTTTAAACCAAACATAATAATTCAAAATCACTTTTAGATATATAAAAATCAATTTTAATTAGTTTAGAACCAAATATAAATATGATGTTACAAAAATCAATTATATTTATGTAACGACCCGACTAGCAACTATCTAATCGGACCATTACTCAGTGCATGCACAAACTCATAGAAACGATGTATGCAGAATAGTAAATAACGACTCATGATTTTCAGGAAAATTTTACTTGTTGTCAACCAAGAAACCAGCACAATAGCAAATAAATGAAATTTTTCGTTCGAGGTACCCCTGAGTAAAACAATAAAAGAAACTCATAGATGAAAATTTTGCGTAACAAATAGGGAGACAAGTCTTAAAACAAACTGGATTGTGGACAAAAGCTCATAAAAAGAAAACATGCAACAATTAGGCGGAAGCTGCTACGGGTCCCCTAATGCCATCAAAGTTTCATTCTGTCATTCGCCGGCACGTTCCTTTCTTTACCTGAGAGGAAAGGATGAGTAATTTTATTACTCAGTAAGTAACCCTACTACCGGGGTCAGGCTAGGCAACTATGTCCAATAAGTGCATCAAACATGTGAGACATACATATCTATCATACATCATATTACTATAAGTGAGTGGTTAGATTCGCCCCACTGTTGGTCATTGGTGCCCACAAATCTCTAGTGAGTTCCGAAGGAGACACTTAACTCTGATGACCCCGGAGGGACACAATCTCTGGGGAACCCGAAGGAACACAATCTCTGGTGATCTCGAAGGAACACAATCTCTAGTGATCTCGAAGGAACACAATCTCTGGTGGACACCTAACCAACATAGGGAGGCACTACTACTCACCGTACATGGTCAATAAACTTCGCAATCATTTCTCACATGAATCTATACACTAACAGTAAGGTTCATAAACATTTAACAGCATGGGTTCATATACTAACAGGCACATATACTTTAAGACATGGAAAAGCGCATACAGGCACAGTATCTCATAAGTGGCTCTAGAACCTTACTATACCATGGCGACTACACATATGGCCCGAGGGTGGTTTAGGTAGTAAGACTACTTACCTTGAGTCTGGGTCCAAAACTGCTAAATGCACCGTAAGTCCTTGCAAAGATCCTAGATAAGATTGGAAGCAAAGTCCCTAACTTGAGTTAATCATCGTCCTAGCCCATAAACGAAACCAAAGTTACCTCAAGAGAGTTCTTACCCAAAGGATAGTTTGATCGCGAACGCAGAAGAAGAAGAAGAGTGTTGAAGGCGGCGAAAACGCGTGAACGCAGCGGAAGAAGGAAACTGGCGTGGTGACTGACGAGTGAATGCAGAGGAAGAAGGAAGCTGGGGCGGTGACTGAAAACGCAAACACAGAGGACAGAAAGGCTAGCGCGGCGACTGACACGTGAACGCAGAGGAAGAAGGAAAGCTAGCTTCGCGGCTGACGCGTGGACATAGAGGAAGAATGAGAAGCTGGCGCGGCAAGAACGCGTGCACGAGGAAGAAGGAACGCTGGAGGCGACGAGGACGCGTGAATGCAGATACTATGTTCTCTTTTTCTTTTTTTTTTTCTCTGCACGCAAGACGAGAAAGGTTTATTTATAATCAACACTAATCCCTCTTTCCAATAATTTCACCTTTTCCTTTTCCCAAAACAAAATAAAATCTCCTCTTTCTTGCCCTAACAAAATAAAATCTCCTTTTCCTTTTCCCAATAAAAATAAAATCTTCTTTTTCTTATTTTATCTTGTTATCCTTTATTTATCCTCTTTTTTTTTTTCTCAAGATAAATTATCTCTTGCCAAATTCTAAAAATTCCCTTAAATCCACCCAAACCTCACCAATCATTACAATTTACCAAATTTTACAACTTAACCCCTTAATTTAAATTAAATTATCTTTACTACTGAAAATTAAATTCCTGACTTTCAACAAATTACAAATGATGTCAAATGACCTACATTAACTTGATAGGAGACTTTACCTCAACGATTTGGGTTGTCACAATTTAAATCTCGTTTTTTAAATCACTACATTAATAATCACTAACAAACATGCACTAATTTATTTGTATGGTTGGTTATTCTTGAATTGTAGGAAGCAGTGGCAATTGCAAGAACATTTGCAGACCTAAAAGACTATGAGATTGATGGTAACAAAGAAATGATGGCTCTTGGAACCATGAACATTGCTGGCTCCATGACTTCTTGCTATGTAGCCACAGGTTTTAAACAATAACTTCCTTCTCGTCCTCTTCTTTATCTTCCATTGAATCCTAACAAAGTTTTGCCACACCCCGATATGTAGGATCGTTCTCTCGGTCGGCGGTGAACTACATGGCCGGCTGCAACACACCGATGTCGAACATCGTCATGGCATGCGTCGTTCTCTTGACGTTAGAGCTCATCACGCCCCTTTTCAAGTACACCCCTAATGCCATTCTCGCCTCCATCATTATCTGCGCCGTCATCGGTCTCATCGACATCGATGCCGTGATTTTGCTTTGGAAGATCGACAAATTCGACTTCATTGCCTGCATGGGGGCTTTCTTCGGTGTCATCTTTGATTCTGTTGAGATTGGTCTTCTCATTGCTGTAACTACTAAACTTATTTTACTTTTCTTTAAATTACAAATTTGGTCTCTATGCATTGAAAAAATTAGAATTTCATCCTAAAATTTTAGAAGTTAGAATTTAATCCTCGTAGTTTGATCAAACCTAATAAATAGTTTCAATAGTTTGATAAAATTCTTATTAATAGTCTCTGCCATAAAATAAATTAGGAGGGTTTTATCAAACCATAAGGACTAAATTCTAACTTCTCTAAATTATAAGGATCTAATTTGCAATTTAACTTTTATTTTTGTTTACCTGAGTACCGAAAGGAAACCTAATCCAAAGAACATCACAGGTTAGTTTGTCATTGTCCAAAATTCTATTGCAAGTAACAAGACCGAGAATTGCGTTGCTTGGGAAGCTCCCAAAGATTCCAATTTTTAGAAACATTTTGCAGTACCCTGGGGCAAAGAAGATTGCAGGAGTTCTAATGGTTAGGGTTGATTCTTCAATATACTTCTCCAATGCCAATTATGTCAAAGAAAGGTACTTTTACTTCTATTTTTCATTCTATTTCTTCTCCTTTTTAACTAATCTTCTTGGGAGTGTCACCAAAGTCTCGTAGTGATTAGATAGAGGGAAGATCACGGGTATATATAGGTGAGGGACAATATTTTTAGATGAAACCAGAAAAGCAAAGTCATAAGGGTATGTTGTACCAAAGATATGTGGGTTGCGAGCCTAAGCACAATAGAGATTCGTGGTTAAGTTCTATCAAATTGGTGGTGTGCTCCAAAGAAGAGGAGTTGACTCGGGGATAAGAGCAAACTCTTGATGAAGCGAGCGAGGGTAAAACAATAGATATGACTATATGAAGAAAGGTTGGATCTGTGATACTAATTTATATAATTTGAGGGCACTATTTTTGTGTGTATGACAAAAATCTCACACAAGCTAGATAAGAAAAAAATGATTAGTATACAAGTGAAAACAAAAGATGGAGTCACATTACATGCATTTTAAATGAAAGCAAAAGATGGAGTCACGTGTTAACGTCCAAAGTGAACGTTATCATACCATTGTAAAGATATATGGGATTGTATTCTCCCTAACCTTATTTGCATCCCAACAAAATATTTGGAGAGTTCTCATTCTTAAACTTTTGGATCACAATTATGACAATCAGTTGGTACATAACTATTCACATCCTTTTAAAAGTCGATTTGATAACAAACTTTCATATACACACTCTAGGATACTGAGATGGCTGGCAGATGAAACAGAGAAGCTAGAAGACCAATCTTTGCCAATCAAAGTTGTGGTCGTCGACATGTCTCGTAAGAAAACCGACCGAATCGAATCAAAACATTCTCAATCTATATATGCATCCATAGTGAAGAATTAATGAATAATAATTCTTGTGTTTCCGTGGCAGCCGTATCGGATATCGACACGAGTGGCATTCATGCCTTGGAGGGTTTGCACTCTCATTTGCATAAGAAGGAAATTGCCCTTGCACTTGCAAATCCAGGCCCAGTGATCATGGAGAAGCTCTTAGCTTCAAACTTTGATAAGCTCATTGGAGAAGACAACATTTTCCTCAGTGTTAACGAAGCAATTAAGATTTATGCCCCAGATGCTGTTCTTGATCCTTAACAACCACGAATTGTGTAATATCTTTCCTACCATGTCTATAATTGCTGTTTTGATGTTTGTTGTTGTTTACTTTGTAATGTATAGTTATGATCAGCTATATACAAATTACAACTGATGTGAACCATGTGTGGGAGTATATAAATTACGTCGAATTGAGGTGTCTGCCTATGGTTGGATGTGCGTATAAATATGGAATACGTTTGTAGTTTTTTTCCTATATTCAATTGCTCCTAAATACCAACGTCATTGTAACAACCTCCTCCACTAATATCTTGGGAATACCTTTAAAATGGGAGTCAAGACTAAACACTACGACTATTTATTAATAAATGGAGTTCGCTCATACACATCTAAGATTCATTGGATCTCCCGGAATTCATTTGGTTGTGCTTTTAGAAATAAAAATGTTTCATATACACAGAAAAGAACAGTGATAATTGGAGTATGAGCTATTTTCAGACTAACAAGCTAAAGAAAGGTTGGAGAGATCAAGGGTCTTCTTGTCTTTAACACCTTTGTTGGTTTAGAAGTTTTCATACATTTCCTTTTTATGTGAATTTGTAAGGAAGCATATTCAACACACATAATGAATCAGATTCATCCACCTAACACTAAAGTCCATCCTATCAATTCTGTTCCACACTATCATATACTTTTGTTCATGTGCAATTTTAAAGAAACATAATCCTTTTTTTGTGCAAGTAGTATTAATATGGTAGACTTTCATAAGCAATAACTATGTTACTAGCTAGCAACCTATTAGGGACAAAAGCACTTTAGGTCTAAGAGAAGTTAGTTGAATAATGATGGTTTTACGTTTATTAGCCAAAACCTTTACCATATTTGTTACTGTACAACACAATATGGTGATTTGATTATAAGCAAAACTTGAGCAACATGTTTTGTATTATGTCAAGCTGGCAGACGAACTTCATCGCCCAATTCCATGCTAAATAAATAACTGTTCTCACCAAACTATAGTAGTGGCAAGGCTGATGGAGTAAGGAAGACCACAACAAAAACAATAAGGATCAAAAACACTCTAATTTCATTAATTTTGAAGATTAAACATGCAAGTTCTATAAACCAACAAACAAAGAATAGTTGCTTACTTGTTGGAGCTCAAAATTGAAGCTGTCTTCTCCAAGATTTTGATCACGAACACTTCGTGGACTATCAAAAAGAGTCTTTCTCGTTATTCTCTGGCCTTAAAACGGATTGTGGGATTCAAATCTTGATCAATTTAGAGCAAATTTGATAGAAAATAGTGTTTTAAAAAGTTTTTGTATTCTTGAATTTTCAGCTAAAATTCAACCAAGAGCTTAACCTCAATCCCTTCAATCTTTCTCATATTTGAAGAAGAACTTCAGCTAATCTCATTAGCCATGAGATTGACACTATTCAAGGTGATTAAGCCATTTAATTAGGATGTGGAAAAAGAGGAGATGATGAGAGTTTAAAATAAAACACCTCATGCTTCCATGAAATTTGACATTCCCAATTCTAATATTCCATTTAATTAATTCAAATAATTAACTTAAATAATAATTAATTATATTAAATTAATAATTTTTCCACATGTCCTGATAATTTCTAACCTGATGAATCTTTATTCATCTGATTTATATTTAAATCATATTTAAGTATCACAACTCTCCAATTTCCTCTAATTCGTAATTAAACAAACAAATTGTAAAATTTGCTCCCTTACCAAATTTGAACATTTTCAAATTTTTTCATCATACTGTTCTAAGGTATAGTCCATGAGCTAACAAGGGCCTAATGTACCTATAGATTAACCAATTAAGTTGTTTAACCAAGTTAATTAAACATTCGTTAACTATCTGGACACTCCACTATAGCCTAGTAGCTGCACTCTCTTCACTGTAGATATATTTTTGTCCACTTAATAAAACCATCATTAGTAAGTTGATCCTTCACAAGTTGTTCGTAATTACAGTTGGGTCAAAATTACCATTTTACCCTATAATTACTTCTTGTTCCTTAAGTCCCACTAATCCTCTAATGAACAATTGGTTTGTGAGCCAACCAACAAACCGAGTCCCTCTTGGGCCAATGAGAGGGTGGAGTCCCTTGTTCAAGACCCGAAATCAGTACTTAAGGGAATAACTTCTCTACTAACCTTAAATAAGGTAGGAGCGAATTCCATCTTAGAGGACTATTTCCCAACTATCTACCTAGTCTTATCTCTAAAATGGGAGGATTGTTGAGTCGGCGAACTCAAGCCACTCTCACCCATACATATTAAAAGATAATCTCAAACAAATAGGAGTTCATAGTTAGCTCAGGATTAAGATCGACTTACCTAGGTCATCAGGTTGAAATAACCAATTTTAACAGTAAACAGTGTTATAAAGTAAAAGTGATTATTTCATGGTCCGATCTTATGCAAACTCATTACATAAGATACTCCCACTCACATGTCTCTACATAAGCGATATAGGATCACATCGTCTGTATCAAATACAAAATGGGTCGTATCCATAGTATCCACAGGATAAGGTGCCCAACCTTATCCCTATGATCGTTTTGGCTATTACTTAAACTTGATCCACATGTCTACACATAAAATATAAGTATTCATAACAAAGCCAAAGGTTCTTAGTTTATTGGATTTAGAGAAGTGATATAAGCAATTCATATATTCAATAACATCTTTATTAAATAAATCTCGATAACAACTTTATTAAGAATATGTTCAATTTTTACAAACCATGAGTTTTAGGACATAAAACCCAACAAAGGTCGGGTCAAACACAGGGAACACTAGAATTTCTCAATAAAAAATCAAACAGTTCAAGGTAACCGAAGCGGGGGGGAGGGGGGGTTTGAGATTGTTTGGTTTGAAAATAAAATTTAAATTGCATAAAACTAAAAAGAAAGGTGTGATAACAATCAGAAAAAAAAAAAAAAAGGCCTAGCCTGGGTTATCATGAAATTTTCTTTATTCGATATGCTTAATCATCGAATCATCATCACCGAATTTAGTGTTGCTTGTACCTAATCAATTTGGAAAGACTAGTTAAATTGTCCTAAATGACTGATTAGCACAAAATTGAATTAATGAAAGGCATGCAAATTCAAGTTCATCCCAATCGCATTAAGTTATATGGAAAATTAGGCGAAATATTCAATCGAAAAGGCCAAAATTAAATAGTCTTTTGAATCAATCCTAGGTTGATTAGAAAAATATTTATCGTGTTAGATTTGCAAGCTAATCTAAGCTATTGCTTCCTATGTATCAACATATAACTAAGTGCCATGAATCATATGTCAATCTAAGGCAATGGTCATAATATTCACAATCGTCCAATAAAATGATCATAATACATTAAAACTCATAATTAAATCATGCATACAATAGAATTTGGTTCAAAAACTCATAAACACAACAAAGTAGAAGAAAATTCCTAAAACCCAAGCTAGAACTAAAAACCTTAGCCCATAATCGACATATCGATTAATGGAAAAGAGTTTTGATGCATAAATAGACAAAGAGGATGTAGAAAATTGAGAGAATTCGAGTTCCAATTTCGAATAATTCTAACCTAAAAATGATCATACATATTTATACAATAGTCAACGCGTCGTGGCGCTGTCACGAGTCCTTTTGCATTCTGTCTTCGAAGTGCAGCGACACTCAAAGGCAACACTATGACGCTGTGTGTTTTGCAAGAAACATGAGTTCTCGAGAAATAGCGTCGAGCGCGGCTCCACACGGCACCGCGACGCTGTGCCTATAGGGTCAATTTTGTCATTTCGACCTTCTCTTTCCTAGTTGATGCAATTGAGCTCTGTTTTGGTTCATTTTAGCTTCATTTCGTCTCTAATACCCCGTTCTGCCTATTAAGTGCTTGAAACCTACAAAATGACCAAATAAACGCATAAAACCAAGGAACAATCTTAAATTAAGCGGAGCAGGATAGCATACTTATGATTCTATCACAAGCATCATGTTCTGTATCGAGCAGATTGTGGAAAAAGGTTTTTTCTTCCTTATTTGTTGATAATTGTAATGTTTGCTTTCCTATTCTTGTATATATAATATTTTCTTCTTCTATGGAGATCTTATCAAGGTTGAGCCACATATATTGTGGGCCTTATTTATTCTTTTAGGGATTATCCCCTTTGATTGTGAAAAGCGTATGTGTTAAATGTTTTAGAGATTGCCCAAGAAAAAAATTCATATGCACTGTTTGTAATATTCGTGTTCCTCGTTGTTGAGGGTGCATGTTGCCTGTAGTTGTTTAGACTTGGTTGTTTGCTTATAGGTATTGTAATCACTTTGAGTGAAGGTGACGGGGAACTCACACTTCGAGGGAGTCTAAGTACGTTGTATTGAGGGGATCCATACTAAGTTTGGGATTGGAGCTTTACTAGTGAAGGTGAGGGGAACTCACACTTAGGGGAAGCCTTATAAGCACACGTTGTATTGAAGGGATCTCATACAAAGCTTGGGAGACGCTTATTGTGGAAGTGAGGAAAGCTCAAACTTTGGAGGAGCCTAAGTTGAAACTGAAGAGTATGCTTTATGTGAGTCACTGAAGAGGGAGTCTATCAAATAAGTACTTCGCTAGAATTGCTTAACTCTTTATATAGTAAAGTTTCTTTTCACTGGGAATACAACCCCAGAGTAGTTGATATTGCACCGAATTGAGTTACCAATAATCTTTATATCTCTCTATCTCTACTATTATTGTTTGATATTAAATTATTTTGTGGCTCTCTATCTCTACTGTTATTTTTTATATTAAGTTATTTTGTTTATTAGTTAACATGTTGCTGATAAATTGGATGGCACATCACACAATGATGAAGGCGGGAATGATGATGTAGGAGGATTGGAGGGCAGGTTTGGGGATTTTCAACTACAACAAAAGGATGTAACTAATATTGAACAAGAACCAGAACCTGAAAAAGACATGGCAGATGATAATAATGACCATGAGGACCAAGCTGAAGAAGAAATGGAACCCCTGAACATAGATGGGGAATCAAATATAAACGAGGTATGACAAATATGAACATGTGTGTGTGAATGTGCATTAAAATAGCTAAGCCTCTATTGACTGTGGGTGTTATATTGATATATGTATATTTAAAGGTTGTTGTCTAACATACTAATATATGATTCTAATTGAAATAATGTTGAAGAATTATGTTTGAGTTCAATAGTCCTTAGTACAAACTTCTTACTTCATGTTGATGGAATTGAAAGGGAAGCTATTGAGGTATAAACTATATGTTTATCATTGATTTACCATAAACATTAACATATGTTAAGCATTGATTCTTTAATTGAACATAAGTTGCAGGAAAAAAAGAAGAAGACATAAATGCTTTTTAAGTATGATAGCAACACCATTTACATGGATGCTGTAAGTGCTTTTTTAATGTATGACAATTTTATTATATTGATAAGTGTGGATTACTTGATAAATAATCTTCGGTATATTTTGTAACAGTTAAGAGGGACCGGTCCATTCGCGGGTCAAGGAACCAATATACCAATAGGGCATAGGATAGTCATACCTTCAAAATTGATTAGATCACCTTTCATAACCAAATTCAGATCAGCGGTTGACAAAGGAAGAGAGAAAAAATTAAAGTTAGAAGACGGTTTTAACGCACCATCCTTCAATTTAATGTCCCAACTGTAGTTGAACTATGCTTACATATTAAACTCTAAAACATTTTGAACCATAGTTTTGCTATGATGTTTATGGTTTTTTGTTATGATAAACAACTTTGATATCTATAGACTATGAATCTTATGTAGACATTTTGAATCAATAAACAATTAGCAATAGTTCTGAACACCCCGTTTCTTATCCAATAAACTGACCACAGTGAACTGTCGCACATATTGAATATAAACTGCCAAATATATTAACAATAATTATACTCTTATCAAATATAAACTGCCACATCTATTAATGATAAAAGACCACAGTGAACATATATAGCTATATTCAATAAATACAGAAAAAAAAAGAAACAATTATACTCTTATCGAATATAAACTGTTGTATATCGAGTGCAATATAAACAGTTAAACATATTAGTTGCAGGTAGTGAATTGTATATAATCGAGAGTTTATTGGTAATATAACAACTTTTTGGTTGGCAGTATAACTGAAAACATAATGCAAATAGCAGTACATGAAAAAATGTCTTGTCTAACTAAAATAATCTTTAAAAAAACATAAAAAAGTCTTCACTAAACTTATTATGTTAGTAAAAATCTGCAGCTCTCCTTATTGTGTCATTGTCTTCCACAACAACTACACTTAACACGCTTCTTAAACTCCATTTGTGAAGGAATTCTCAACTTCTTAGGTTTACCAACTGGATGTATGCTATTTGGTGGTAGATTATTTATGGAGCTCACATAGTCCTTAATAGATAAGTGCTTCTTACTTAATATTGCGCATGCATGTGAGCACGGGATCTACAAAATATTCCACATCTTGAAACTACAACTTCTAGAAGGCAAGTGTACGTCATGCTGAAATATTTCATCCAATACTTGATATTGCATATTGTTTACTGCACTAACCTGTAATGATAAAAGGTGTAAATATGTATATGGACAATAAACAATTGATCATTGATTATATACTTACCTACATTGTTCTCTCGTTGTCAATTTATTCTCTTAAAAGACGCTCCGTTAATTTAGTAAAATCAATGACTTGATAGGTAGCTTCATTCCTTCTATCATGGAACCATTGTTGCACGATCATCCTTAAAGCTTCAAGCATGGACGTAATAGGCAATCATCTTGTGTCTAAAATTGTTGAATTAAGACTTTCTGATATGTTGTCATTATCAAATATCTACTACGAGGTGAATATGCACGGGACCATCTAGAATAGCCAATTGCTTCTAACTTTTCGCGTATGCCACGTGCATTAGATTCCAACTGATGCATATGAACTTCAAAATCCACAATGTTGAAAGCTTTTGCACTTAAAAAAAATATGGAGTCTACGAGCTTCCCTTATATCTAGGCTTGATATTCTATGCAAATTTACCATACATATGCAATGGTAGGCATTAGGAATTACAAGCTCAACTGCTTTTACTATGCTCTTATGTCCGTTAGAGACAATAACAACGTTATTTCGATAACCAATGATTCTTCTTAATTGACTCATAAACCATTGCCATGAAGCGTCATTTTCAGAATCAACCACACAAAATGCTAAAGGGAATATTTGTTCGTTTGCATCTAGAGTGCAAGCAATTAACAGTGTTCTACCATACTTGTTCTTCATGATAGTACCATCAATAGATATTACAGGGCGACAATGTTTCCAACCAGAAATACATACAGATAATGACATGAAGAAGTATAAAAACCGCCCTTTTTCGTCCACCTTATATTCAACAATTGATCCTATAACAATGATTTTAAATATAAACCATATAAACTTAAAAATAAATTATGGTTTATATATCAACTATTCTCTTATAATATTAATAATACGTACAGCAGATAGCTGACGTACTTGGGTTTTTGGCAGCCAGCATGTAAGCAAATGATGGAATTTGTTGGTAAGATTTTTCCTGCGAACCACGAATTTTGTTAATGGCAAATTCTCAAGCACGCCAAGCTTTCATGTAACAAATATACAAACCATGCTCCGTATGTATATAGTGAACAATATATTTTTGAGTACTCAACTGGCTGCCATTAATGTTAATTTTCTTCTTTATGCACTCTTTTATCACCGAAAAAGTAGCCTGCCTATGTCTAGATAGCACAATGTCTAAAAAGCATAAGTGCTCATTGTCAAACCGAATAATAGTCCATGTAGAATTTTCGTCCTCCCCATTCGAACAAGCACGAAGAGACCATTGACATTCATTAACAACACAACTTAGTACAAGTACTCTCCTATTCGATTTATCAGTCTTGTATTGAAAGTTATCTCTAATCGCATTTGCTCGCACAACATTCAACAACATACTTTTCGACGAGAACATGTCATCTATCTTAAGTTAGAAATCATGTGTAATTTTATTCATATCAATTGTTTGGTAAAAACGACCACATTCATCATGACTAATGATAACATCTTCAATGGGATGTCTATTACCAATAAATAATGATAATGTACTTATAGAGTCAATAATCAACGAACAATACTTTTCAACACCATTGGAAATAAGGTGAAAGAGCCATTTCACATCATTGTCTTTTGAAATAATGGTGTCTTTCTTTATAATAAAATCTTTCGATCGAATACAAGCATAAATGTCAACATTCTCAAAATTGATTATATCATGTGTTTTATCCAAAATCAACTGTTGCAATTCAACAAATGACATTCCTGAATGCAAAGCTATTCCAGCTACTTTGTAGTTGACGAAATTATCCAACTCATTGAAATTGCCACCATATAGAATTGGGACAATATTTGATCCTATAAAATACAGACAATGTTTTATAAGGCACAATATAATTATTCTGTAATTAATTATATACAGAAGAACATATTACATGTACGTTTAAGTGAAGTTTCTGAAATATAATAACGATAATTAAGATATGTAAATGTAGTACATATAACCTGCCATATATATCATAAGGTATATATATACCAAGGTGCATATATTCTGATGTATCGGTGCTAATACAGACTATAACACCACACTTCACATTAATAAGCGAAAATGCATTACATAAGATAACTTACCCATACCAATACAGAGGAGTCCTCGATTATGCAAACTTTTGAATATAAATGTTCAGAATACCGTGACAACTGCAAATACTGGAAAAACCTGTGGAAATGAAATGAAAATTGAGCTTGAATGTTAACGACAATGGCAGATGTAAGAATGATATGAAATAATCGTTTATTATGGAAGTTAACAATGATATAATCTACTGGATATGGGGATGAGAACATTAATTATAATTCCTAAAATTGTGGAAACGTATATTCATTATGCATGCCATAAATAAATAACACAATATATTAACCATCAAAAGGTATATTAATATATGATGCATACCAAAAAAAGATGTTGAAATTTCATAATGATAAATGTGATATTAAGTAAGATCCGTCGAGGTCATTTTTGTCAAAAATCATATAAATTTTCTAATTTAAAATATAATTAAAAAAAGAAGTCCATTTGTGAAATATAAAGGTCGAGAGTATTTTTCCTGTAAATCTTCCAAAAAAATAATAATATATATAAATATATGTAGAGCTAGGGTTTAGTGAAAAGAAATATATTTATATATATTAAACCTCAAAAAGCATGTAGACCATCTTCTTCATTCTGTTATTCATGAACACCCTTGCTTGTCGAGACCTCCTCTAGCCACCATCAGTCGTTCCATCAACTAATCAGTCAACCCTTGCTCACAGTTGATTTGATCTTCGTCCAAGTCGTTTGCTCGTCCACGCGTCCATCAGGCAAGCTCTCTCTTTCTCAGTCGTTTTGCCTAATTGTTCCTAGATTCCATTGCACCAGGTATGTGGCGTGTTTCGTCTACTATCAGCCACCAAAAGACCATTATGTAGGATCGATATGGCAACTTTAAGGAGGTAAATAGGGTTTATTTAAATTAATTTAAATTTTTTACTAATGTGGGCCCAATTAAGCGAATTAATAAACTCAAGTAGTTTAAACAATATTTTTTATGCAAACAAATTCACTTTGAATTAAACAAGAAATTAACAATCACACTTTAAGGCACCTTGTTTAATTATAATAAAAAGGATCGGTAATGAATATAGAAATTTTAGAACAACCAATATGAGCAATTAATTTAAAGAATTAAAAATTGCAATTAATTTCATGCAATAAAATATAGTAACAAAAATAGGAGTTGGAAAAATATTTAAATATGATTTAAATATTAATTGCATGAATAGAGATTCATCGGATTGGAAAAGTCGGGATTCGTGAAAAATATTATTAATTTAATATTTAATATTATTTTAATAAATTAATTAATTTTTTTTAATTGATTAATTAAAATTAATTATTTGAATTAATTTTATTTTTATATTAAATTAATATAATTAATTAAAATTGTTTAATTAATTAAAATTAATTTTATGTAAAATTAAAAAGAAAAAAAAAAGCTCATTTAAAATGAATTTTAGAAATTCAATTTAAAATTGAAATTGAGAATTTCAATTTTTGCATGAATTAAGTAGGAGGTGGGTGATTTTTAAACTATCTTCAAATTTATTTCTCTATCTCCTTTAGACACCTATTTTTTTACTTAATTAATCACTGTTTTGGTGTCAATTTGCATGTAAATTTGATTTGCATGTTTTCCTCTATATATAGAGGATTGGAAGAATGAAAATTGTTGAAATTATAGTGGATTTTGCTGAAATTTTTTCAAACTCTCATCTCTCTAAAACTCTCAATAACCTTTAAATTTGCTCCAAATTCATCACAATTTGGATCCCACAATTCATTCTAAAGCCAAATAATAACAAGGAAGACTCTTGTGGTGGTCCACAAAATGTTAGTAATCAAAATCTTCCGAAAAATTGCTTCAATTTTGAGCTACAATAAGTAAGTATCAAAACTCTGTTTTTTGATTTTATGAACAAACATGTTTAATCCTTAAAATTGATATGGTTAAAGTACTTTAGATTCGAATTGCTTCCGCATGTGTGTTCCTCACTCTTTCAAAGTGAAGTTTGCATGTCCTACTAGCATGTTGCATTTATTGGGCATAAATGCATAGCCTAACCCGAGTAGTGGGGTTACTTACTGAGTATTTATATACTCACCTTTTTCTTATGTTGTGATTTTCAGGTAAGGGAAATGATGCACCAACAAATGAGAAGAGAAGCCCTTAAGAGTGCCATGGGACTCAAAGTAGCTTCTGCATAGTTTTCATGTTTTAAGCTAGTCTTGGATGTCTAAACTACTGGAATTTTCTTAGCATTTTCATTATTACAGTTTTTCCAGGGATTTATGTTTTTAACTATTTTCATTATAGGGGTACCCCGAACTAAGGTTCTATGCTACTTGAACTTTTACTTTGATTAAAGGTATTTACTTTATAAAATGATTGATTAAGTTGAAAAGAGTTGCTATCTAAATTGTGCATGCATATGGTAATGGCTCTGTTAGAAGTCTTAGAGAAAATCGGGTCGTTATACAAATGTTGCCAACCAGATCTCTAACATGTATAAATCATGATAAATATAAAAATGTCTTACAAGTGGTATAGACATAAAATTAATCTACTAAATATATGTAGAAATTGTTGTTAATAGATATAAAAAACTAGATAACAAAAAGTTATTACTAATGGACACATTAATGATGGTAATAAACATAAAAAAAAGAAAAAAAATTAATAAGCAATAAATATAAAAATATTTGACAAAGCAGCAGACATTTGTCATTTATAGAAGGTAGAAACAATATTTTAGTGATAAAAAAAAAAATAAATTGTAATGATAGACTGTTAAAATGATACATCAAAAAATATGGCTAAATAGTTAAATAGTTAAGGCATAAGATAGACTCGAAAATTTAAAAAAATCATCATATTTATAAATTATTAATTAGTGTGATATAGTTACAAATATAACCACCAATTTGCCTATGAATCATAATTATGCAAACAAAGATTGAGAAAGATAAAACTAGAAAAGCAAACAGAAGAAATAAGAATATTGCCAAATTGGGAGGCTTAGCAAAACATTCTAGAAAACTTAATTTCCTTTTTCTCTTTTTCTCCTTTTTTCCTTTTTGGCAAAGAAATTTTTTTCGTTTAAAGCTAATAGGTTTGTACATGCAAGTTAACCTCTAAGGTGAAGAATTTTTTAAACTTATTATTGACATTTTAGTCTTAAGATATAATACTTGATAAATTGAGATAAATTGAGAGATATACTCTCATTTGGTACAAAGTTTTAGAATCTCACAAATACAAAGAATGTATTATCAACTTTGAAAATACAGGTTCAATATTCCTTCCTATATTATATATATATATATATATATATATAAATAAAGGGCTCTTTTCAAATATAGCAAAAGAAACTAAAATATTTACAAATATAGTAAAATTTTACTGTCTATCTACGATAGATCACGATAAACTACTATCTGTGTCACGGTCTGTCATGGTATATCGTAGATACAGTGTGTATTTTATTATTAGTTGTAAATATTTTCAACAGTTTTGCCATTTAAGATAATTTTCCATATATATATATTATTGTAGGCTAGCTAAGAATAGTGAAACAGACAATATTTTAAAATAAATTTCCAACCTCAAAGATGATAGTTATATGCCACTTGAACTATTTTTATTTTGGCTATTTTTAGCTTTTATAACTTTTATTATATGAGAATACATGATCAAAATCCAATTTAAAGATAGAGTACATTATCAAATTAAAGTGGACAATTTGGTTGGCAAGTGGATGTTCTAATGTTGCTATTACGTGGAGTTGATGAGCCGTACGTGGAATACCAAATGCAATGTATTCGATCTTTAAAAAAATGTAGTATACTTTGGTTGTCTTGTTCATAAATTTATGTGATTATGAACAATAAAAGAGGGTCAACCTAAAACTTAAATTAAACTTATTAAATTTAAGATACTATCTCTCGTGGCAATTTGTAAGGTCTAAAGAATCTTAAATTCTACAACGTGATCATATAAACAACAACAATATATAGACAATTAAGAAAAAATAAAAACCAAAATTATACCATTCACTTGCAATATGCTACAATTAATCTTTGATAAAAAGTTCAAAAACATTAAGCATACAAATACATGAATGAATTTTTGCATTTGAAATAATCTATGGAATTAAATATGGAACAATAACATCCATAATAATATATCAAATATATCTATTGATTTTCGATTAGTATTCATTGAACTGTTTGAGAACATTGTAAAAGATTGTTATTTAGTTTTTAAAAGTTTCAAATATTTTGTTGTTAAATTTTTTTTTTTAACTATTTAACCTTCAATGCCAAAAAAAAAAAAAAAAAAAAAAA